>VDFB02026186.1:0-55259 GCA_007258455.2 Sequoia sempervirens
ATGATACAACTTAAAAAGACAGATTATCCACAATCAGAGCATGGATCAACAAGATCATCCCAGTGCAAGCATCAAGATCTCCCAAATGAATGGCATCATCCAAGATGGAGCAACATCCACATGAACAAAAAAGTGATGATAATTTTGGAAGAAAGTAACACAGTATGATGAAAGTGACCCAACGATGGGATGAGTCTGTTCGGACCTCAAACCACATCTACCTTTCATAACATATTTTTGGCAATGCAAATTACCCCAACCTACTAGGACCCATGAATGTTGTCATTTGATTCGCCAAAGCTAAACCACCTATGAATAAAGAAAAAATTAACAAATTATTGCCTTGTGATTGTAGAATAGCATTTATTTGTTGTCTTTCCTAGCAGCTACAACCTGTGCATTGAGCATGGTTAAGCATTTCAGCCTGATACATGTGAAATTCACATCTATGTATATCTTGTTATCAAAAGACAAATACCTTCTCACCCTTAAAGGCTCTCAAAATTGAATGAGACCCTTAAAGGCTCTCAAAATTGAATGAGAAGAGTACCACCACTCAAGCCTCATCAAGGAGAATGGCCATGAGGTACAAGAATCCCAAAGGTTATGCTGTTTAGATAGGCATGTGCTTGACAAAACCTCCTTCATCAATTTTCACATTTACAGTCAAGTCAGAAATAGGAAACGCTTTTTTCTCTTGAAACTTGTACCCAAAATAAGGAGCCCTCAAAATTGATGCAAAGAATCTATGCCAATTATAGCATGTCACAAGTCACCCTTCTCCATAACTCATCAAAACCTGTAACAGCGAAATGTCTGATCAAAAGTTTGCAGAATATAGGAAAGAATATGCGTTAATAACCGTATTTACATTAATTATGCAACCAAAATGTTTCAGAAGTATCCCACTGGAAAAAATCCCAATTTGTAAGGCATGTCAAGCTTGGGTTGTTACAATTCTATATATGCCCCTTGTTAATGTATCAGCAGCTTTGGTAGCTCCTTCCAGCTCAGAATACTCTTGGAAGACATAAATTGAAGATAGTCGTTGGCTATTCAATTTATGTTCATTGACTTTATGCTCATGGCCGACATAAAAGAAATCAAGTTGTCTTTTTTATTAAAGCCGACTATCATTAGAGGATATTAATGATTTATCACAATGTGGCCGACTTCTTGTGAAGAGGGATGAACACTTATCAAGGTCGACTTCAATAAAGAATAGAGGCGATTTTATAAAAGGCCGACATAAGAGTTATGAAGGGATGCGTCTCTCCCACTTGTATATATTCAGTATGATTCGTCCATACTAAGGATGCTCGTTCAATCTGATCACTCACACAAGTGCGCACAGATCAGAGACTAATAGTGCGAATACTGCTGTTGTTCCAGTGCGAATACAGGAGATTTACAAGTGCGAATATATATCGAATACTGCTGTTGTTCCAGTGCGAATACAGGAGATTTACAAGTGCGAATATATATTGAATACTGTTGTTGTTCCAGTGCAAATACAGTAGACATACGAGTGCAAATATATTACAAGTGCCGACCTCACACAGTGCAAGTTGATCATTAGTTCGACATCATCAAGCAAGCTTTGTATCATCTCAACTTCAAGAGCGCATGATCAGAACAGATGCCAAGGTGTGAGTATACATAAGGTGATAATGTGCGAACTTCTGTAAATGCATACTCTGTCTAGAAGAAGGTCGTCTCTGTATCTCAATATTAGATTGTACATTAATGACAGATTCATATGTGCTAATACATCTGTCAAGAGTTTATGAACAGTGGTCTTGAATTAGACCTCACTGTAGAAGTGATCTGTTGTTATTACATTTATATATAAGAGAGATCTTTTGTTGCTGGGTTTTTTCTCCCTCAAGAGGAGGTTTTTCCCAAGGTATATGCTGTGTTATTTTGTCTGATTTTCTATGCATTTAATTTGTTCACACAAATTAACATGGTATCAGAGCAGGTTTCAGGATCGTGAACAGATTATTACAAATCAGCATCTTTCTGTTGTTCACTCATCCTACTCAGCCAAGATGGTGAATGGGTTGAAGGTTGAAGACAGACTTGAAGGTGCAACTAATTTCACTTCATGGAGATTCAAGATCATGCTCACCTTGCGTGAAAATGATTTGGGTGACTTCTTGGAGCCTAGCATGTCTGAACCTGAGGAGGCAGAAGAAAAGGAGTGGCTGAAGAAAGACATCAAAGCAATGAAGATTCTGGTTGACTCAGTCAAGGATCATATTGTTCCTATCATTTCTAAGTTCAAGACAGCAAGAGATATGCTCAAGGCCCTGGAAGAGATGTATGAAGTCAACAACACCAGCTGTGCCCTTGCACTGAAGCATCAATTGCACCATGTAAAGATGGCAAAGGGAGAGTCAGTTACTACATACTTCATGAGGATTTCAAACTTGAGAGACCAGCTCTCTACAATTGGGAATATAGTTGATGATAAGGATTTAACCATGCTTGCCCTCAATGGGCTGCCTTTGTCTTGGGAATCCTTCATTCAAGGAATCGGTGCAAGATCGAAACTGCATAAGTTTGATCGCCTAAGATCTGATTGCATTCAAGAAGAATCAAGGTTAGTGGCAAGAGAAGTCGGTCAAAGTTCAAAGAATGAAGACATTCATGTCCTTGCCTCGCATGTCTCAAAGAAGAAGGGAAAAGATGGAAAGAAAAGTTTCTTCAAGAGGAATCGGGACAAGGGAAATGATAATGCACCTCCATCCAAGAAGAAGAGGGATATGTCCAAGATTCAATGCTTTAGGTGTGATGAGTTTGGGCACTTCGCCAAGGATTGTCCAACTAGGCCTAATCAGCATGCTTCATTTGCAGATGCAAATAAGTCCTCTCCTCAGAAGGACTCTAGAGAATTTCTATTTTGAATCATGGGCCTGTGTTCAAACCGTAAAAGTTGCATGTTGATCTGTGCTTAAAATCAGCGTATCTTACAGTATAAACAAGTATTCTTTATTTGTTGTATCTTGGACATTGTGTGTTTAGTATAAGGAGATTGTTGCTTCTCTTAATTTGTGATTTCTAGGTCAAAGATTCTTTGAATACTTCAAATTATCTATTGTGAGTTGATCTAGTCTCTTCATGTAAATCCCTTGATGTATGTCTTTGAGATAAAATCAGCAAAAGAGAAGAGATTGGTATCCTTTCATTGTGATAGGTTGATCACATCGATACCCTTCTCCTATGCATGTGTTGTGATAGAATCTTGAACTCCTGGGAGAGTTGATTCTACATGCTAACCGTTTAATGCATTCAAGAAATCTGCAGCTGTGCAGATTATTCTTTTATTGTGCAGAGTTAGGCACTCTCAAGAGGAGCAAACAAATGAATGAACGAAAGATCTATATCAAATCTGATAGAGATAAGTTCCTTTATCCTTTTAGCTTGATTTCTTTTAGAATGATTTGATTATTCATGTTCTAACATTAGCCATAAATTCCCAGGTGTTCATACTAAATTGAGATAGCAAAACTGTATGATTCTAGTCTTGATAATCAAAAACTGTTGGTAACCTCTCTCTAAATGCCTTGTGAACAGCTAGAAGCTGAAAAGTGATGAGAGACTTCTTGGCGAGTTCTAAAGCAGAAATCTAGAGGGAGTTTTGTACCTTACTGAGAAGAAGTGAAGGTTACAGGATCGCAAGGTCAAGTATATAAAGATTCAGAGGGAGCCTACTGAAGCTATAACAGATGATTGTGCTACAGACCAGAAGGGAACCTCTAGCGATTGCTTCAGTTGAGTTCCACTATGAAGAAGATAGCAGTGTTTTGTGACACTGCATACAGAGAAGGCCAAGTACACTACAGCCTGTGAGGCAGCTCAAGAAGCAGTACAAATTCTGTACTTCATGACAGCTCCAAAGCATGTTGAGATCAAGGTTGTACAGTTGAGGTACATCAACACTGACGAGCAGATGGCAAATATTCTCACCCAGCTTCTCGCCAGGATAAAAGGTTGTACACTTTCGAGACAAGCTTAGTTTGGTGGAGAATCCAGCCTTGACTGAGTATGAGTCTCAGTATCAGTGAGCCTTGCTTAATGGGTTCTTCTCTATGAGAGAAGTTCAAGGTGAAATCCCTTGTTAATGCATTTTCTTCTGTGACGGAAGGATCTGAGGTGAAAGCCCTTGTTCCACCCTCTGAGAGAGTCATGGGGGATGTCATGTGTGCGACTCCATGACATATGATGTACTTGTGTTTCACCCTCTAGGAGAGCCATGGTGAAAGTCACGATGAGGTGACAACATCACGCAAGTGATGAACACTTGTACTCACTATTGCATCTTCTTCTACGACAGAAGAATTTGAGGTGAAAGCCCTCGGTTCCACCCTTTGAGCTGAGTCATGGTGGATGTCATGTGTGTGACTCCATGACAACATCATGTGAGAGAATCCATGATGATCCTCTTGTACTTCACCCTCTGGGAGAGCCATGGTGAAAAGTCACGATGAGGTGACAACATCACGCAAGCGATGAACACTCATGCATACCACACATGGTCGTAGCCATGATGGTTGATATCACATTGAGGTGATATGCTTTCACGATGAGGTGATAAGCTTCTCTCTATACGTGGGTATAGCCATGATGGTCAATACCACAATGAGGTGATATACCATTTCACACATGGATGTAGCCATGATGTTCCTTATCACATCGAGGTGATACTTCTCTCCTTAAATCTGATTGCAGACAATGATGGGTAATGGATATCATATTGAGATGCTTGTGCAGCTGGAAGTTCTCTCCCTAGCTGAGAGGGAGTGTTAATGTATCAGCAGCTTCGGTAGCTCCTTCCAGCTCAGAATACTCTTGGAAGACATAAATTGAAGATAGTCGTTGGCTATTCAATTTATGTTCATTGACTTTATGCTCATGGCCGACATAAAAGAAATCAAGTTGTCTTTTTTATTAAAGCCGACTATCATTAGAGGATATTAATGATTTATCACAATGTGGCCGACTTCTTGTGAAGAGGGATGAACACTTATCAAGGTCGACTTCAATAAAGAATAGAGGTGATTTTATAAAAGGCCGACATAAGAGTTATGAAGGGATGCGTCTCTCCCACTTGTATATATTCAGTATGATTCGTCCATACTAAGGATGCTCGTTCAGTCTGATCACTCACACAAGTGGGCACAGATCAGAGACTAATAGTGCGAATACTGCTGTTGTTCCAGTGCAAATACAGGAGATTTACAAGTGCGAATATATATCGAATACTGCTGCTGTTCC
Source organism: Sequoia sempervirens (assembly GCA_007258455.2). NCBI lineage: Eukaryota > Viridiplantae > Streptophyta > Pinopsida > Cupressales > Cupressaceae > Sequoia > Sequoia sempervirens. The sequence goes on from VDFB02026186.1 coordinate 5,281, forward strand.
AGTGCGAATACAGGAGATTTACAAGTGCGAATATATATTGAATACTGTTGTTGTTCCAGTGCAAATACAGTAGACATACGAGTGCAAATATATTACAAGTGCCGACCTCACACAGTGCAAGTTGATCATCAGTTCGACATCATCAAGCAAGCTTTGTATCATCTCATCTTCAAGAGCACATGATCAGAACAGATGCCAAGGTGTGAGTATACATAAGGTGATAATGTGCGAACTTCTGTAAATGCATACTCTGTCTAGAAGAAGGTCGTCTCTGTATCTCAATATTAGATTGTACATTAATGACAGATTCATATGTGCTAATACATCTGTCAAGAGTTTATGAACATTGGTCTTGAATTAGACCTCACTGTATAAGTGATCTGTTGTTATTACATTTATATATAAGAGAGATCTTTTGTTGCTGGGTTTTTTCTCCCTCAAGAGGAGAGTTTTCCCAGGGTATATGCTGTGTTATTTTGTCTGATTTTCTATGCATTTAATCTGTTCACACAAATTAACACCCCTATAATAAGCATGTTGTTATAATCAGCAAATAATGAAAAGTGTGATTTGGGGTGGTTCCATGCCAGCTATATAGGCACATACACACAACTTTGTGCCTCAACTAAGATTTGGATAGCTATACCGAGGGAATACTATGGAATTCTTTTATGAATTATCCAACCACATGCTCAACATAGGCCATGTTGTGATATTAGCTAGCTTTCAAGGATCCTGAAATAGCTTCTTGTCCTATAAATGACACTTTTGTCAGAACACATGATTCCTTTTTGCTCCAATAATGTTATCATGACCTATTTAAAAAAAGAACCACATGGGTTTCAATGCGATAGCTCAGTCCGGTTTTACATCATAATAGTTAGCCAGCCAGAATGTTTACTCTTCAGCTATCTACATATCCACTTGCAATTGCAATTAGAGATGAATAATCCATAAGGGATTTGTTTTGATGGTTAAACTATAAAAGATTTTTAAAGTGAGCACAAAATGATAAGTTCAACACAATTGACAAAAATTAATATTGTCCATGTGAGTAACAGATTGGCAGAAATTAAAGAATTGAGGTCATTTTTTAATGTTTTAAGGATATAAATGCTCATGCACTCAAATAAGTAAAACTCCTACCTCCAACAGAGGAAAATACCTACAAAGGACAAGTACTGATTGAGTATCTACTGGTGAAATTACATTCCTTTCATTCCCCATCAAGCAAGTTATCCAAACTTAATCTGTGCAGAGCACAATGACCACTTCTTAACTTACCACAAAGTAATTATCAACTAGCATCGCAAGATCCTTCTAAAATTTTAGCACAAATCATAAAGTAAACTATGATGCATTCGTATGTTAGCCTTCCATAATAAAATATGTAGACTAATAAAAGCTCCAGAAAGTGATCTCTCTATGAAAATTCCCATAATTTAAAAACGAAGTATATGTAAGGGGATTATTTTTAGTATATAAGAGCAAACATAGAAGAACTGCACTCAATTTTTATGACTTAATACACATTTGAAATAAGTATTAGCAGTACTTGCTTTGACTTTATCTTTTAACTAATTCCTTTCAACTTTCGTTTCATATTTGGTCTCCTTTAATCTTCATTTTACCCAACAACAAAAAAAATGGGTGAATGTTGGTCCAGTAAATAGCATCTACCGTAGCTTAGTAAGAAATCAGAACCCATTTAAACTTTAAAGGACTAGCTGAAGCTCCTTCAGTGAAATTATCACAAGACATACCCCTCTTAATTGCTTAATGTCTTTCATCATATTTGTTCATTTGTCAAAATCCTACTTTACGAATGCTACAATATACCACAATTGGGATGATTGAAAATAAGCCCTTTTGAGAATCTACGCCCACGCTTTCAAATATATATTAAATAATTTAATAAAACGGATCAATTGAATGTATTTAATACATTTATTCTTTGCCTTGGGGATGAAATAACTTTAGATTTAAGGATGAAAACTTTCAAGACAACCACCCAATCTTGAGAAATGTTAATTGTTGGTGGCAACCCCAATTTATTGTTGAATCAAATTAAAGAAAAAAATGCAATTGCTCTCTATGAAAATAATTCTTTGATATCTAAGTTGTACCTTCCAAGGCCACAATTTTTCCTTGCTGTATGCTTATTTGGTCAATCAACAACCGCATTTCACTCCTACAATGGTTTTCAGCTTCTACCTGTTAAAATCCAATGGCTACATTATTATATTCTGAAACAACTCTTCCAAATGCATATATATCAAAATCTGTAACTTCCAACACAATTTTTTAAATTATACAGTTCTTAAAAGCATAAGCAAAGCACAACTGAACAAGAAGCTCCTCATTTACACGGAAGAAAAAGATAGCCTGTCTCAATTACACATTAGAGGGGTGCAATGCAAGGATCACAACACAAGGGACGTGCACCTTAAGTATACAGTTGAAAGTTCATGGACTAATACGCTTTTTAGTTGATTTTAATGCATTTAATGCATCTGGCAGTAATTTTATGACTTCAGGAAAATAATAAAGAGTCAAAAGCCTTTCTTGTAAGGTTCCTATTTCCAAGTACCATAGAGAGAGTAAATGCAATGGTCTGCTACTGGATATTGCATACATCTAATAATTCTAGATGTATTTAACACAGATTTGCAAGAGGGCCAATTCCTGCTAGCCATATTAGTCTAAGTTGATCTAACCATCCCTCTAGGAGCAGTTCCCAACCACATAGCTAGTCAAACTGATTCAACAAGCCACAGGAAAAGTTGTGAGAGCAATAGCACCAAAACAAGCAATGTAAATGTCCCAAAAGAATGCAATCAACAAACTCCAATTATTGAGATGCGATACTAAGTCTGTTGCTTGTTGGGTCACAGCATTCTATTTAAACTGTAGCTATTTTATTGGAAAAATTCATGAATCTACCATTTCATTGACTCATGATTAAAGCAAAATCTATGCACGCAAAGCCAATTCAAGGTGTCACCTTGTGAGACATTTTTTCTTATTGTAATTTTGAATTGAGATTGCCACTAGCAGCAACAAGGGTAGTCAAGTATGGCTACAAGCAAAGAACTGCAACATTCCAATTTGGTTGATTTTAACAATTAGGTTCATGAATTCCAAGTTAACAAGCTTCAGTCTCTCCAATACTATGCCAAGGTTCATTTTCCCAAACCTGTCATAATGTTCTTGGTTTTTCAAAGTTCACGCCTAGTAATTTGATAGATTTCTTTCTGATACAAAAATTATTATATTAAAGTAAGAGATATTACAGAATGCCTAAAGCCTTGTACACACCTTAAAGGCCAAAAGGCATAGGCGTAAGTATACAAAAACTGCTAAACAAGAAGCAGGATGAAGCAAAGCTAATATGCTGAAATGCCAAGGATTACATAGAAAATTTGCCCATAAAAAAACAATATTAAACTTAAGAGTGCAGCAATTTTAAAAAGATTTTTTTATTTTAAACTTTTATGTGATACAAGCATGCAGGGTTTTTGCTTTAAGGCTGTTGAGTAGCCTTTACCAACCTTTCCCAGGAAGAAAGACACAGTTCCAGGTTCATCTACAGTGTTGAAGCTGTTGATTCCATGGCACATGGTCAGCAAGTGTAATTCCCTTTGGAATAGTCTCTTTGTGTAACTGCAAATTGCCATATTGTAGAGCATCAGTAAGGTCATCCAGTGCTTTTCAGAGGCACCTTGCTAAACTTTTTGCTGAATAGTTTCACCAAGACATGTCTTATTATTTTCATCCATTAAGATCTCACCTATGGACTCTTGTCACTTAAGCAAGTGCTGATAACTGATTCTCAACAAATTGAGAAACCCCATTTGCTGTCTCATGTGATTCCTACATAACATTTGGTTGTACTTTTGTCATTAGATGTGAATCCAGCACAGGGAAATTTGTCACCTAAGTAGAAGAATGTCTCCTCTTTTCCCTTCCATTGTAAGGACCAGACCCACAAGAGTATCGTCAATGTTTGTCAATGGCATAACTAGGGACGAACTGGAAGAGAATGCATTAAGAATTTGCTCAATGCTGTTGACATTGCTGTTTGGCCCTGCTGAGAGGATGGCATTAGGAGTTGGCTTAAAGAGCATGTTGTATTCTTGGGCTAGGGTTGATGAGGAATTCACAAAGACAAGAACAGGAGGGCCACTCAAAGAAGTTTTGGATTGTAGGCTTGGTTAAATAACTTGGGAGATTTTATAAACCCTCACATTTGAATCCAAGAGTGTTGAAAGCAGAGTTGAGTGAAAGAGTAAGACTCCCGTGTCTTCTAGTCAGAAGAATAGATTAGGATTTAGCACTACAATTTTTAGGTAGAATGAGTTCCTTTCCTTTGGAAATGAGAATAGTGCAGAGAACTCATCATACTCTTCCACAGCTATTGGCTTTTGCTTGCTGCTCTGCAACTTCTTGTTTCTCCATTTGTTGATGCCTTTCTTTCCAACTCTACTATAGGTTTTCAAGGCCTTACATTGAATATAAAGACACACACACTTACAATATTCTCTCTCCTTTTATAGACTTGCAAAGGATTTGGAGGCTTTGTCTTGACTGCATTGTCATGGAAAACAGTATCCCAATATGCATGTAGTCTGGTAGGAATGTCCTGCAGATTTTTCTGCATTTATGGCAAATAAACCAGGATTATGTATTAATTAAGTAGTGTAAGACAAAGTCAACTGTGGTTATGTCACTTAAAGAAAATCATAATCTGAAAATTTTAATGACTAAACTAATTGAATTAATTTAGGTTCATGCATAATCCCAAGCTACTAGTTCCTTTAGGCTGGAAATTGACGATAAATGTATCTGCAATTTCTCCCACTGCCTCCCATTTGCTTTTGAAACGTAGATTTTTTTCCCCTAAAAATTCAGTTTGTCCTGTTGATGAGTGTTTTTGCACTTCACAACACAGACAAAGTAATAGAGTACCCTATCTCTTGAAAAGAAATCTATCTTCAGAAAACTTCAGAAAGATAACCCCAAGGCTTCAATTGTCAGTTCTTGACTTTGCCAAAATGACTCGGTGGTTAATGTTATGCTGGTTTCACAAAAGGGGCATTTATGGTTCAACAAAAGGACTGGAAGCTTCTAACACAAGGATTTTCTGAAATCTGGAAAATTAGTACAAACCCTAACTGTATTTTCAAATCATCAATATGAAAATGACTTTTAATCATTAAATATGGCAATTTTAAAGTGATGCTTTTCTCCTAAAACTAACCCAGATTTATGGATAAAGATCAAAAGAATAAGGGTTTAGAGAGATCCTAAATCTAAACCTAAGGACAATCACAATAATAACTAATGCTACAGATAGACAAATAGCCATAAAACTAGTTCCCATTTAATCAGGGTTAAACCCACGATGCCACAGAAACGGTGCAATCTTCGAAGGAAATTTTAAAATTTTCAGACTATATAATATAAACATTTACACATATACCCAATCTTTTTGCATAACATGCATAAACATCCACAGTTGAACTAATGCAATCAATGGCTCAGACTAACCATACAAAGCAACTTACTAGCAGCAAATCACAAATGGTAAAAGCAGCGAATTCATCAAATATCTTCAACACTTTGCAATCATTACGAATGAACTGAAACTAAAACTGGAAATGAAATTGGAAGAAGGAACCATGCATGCATTTAGAAATAACAAGAAAGGTCACTAACACTTCAATGTTCTTTGCTTGTATTTATCACAAAATGTTGTTACAACAATTCCAAATCAACCCTTTACAATGAGGAAAACCTCATATCTATAAATTTTCAAATACAATGTCGGGTTTGACATTCATTCAAGATCAATGGCCAAGATTTAACTACATGGGCAGTTTACATTTGGGCAGTTAAGTAGGTCGGCCCATTTTACATTTAATGCATTTTTAAAATAAAAATACATACATCTCCTGAATTGAGGCAGCCTGCTGAGTCATGGGGTTCTTTTGCAAATAAGACAATATTGGCACAAAACTTAAGGTTGATCCTCTCCAAAAGCAGCTCGCCCAATTTGTTCCTTCTTGGTATATTCTTGAAATCTGGATAAAACTACATTTAATTCCTCCTAGGCAGACGTGGGAATGATTGTAACCCTATGTGGCATGGCTGCCACCTCAGCCTCAAAACCCTTGATTATTTTGGTCCAATCAACTTGGGACTCCTGGAATCTGTGCATAAAAGTTTAAAACTTAAAAACATTGTAGTGTCCTCCAAATGATCCTCTGTTATAGCAGCATCAGTCACATGCGAAAAGTTGTCCTTCCACCATTGTTTCAAAATATCAATTTTTACATTTTGTTGGATAACTGTTTTACCTGTCATTGCTTCCAAAAATGCAATACAACCTGTATAAATTTTGTTCAAAGCCTTTTCAATTCTTTCACGATCTACCAAGGCTTTATCCATTATTTCCCTCCTGAATTTGAACAATTGAAGCCATGACTCAGGCTCATGAATTTTATCTTTAGAAACTAACTTTTCCTTGGTCAAAATTTGTTGTGGCACATCGATTAACATTGTCAATCTAACTACAGCCTTGTCATCTGAAGCCTTACAAATAGCAAAAATTTGTTGCATTTCTTCTGAGAACAAACTTGACATCTATTATACAACTGTACAATTTCTTCCAAAATTGGAATGCCCTTATCAAAAACACTTGCAATCCACTTCTGAGTAACCTGGGCAGCAGATTTCATCTTACCAATTCATCAATGGCTTCTTTGGATAGCACTATGGGAGGAGCAGAAGGACAAATATCTGCTTGCACGGGACTAACTAAATGTTTGATGTAACTCTAAAGCTCTTCCACCTATGCCTTCAGTTGTTCCTTAGCTTTTACTTCCTTCTCTAATCTTTGTACAATTGTCTCAACAAATTCCCTTAGTTCATGGACCTCTTTCCTTTTGGAAGTTGGTCCCAAATATATTGAAGAAATGCTATAATCATCGGAAGCAATGTCTCCTTTGGCTTTATCCGTTGCTAGGGTGGCAATGTGCACAACCATGTTATTTGATTCATCCCTAACAATTTTAGAATACACCTCAGCCTTTTTCTTTTCCTTGGGCTTATTTATTCTGGCCAAGAACTCATCCAAACTTGGGGTAGCCATTTCTACAATTGGCTTGATCTATAGCTGCTCTTTCAACCAGTCGGGAGCAGTTGACTGCTCAATATTAGGATTTTCCTCAGGCCCTTGATTACTTTGTAGCACCTGAGTTTCTTGCTCCCTGTTTTCTTCTGTTTTGTACTGTTCTTGTTGGTCCTTTGGTGATTTCTGCTGCTGTTGTTCTGCATTTTTTGCATCCAATTCTTGCCTCAATACTTCATGATCAGCAAGGATTTCTTCAAACACTTCCTTTTGCTAATCAATACTTACCTCTACTAGAGGAGGCACTATGTCCATGGGTTGGTTTTCTAGATTATTATACATATCGACATATTGTCAAGTACTTTAGATTGAGACCAGGTGTGTCTAGTCAGAGACATGGTGTCATCAGTATTAACTCACTGTGTATAAAGAAGAGAGTATTTACTTCCATGGTATTTACTTCTATGGTTAGAGAGAAAGAACTTGAATAAGAGGCAGTTGCCAATCCCAGATTGTTATGGGTATGTAACAAGGTATTCAAGAGGTTGGGTCAAACCTAATTGATCAGTTAAATCATTATTTGTGTGTCATCACTTTTGAATGAAGTCTTGTTTATGATATTTGAACCTTGGGGTCAAACCAAGAGAAGAGTTATTCATAGGTCAGTAGAGTTTCCATATTGTTGTACCCAAAATTAATTTTTTGGCATTCTGTGTAAATTGAGCTAAATCTTGTTAAAATGCCATGTTAAGTCAATTTTAGGTCAAACCAATCATAAAATCTTGGTGGGTTTCTGTCGAGGAACACATGTGCAAAATTCTAAAAAATTGAAAATTAGGGTTTTTTCCCCTATTTTCAGGGAAAACCCCCGAAAATAGGACCTTCCCAGAAATGATTGAAAATGATTTTAATAGGGTTAAAAGGCTTCACGATCACATGGTCAAGTCGAATCATCGAAGACATGTTTTACTCTGGTGGGTCTATTTCTCTTTTTCAGGAACAAAGTTAGGAGCTCCACAGCCATTAATGGCAGATTGGCCAGTACCAGGTGCTGAAAGCTAAGCTTCAAAAGCTTCAACGACACAACCATGGCGGAAAAGGTCAAAATGATGCTGTTTGATGAAGGAGATTCCTGAAAGTGAAAAAGGTCAAAATTTGACTAACTCTGGAAACGTTACGAAGGAGAAAACTCAAAATGCTGAAAAGAGCCTTTTTCAAGCAGGGGCGCCCATGATCTTTGAGGGTCAAATGCAGTCAGTAAGATCATCCGAAGCAGTCATTCTCAACGTTTGATTGCTAGCTCAACAGTGAAACAAACAGATTAATCATCTGAGGGATAGATCACAAGCAGCGGCTGACGAAGCAAAAAGAGGCAGTTGAGGAGATATCAGGAAACCACAGTTAAACGGCGAAGTTCTAAGAAAAAGAGCCTTTTCAAAAGAAAGGCGCCCTTTCTTTTGGACTTCCAGATGCTGACCAATGACAAAAGGCTTCCTAGGATAACTTTCTTAGCCCAAGTAGATCTCGGAAACGCAACTGCAAGCATCAACATCTGTCAGAGCAGTCAACGGATAATCAATATCAAAGTAGGCAACTTTCCAGATGAAAATAATCAGGCCAAAAGGCAAAAGCGCCCTTTTCAAGGAGGGGCGCCCTTGAATAAAGGAGCCCTAATTTGAGATCCAGGTTTCTTGAAGACAGTCATTCTTAGCAGAACAGAGCTGGGTACCTGATGAGACATCAAGCGAAATCATCTAACTCTCCGATCAACGAGAAATCCAAATCAAAGCGCGAGAGGTCATTTCAAAAGGCTGAAGAACGAAGTTTGAAAATTCACTAAGGCATTAGCAAAAGCGCCTTTTCTTGGGAAAGGCACCCATTCTTTTGAAGCCCTAATCTCAGCTTTTCATCTTCATGTCTCCCAGACACTTCTCTTCAGTTTGGACTCAGCTCCGCAGTGAATGTGTCAGCATCATCTCAGGATCAACAGACAGCGCTAGATTCAAGATCAAACAAAGGACTTTCAGGAGAGAAAATACTTAAAAACTTGCAAGAAACCAAAAGGGACGCATAAAGAAGTCAAGGGTCAAATTGTTGACTAAAGTCAAAAGTTTTTGAGTTAAAATTGGCTAAAAGGCTCCACGATCAGTGGAAATCACCTTTTTAACTTTAGATCAAGCCCAAATCACCTTTTGAGCTTGTGTTAAGCCCCCAAATTTGTGGATCTGAAGCTTAAACATATATATTCAAGGTGAAGGCGTCCCATTTCATTATTTCATTGCAGGTTAAAAGATAAAAAACAGCCACAAGCTCTCAAGGACGCCATTGAAGATCTGAAGGAGGTTTTCATCCGTTCTTCATTTTTCTTGCAGATCTGAAGCAAAAAAGGATTACTATTTTGAGGATTGGACCCAGAGATAGATTTTTTCAGGGAATCAGATAAAACTTCCAATCCATCTTCTGTCTTTTTCCTCTCTTCTGGTCTTAGGTTTTCTTGCATTTGACAGAAAAAGCAACAGGCTACATCAGATCAGATCAACTGGGTAGATTCAGCATCATTTTCCAGAGAAACCCATCTCGACAAATTTTCCAAAATCAGCAAACTTGCTGCCCCTATTTTTGGGGGTTTTTCCGAAAAAAATTTCAAAATCCAAATTCTGAGGAACTGGGTTTGTTCAGCATTGAAGCACGAACAAAACCCATGTGCCAGATTTTTTCTGGAAAATACTTCTCGGCAGGGCGCTATTTTTAAGGATTTCTGAAAATCATCTGAACTAGGTCAAGCTTACAGTCAATCTTTAAGTTTTTCAGGATGCAGTACTCCCAGGTACAATACGAGACCAAGACGGTCTTACTCCATGATTATCTGAAAACAGTTGACACGAATTTACACCAAGTAAATCCAGTGGTTGATTTGGAGCAGCTAGAAGGCATGAATCAAATCACGTTGCAGAATATTGAAGAATCCGGGTTGCTGCAGGCCGCATCAATTCCCATCACACTACAAAGCGTAGAGCTCGTAATTGCTTGTATCAAGCATTACAACCCTACCACCAGAGAAATCAGAGCAGCAAATGGAAGAATTGTTTGTAGTCTAAAGCCTCGGGATATCCAAAGGTGTTTTGATATTCCATCATGTCCTAACAGCAAAGTCATATCAGTGACGGAATGTGAGAAAGCATTTGAGACAGCTAAGGACAAATGTCAAAGGATCATGGCTGAAAAATGGCTAAAAGTGACAAAGGCAAGCTTGCCTAAGTTGTTGGGACGAGGAGAATGTAAAGATGAGTACGCAGTGTTAATCACTCTACTCAATAGGATCACTGGAGAAGAACATGGTCATCAATTCCAGCCATGGATGTACTATATCATTGCAAAAATCATTGGCAGGAGGGAATATTATGACTGGGCCACTTTGATTAGTGACACACTTCACCAACAAATCACTGGGTATCTGGAAGCTCATAGGTTCCACATGTGCTCTTACCTGGTATACTTGATAGCCTTCCAAGGTGAATTCAGGTTATTGAACAATGTGGGAACCTTAGGTGTGCAGAAGGTTCACGAACATTTCACACGTCTTGAGTTTACTCAAGCGGAAAGACACTTCAAGAAAATAAGTGATCACTTCACTATGCACACAGTACGTGAGCTTAACCATGAGATGCACGTGCGTATTTCACAGACAGCCAGAGAGGCAATGGCGGATTGGGCAGATTGGTTCATCCAATTTCCTACATTCTCCTACATACGCGTGTATGGCTACATTGGCCACCCCGCCATGCTACCAAGATACCCTTCAGATAGGGTAGTCTTCATGGAATTCCTGAGACAGTTGTCCGAGGTTCATGTCTACTTGCGCTTGAAGAGGAAGACAGCTGTTAACTTTCCCGTTGAAATGGGACTATATAGATGTGGATTCGCGGCAGATGCTAAGATGATGAGTCAAGAAACAGCGAGGTTTAACCTCAAGTATCTCATTGATAGAAGATCCTATGATCCCAGAGGACTCTATGCAGCACACCTCGAGCAACACTCGTCACATAAGTCTTCCATGGAAGATTATTGGGTAAATTGTAAAGACGAGTATGAAGTGTGAAGAAGGAACTACAGCAGATTCAGACTCACACAAATTGCTGATTTCATGTCAGCAGACATTGAGGGCCTATCAGATGATGAAGGGGAAGTCATTCTCCCCTCATTCTTCGCAGATTCAGTTGACTCCCAACCGCTCCCGAGAGTGGATTGGTATGCCAAAGAAGACACATCCATAGAAGAAAGAACGAGCAGAGTGGTTAGAAATAGCCAACTCTATCTCGACAGCAAGAGGTCTAGGAAGGTGATACCTCACAGAACAGAGCCGCCACAGGTTCAGTCTACACCTCCTTCCACTTCAAGAAGGAAACCTAGACAGAAGCAATGGTGCAATCCTCCCTGAGGGATGAGGATGTCAAAGCCTAGAACACAGAGGACACCAGTGGAGAAAGCCACACATAGTCCTGAAATAATCATGGGTATTGCTGCCCCAGAACAAAGAGTAGAGACTGCTACCCCTGATTCAGCAGAAGTTATCACAGAGGAAGCAGCAGCAGTAGTTGTTGAAGAACCAATGGCCGAGCCAATGGCAGAAGCAACAACATTAGAGGCAGCAGCAGAAACGGTGCCTGTTATGGAAGCAGAGCCACCAATATCACCAGTATCACAGCATACACAAGTCCTCATCGACTTGGATTCGCCACCGAGAGACATTGCTCCAGCACAGTCTCACACATCTAGCGTTCAAGGGCCTCACGTCCCTCCTAGTGAAGTTCGCCGAGATTCTATTTGGCTTGAAGGCTTCCTAGGAAGGAAGAGGGAGAAACCCTCCTATGAACTTGACTTTACCGAATTCGACCACGTCCCACAGGACACGCCGGCGAAAAGGTTGAAGAATCAAATTCACATAGAAAGGAATGCAGAGTGCGAGATCATCATAGAGACTGCTACCCCACCAGTGGAGAAAAGCATACACGAGGTTCAAGTAGAGGACTACACTTTGTCTCAACTTAACCTCGGGAAGACTACACGACAGGTGGAGGCAGACCTTCTCGGAATAGCTTCGGTGAGCGCACAAGAAAGAATGGCAAAGGATGGTAAAGAAAAGGCAGCCTTAAAGGCTGAAAATCAGAAGCTGAGGTCTTACATAACCAGCTTGATACATGGCACACCAAACGTCTCAGCCTTACCAGCAGGACTACTAGATCTTCCCGCCGAGGAAAATCATCGGCAATTGATAACATTCGGCAAACACTTGAGAGATCAAGTGGAAGAGTTTGTTCTCAAGGGTAGATGTATACTGGCAAATCTATACCAGTTACGGGATAGAGCACATGGACTTCGTGCGGGGATCCAGCAGTCAGAACAAAGAATTGCAGAAAAGAGGCTTGAAGACGAAAGTACAATTGCAGATTTGCAATTGGCATATCAATCAGTATACTCTGAGGAAAACAAGCAACATCTTTTTGCTTGGAAGGAACAATTGGCGTACAAGGTGAAAGCCTATGACGCTCATTCAGTAGAATTGATTGATTACAGACAGGTGGTTGCCACTATTATCAACTTCGCAAGAATGTTGGTGATATCTTTCCCTTGCATGGAATATCAGCGTGAGGGAGGAGAATACGTTGAGATGGTTACTGTGCAGAACCAGTTCAGGGATGTCATCCGCAGCACCTTTCTTGACGATCCAGATGGTTGCAAGTTGGCTAGGGTAGCAGCTTTGTCAACCAAGCTTGAAGAGGCAGCATCTCAGTGTATTGACTTCGGAAATCAGCTCACAACGGGTGAGATCATGCTGCGACACCACGTCATCATTCTACAGAGCATTAACTCCCCAGAAGCTGATGAAGTCAATCAATGGATAGAGACACTATTGATTAGTGGCGAGCTATAAATGCACCAGAGAAGGACGCCATACACCCTCCAAGTGGCATTCATGAGACTTGAGTTGACTTGATGCTTCTTCCCAAGTCAACTCAAGATGCTATTAAATGTAGTTAGAGTTAACTTGATGCTTCTTTCCAAGTTTAACTCCACTTTCCTTAAATCATGCAATTGTCAGATCCCACCGATTAAGGATGTCTAATTGGCTTCCATAATTTGTGGATCTTAGATCTCCACTAAATGTGGATGTCTATTTTGGAGGGATACTTTACATTTAAGTTCACCTTTAGTTTGCTTTCAGTCAACTGAAGTAGTTTCCAGTTGACTCTTTGTTGACTTTCAGTTAACTGAAGTAGTTTTCCAGTTAACTGCTTGTTCCCCTTTTTTAGGAATAAATCTTGCTAATTGATTGGCAAGAACTCATTGTTAACTCAAGGAGATTTTGGGGTTGCCCACTCCTTTGAGTTCTATAAATAAGAGCCTTGGGCTCATTATTTGTTTAACTTTTACTTGCTATGCAAAATTGCTGCGCCATTGTTGCCACTTTTGAAAGCTGATATTTGTTCACTCTTGGATGAGAGTTCGTTGGTTGATTGTAATTGTGCATGATTTCGTGCCTTTGCTCCCAACTTTTGTAATTCGTTGATGAAGCATTGAAGAAGAATATCAGAAGGCGCTTGCATTTTGATCATCTTATTTGAGTTATGTCTACGTCTTGTATCTAATAGTTTGTCGTTTCATTTCCCTCCTCGGATAGGAGTCCCTCCTCCTTGGATATTTGTTATTGACAAGTTATCGTTTGTTGTTGTTTAATGTGTTGACTTCCAAGCTATACTTCGGATAGGAGTCCCTCCTCCTTAGCAAGCTCGCTGGCCAAGGCATCGTAAATTTGTTGTTTCTCGTGAACTATTTCCTAGCCCATACCTCGGATAGGAGTCCCTCCTCCTTGGCAGGTCTCAGATCTAGTTTACCGTAAAGAGTGTTTGCTTGTACCAACCTTATCCCTGTATACCCGAGAGTTCAGAGCCTCGGTCATATTCTCTGAAACGGCGACAGTGTGATCCAACCATCCCATTCCCGCTCCTTTACCCTCATGCTTTGTTTACCTTGAAGGTATTGGATAGATAGAAGCTAGTTAGTCGTAGTTGAGATCTGCAGAAACCAGAGAAAAGCTTAGCTACGGCGCATTGTGTTTGTGCACCCTTGTGTCCTACCGCTGAAGCATAAAAAAGATAGGAACTTTAGTTACATTTCCCTTCCCTACGCATTGCTCCCAGCAGAGAGGGGCTTCTCCTCTTTAAATAACGAAGAAGTGTTGCAAAACATTTGAAATAGCTGAACGTTTACAATCAGCACTCCAGAGGTGCTAATTTAAATGCCAACACATATTGAGTAAGGGAGCGAGCATACGACATTGCTTCATAGAAAGTGGATTTATTATATATATGAAAACTTTGGCCAAAGTAAGTGTAGAAGTTGCTGCATACACTTTGTCGGTTCACCATGAACCAAGATTGCATAACTAGTCAAGAGTGTCATGCATAGTTGGCAGGTATCCATAGTTGTATGACCGTACTAGTTATGTAGGACACAACAATATACTCAAGTAGGCATTATTAGAGGTTTCCATACCAAACTCTTCATTGAAGGGTAGGGCCATTTTCCAGTTAGGAAAATGTGCAAAGGACCACTATGTCTGTGGTTAGATGAAAAGCGCTTGGGTGATGCTCTCCCTCTTGTAGTTAGTAGCCAAGACTTGTGGAACAAAATAAGTGTGATCCAGATGAGGACACCTTGAACACTGAACTCTTGTAAGTTATGAATTTGTATATGAACATGATCGTGGATCAATTGTGTTGAAATATCTTGTCATTGATGTCAAAGGTTGAGCTACTTGTCTACTTGAGCTGCTTGAGCTACTTGCTTGTGTGTTGAGCTACTTGCTTTGTGTACTTGAGCTACTTGGCTGCTTGCTTGAGCTATTAAGCTTCTTGCTTGTCTTCTTGTTAGCATATAAGCCACTGAGCCTACTGAGTTAAATTGCCTTATCAGCATAAGTGTCAGGTTTGAATATTCTTGGTTGAATCTTTTGTTTTGGCATGATTTCTTTATATAAGACAGTTTGTTTATGGCAAGCTACAAGCTAAGTTTTTGGGAAATGTGTTATTATCTTCTAACAATTTTCAGACTTCTTTATCGTGTGGGGTGTGCAGTCGATTTGTCTTTATTGGCTCAGAATATCAATTATAATGTATCACTTATGAATACATGAAGGCATTTCTTTGTCTATTGTTGGCATCGAACTTTATGTGAGGTAGCTATTTATTTCATATCAGTTTGACGGCTCCAATAATCCCCATTTTGGACGATTCCTTCTATTTCAGCGACAGTTTCAAACTCTTTAGTATGGGCTGGCTGATTAAAATTTCAGTGATATTATTTGCTATCATTTTTTTAATGATACATGGAGCATGAAAAGGATATCGTGCAATGGAGATTTTGTTGTATTCTTCGATGTGAGAATGGGGCGTCCTATATATCTGGCGGAGTCTTTATCATCTTTGTTAACTCAAACGTTTTGTTTTGATTGGCGTTTTGAGCTTATATGCATAATGTGTTGTGTGAGTGTGTGGTTAGCACGATGTGTGAGGAGGCTCTTTCCTTTCTAGACTATGATATCATTATGCCTTAGCATTGAATAATATATAGGTGGTCAATGTGGAGTTATAGACATTAAGGTTCGAGGGTGAGGAAGTCGTGAGTCTAATTAAAACGTCTATCATCATATTGGGTCGGCTTTTACCTCTATTCTATTCTCTTTGGTGCATCCACTTCAGCTGACTTCATAGAAGATTTTTAATGGAGACACAAGAAGTTTGAAATGGTCAACATCTATGGGAGATGTGAGTGCTTGTTATGGTCTTTAGTTCTTTTCTCCTGTGGCGGATGAGGCAGCATAATTAACTCGTACCTTTGATTCATGTCTTTGTCAATCTCTTGAACTGTTTGATATATTTTGCATGAGATTGGTTTTAATATTTTTAGTGCTAAGTCTCCTGAATCTGCCCAATAGAGATCCTTACACAGAGGTGCTCAGAAGAGTGGACAATATAAATGTTTGAAGGCAGAGGCAGTTTTTAAAATATCGACTTTGGTTTAATTTGAATGAGGTGCTGAAAGTTTTTGTGATGGGAAGAATACGTGAGAGTATAGTATTGTGTTTCTCATTTGGAGTGTGAATACATTGACCAGCCAGTATATTGTGTATCGTGCTTCTCATGTGGAGTTTTTTTATCAAATTGCCATTGCCCCTGTTGTCTTTGATGTAGACTACAAAATCAGTTAGCATGCATGCCTTTACTTGTTAATGAGCTTTGGTTTTCTTTACGGAGTGTAAAGAATTTTTTGATGCAGCTCAAAGAGCAGTGATACCACAAGGGGTTTGACAGAGAATATTCAGCACAGCATCTTGTGGAATTCGTGTGTCTTTTGAGTTATGAATATGGAGTGTTCGTGGAGCTGTCTGCATCTTGTGTACCAAGTTGTGTGAAGTGATTAAGTGCAAGTGGAAGAACTTTTGTGTTCAATTTCAAGTCTGAAGTTGGTGCTTCAACAACACTGGAGTTGGTGCTTCAATTGGTTTGGAGTTGGTGCTTTGAAGGAGAGTCGGTGCTCTCAATGAGTTGGTGCTCACTTGTAATCTAGGTTGGTGCCCATTGTTGATAATAAAAGCAATATCTTGCCGTGGTTTTTTACCCGAAAGGGTTTTCCACATGAAAAATGATGCACATCTTGTTCATGGTGTTTTGTGTTGCTCTTATGTTTTGATTTCTGATTTATTTGGTTTTAAGTTTTAAAGTTTGAAATACTGATTCACCCCCCCCTTCTCAGTATTTCCTGTGTGCTCTTCAAATTGTAATATGTATTTGAAAAGATGAGTTTCATCCTAAGTTACCGGAACCCGTGGGAAGCCCGGGTATGATACGGGTTCAGTTCGGGTTCGAAATTTGTGTCCAATTCGATCAAATTCGCTGTGGGTTCGAAAAATCGACTGTGGGTTCGACCAAGGTTCGAAACCCTGACTATGGGTTCGGTCAGGGTCCATTTTTTTCGAACCTAGGTAGAATGTGTTTTTGCAATTTTTAATTAATTTTTTGACCTTTTGTTGACTTTTAAAGACTATTTTATTCCCTCTAACCCTAATATTTGCCTCTAACACATGAAATAGATATGTGTTGTCTTCGTGTGTAGCTGTGTTGAGATAAATTTCAATTGAATACCATTAATATTTCATATTTATAGCTATGTGAATTGTGGTTAGACCAAAGTAAATCAATTTCTTGCATTTATTTAGTTCATAAGTATTTTGTCAAACATTTGTCAAAAATACAAAAAAATCAGTTAGGGATATTTTACTGGTATCTAAGCTAGTTTTCCTACTAGCCTGTTGGGTCTCTAACAGATTGATGTAGAAATACACTCCATATGCATCCAAGTGATAGAATAAACAAGTGCTATCAGATAGAACTCAAAAGGCCACAATTTCAATGTTTGGAAAATACAGAAGGATTTTCATTTGCAGATTTGGAAGTAGAAGAAATTATGGCAAACAAAGATAAAAGAAATTCACATGAGGACATTAGTATAGAGCAGCAACTAAATGCACTTATACAGGGACAACAGCAGTTGACCAAGTTATTGACACAAATGTCGAAAATATGAACAGTGATGCAATTAACTCTGCAAACAACAACAATAATAATAATACCAGAACAATAATAGGATCAGTAACTAGACCCCTGTTGCCTAAATTTTGGATAGAGCAGAAGACCTAGATGGTCATAGGGACAGAAGAATGTAGGACAAAGCTATTTGGACTACCTAAATGAGTATAGATCTCTTACAAATAATCTCATGAAACAATGTCTCTTACCAATTTTTGCCAATTGAAGCTATGAAACAGACCCAAGAAAGAGAGAGGAACCCACAGCTAGGACTTACAATGAAGGTTAGGCAAGTTGTGCATATCTACTTTTGACAGCTCAAACAAATGCACAACATGTTCTTAGATCCAAAATTTGGATACATACTTATCAAATCCTATGTTTGAAGAGGAAGCAATAAAATATGCCAAATGAATCTATATCATGACATTTGAGTATAAAGTGGTGGTGTATTTTTGCTATGTTATTTGACTATTAATATGGTGGTGTATTCTGAACTTAATTACTGCTGCAAATATGTATATATTTCTGATTTTTATATGTTTTTGTATTACCGAACCCAACCCCAAAAAAAAATTTTACCGAACTGGCGAACCGGGTTCTCGAACCCGAACCCGAACCCAAAACCGAACCGGTAACTTAGGTTTCATCTACTTGGAATTATGTAATGTTATTTCATTAATGCAATGAGATGTGGAAATTATTTATGCAATGTGCAATTATGATATGAAAAGGAAAGTTTTCATTTCCTTGTTTTTGGAAACTTGTGTTATTCACTTTCTGAGTTAAAACTTAGGTGAAAATTGTTGAGTGAACATTGGGTATGTTACAAGAACTTCTGAAATTAAATGAACCATGAACCATATTTATTCACCAATTCCTGGCCTTTGGTGACAACCTGATGTGCAAAGCCCCTTGCAATGTTCTAACAATATACATTAAAAAGGCATCATTTACTCTCTTATAGTGGGAGGTGCTTGAGTGGTGTAACTGTGGATAACAGTCATATACTTTGTCTATCATAGCCCATTACCTACTGTTCCATGGCAAGTGAGACCTTTGTATCTGAAATTCCTAGCCAACATGTACACTACATAAGATGTCATTGTAAAAGTTCTATCTTTCTCTATATTCTTGAGCTATTGATCAATATTATTGCTCAAGATCCTAGCCTAATGAAAATTCTTTCCACAGTCTATTTCCTTAATGACATAAAACATCCAATCCTCAAATTGGTCAACATTTTCCAGGCCCATGATTCTGCTCAGCAATGTAACCATGTCCCCATGTTCATCTTTAAAGTCACTTTTGTACATGGTTTTGGGCAATTTTGTGTAATGTTGCCTTGTCTTCTTAGCCCACTTAGCATTTATGATCTCTAGACATTTCTTTGGACCATCTAAGTACATTTTATTTGCATCTTCCAAGGTGAACATTGTTAACTATGAGTGGGAAGGGATCTCAAATGCCTCAACCAAGGCTTCCTCTTTGAAATTGGCCATGATTCTTCTTTGGTCATGTCTATTGTGTTAAGCACATTCAATGATCAGCTTCGAGCATTGAACAGTTGAAGGAAACCCTGTTGCATGAGCAATTCCATTTTTGACCATCTTCTTGGCCATCTCTGTTGGGTTGGGTCCATACATCCTCTCCTTGAACTCCTCAAGGTCTATGTGACCTAGATTGGTATCCCCTACATTTGCCCAATGGGATGCAACTTTGGTCTCGGGAAGGACTCCCTTGAAATCAGACTTCATTTGTACGGTCCTTAAGAGCCTTTCCTTTTCACCCTTCCCTACTTGCTCACTTTCCTCAGCCTGCATATGTTAGCAAAGATAGCCTAAATTACTTGAAAGGAGCAAAAGTGTAGAAAAAATGAACAAATTTCCCTTAAGGATCTAAACATATTCAAACTATTGCAAAAGCACAAGGAAAACTATTACATTCCTTCACAATTGCTCAAAATATTACTTTGAATTCATGTGCAAGAAGTCCCATCATAAAAATCATCAAATTTGTTCTTTAAATGCACTTCGGGAATTTTGAATGACCATGAATTTCGGGGATTTCATGCAAGGATGAAATCTCCAAAGAAAATAGCTTTTCACACACATTGCAATGGCTTTTGGATAGTTTTGCATATTTCAGGAGACAATGAAATCTTCGAAAAGAGGCAACTTCACGGATTTCAGAAGGCAATGAAATCTTTGAAGATGTAATTCTATTGCCTTTTAACACGCTATTCTCAAACTTGCTTTGGGTTTCAATCGGCTCGCAGATTTCAAATGATCATGGATTATTTCATGCAGGGCCCATTTCCACAAGAAGGCAGATTTAGTGAAGACCACTTTAGCCGATTCTTAAACAAACTTTCAAGACTTCAATATTCTTGAGAATTTCAAGATATTGGGAAATCTCCCAAAGGTAAACCTTATCAACTCAACTCATTAAGGAGCTCAGGTATTTGGAAATTTCGTAGATTCCAAGCAATCTTGAAGTATTACATGATGGAGGTCAATCCGCAAGGTTATTGTTTTAATGAATGCAAAGGTTCCATTTTTTAACACTTTCACAGACTTTAAAGACTTTGAGGATTCCGTGAGGCCACGAAACTCATGAAGGTTATGATTTTGCCGGAAAAGCGACTAAGTCCTCGCTTTGATTTTTCTCTTCAGACTTTTGAAGGGCTCGAGGATTTTAATGCATTGTGAAAATTTTCATGAAGCTTAAATTTCCTTGAAAGCAAGTCAATGTCTAATTTTACTTGTTTTGCTTTATAATGTTTTAACCTTCGGCATTTTTTATGCTTCAGATTTTTAAGACCCGCGGATTTTTGAAATGACAATGGCATCTTTGCAGGGTTTTGCCAGTTTTGAATTTTTGACAATGGCAACTCATTTGAATGCAACGACTAGAGTTTTGGACATGCTTTAGCTCGAATTTTCGAACTTATGCAGCCCTAAATGATTTCATCACAAATTAAAACAAATTCATCAACCATTTACTTTGAAAACCAAACCATATGAACATAATCGACATGGAAAACCCTAATGCTCAATGTTCAATCGTGACTGCAAAGATTCCAAGCATTTAAACTATCAAAACAACTTCAATGGAAACCTTAAAACCTCGAAATGACTTTTTTCTAACCATTTCTAACTTCAAACAAGAAATGCAAGAGCGTGTATGATGCGTTTTGAAGATTACCATTTGAACCCAACGTGATTTGTCATTTGAATTGAGCCAAGAATGGAAGAAAATGAAATGATAATTGATATTCGATATTTGTTATTTTGAATATACAAAAGGAGAGGAATACTCCGTATATAGAAAATTACAAGACAATGTTTCTAAAAAGAAACAATCGTTAACTAAAACAAACTAAAGCAGATAACTGAAAGTTGCTAAAACGAACTAAAGCATAAAAAAAAGTTACTAAAAGCTAAGTTAACTAAAAGTAAACTATCGACTAACTAAAGCTAAGATGACCATTAAATATTACAATTAATACTTTAATAGGAAATTGCTTAGAAACGAGTGCAATAACGTTTTACCAACCTTTCAACTGATTATATGATGAAATGAACTTGAATTTTACCCTAAAATCACACTTGAACTCTGCAAATCGCCCTCCTCTCGTTTGCCTAGATGCCCTAAGTCACCCTCAATCTCCATTTCGAATTTGCAAATGAAAACAATGAGGAATGAATGTGGTAAAATTTGTTTTGATCCCCTCATACCTTAGAAATTAATGCTCCTGACAACGATAGTTGTCTGTCACATTAGGCAGTCATTTCAAACTTTCACCTGTTGAAAGAGTTTCAGAGATCACAAAGACCTCCAAATTTGGGGGATTTAGACAAGGTTTGGATTTCGGACATTCTGTGGGGTGATAGATTCTGTGAGGTGACAACGCTTTGTTGATTTCATGGAACCACGAAATCCCTGAGGTTTGAAAAAAAAAAACCCAAGAAAGGCACAAACTTAGCATAAAAACCACCTAAGGCACTTCAAATCAGATCAACTTAGCCAATTGTTGCAAGACATTCACTCATCTCCAAATTTTGAATAGAACTTGGAAAGACCAGGGGAGATGACAAAATCAAAATTTCAAGGACCTTTCTCTTATGGAGAAAAGGCAAGGCAACCTAAAAATAGGATGGGAAAAGACGGTTTCCCTGTTTCGAACGGGGTGTGTGTGCAAGGCACAACATGTCCCAATATTGAAATCTGAAGTAAATGCAATCCCCATACCAAACCAAAGGAAGTGTGAAAAAATACTGGAGATAAAGTAACTCAAGTCTATAACAATAATCCATACCTTCATGGATTTGGCATACATAAAAGCAAAAGCAGTGTTTGGATATTCTTGAGAGAGAAAAAATATGCTATCATTTATGAAGGGAATAATTGGAAATAAATTCCATGTGGCCTGTTAGAGTGAAAAGAGTTTGTCAAAAAATTAGTAAAGGGCAATAATTAAAAAGGAATAGTTGATGTTTAGCAACAATACTTGGCAATAATTTGAGAGATTCTCAACACCAACCTACATGAAAGTCAACCTGCTCAAATAAAAATGATTTGCTTACATATTCCAAAAGCATGTTTGAGGTACCATGAAATCAATCTATAAAGAAAAAGAAAAATTGTCCTCTCAAGCATAAAAACTGGTTCCTAAAGATATTGAGTCTACTAAGCAAGAAAATCAACATATAGAGCCAATGCTCATGAATGAAAACACAAAAGGGCGTACAAACATCCAGGTCAAGAAGATAATCCCTCTTGCATTTTAAAAATTTTGCAATTTAATACCATTAATTGACAACAAAAAGCAATCCCTAACAGAAGATTTTGTTAATCAAACCAAGAAAATTAAGATAAGGGTAACTAGCACTAAATTCAAAGCCAATAGGGAAACGAGAAACATTCACAATCCACAAAATAGATCACAATAGAACAAACAGAAAAGACTTGCATAATGAAAAACTAGACCCAATCCATCGTCTACATTATTTCAATAATCAAAATATTGTACAGGGTCACTTGCTACATTTTTGTGTTATCCCAACCAAAACTGTTTGCCTCTTTACCATTGGGAAGCATCACTCTCAAAAGTCCAGCTTTATAGGAGATAGGAGAATTGGCAGACTTTAAGAACCGTCATATTATATATTTTATTCTTCCAACATGTTCCAATGTTTGGAAGTATCAAATGCCAGATTATATAATTCTTTGAAAAAGACTAATAGATCAATGAGAGTCAATTCGCTTCTGCAATAGTTACTAGCATATCCAATCTTTATTCTCACACTTGGTGAAGTGGATCCACTATTTTTAGGCAAAGAAAATCTACTGCCTCGTTGCCCCTAAGCCAGGGTATCCAAACAAACAAGCATTACAAGCTTCTCCAATTCTAGAGCATAGCTGGCCATGGCCATTAGGAGATCATCAAGGAAGCATTTCATGCACTCTATAGGAATTGATCAGCCAGGTCCACTTAATCCATGCCATTTTTCTATGATCATCATCATAGCTTGTATTGTCCCTTAGGGTGAATAATCAGAAGTTTAGTACTTCTTCAACTCCACATTTTGATACAGATTAGCACAAGCCTCAGTCTCAACCAACCCTTCATCTTCTCTAGCAATGGATCTCATTTCCATATGATTGTTTGCACGCTATATAGCTTTCCATGAGATTGCTGTCACCCATTTCAGATTCCAACCCATTCCCACCCCCCTTCCCCAGTTAAATTGTTTTGTTATTGTTTGTAGCCTTAAGTTGCATAACAGATGATATGGTTCAAAGTTTGTACTTGTAATTTTTAGTCTGGTCAACCTGCTTTGGTTACTACTAGATTTTAATATAGTTCCTTTCTTCTAAACGAAAATGTCTTGCTACACTCTTAACTTGTTGGATTTATCGGGTTATAGAGTGGACAACTCGTGGCACATATAACATTTGACTTGGTCATTTGATAATTCCTAGATCTCATGAATATAGTGGCAATCAACCTAATTGGTATTATGGTATCACCATAGCCTAATTATGCTATATATAGGAAGTTGTGGTTTGGTATTTGCTATCATATTATGAATTTTTTTTATTGTAAGAACTGTGTAGGTTGCCCCCTTGAAGTGGCTTTGTCTAATATCTACTATTCTACTTTCACATCACTCACATTGTGTGGACTTGCTCTATTCTACTCTTAGTTGTGTTCATTCACTATTCTCCTCTTTCCATCACGTGGTTCTGCTCTTTACAAATTGTTATTCTACACTTGCAATAAACAATTTCATTAGAAGTGGTATTAGAGCTTTGATTTCGATAGAGACTCTCTAGTGCAAACTATCTTCTTTGTTGTTAGCAATTTAATTTGTCACTTTCATGACAACACAAAATGGAATAGTGTACGAGGAAACATCTTTTCAAATTAGCAAGGGAAGCTCCCTAATTCAATATATTCCTAAAATCTAAAACAAGTAAACTAGATGGAAGATTATGCACACAATAAAATACTTTTTAGGGGCTTTGCATGTAAACAAAATGCTTGAAAGAAACAATATAGACCTATCTTTTGATCTCTAAGGTAAGAGAACAAGACTAAAAGTACTAATCTCATCAGAAGATTTTATGTTTATGCAGCTAAATTATAACAAATCTAAACACTAATGCTTTCCAATGACTAAAGCAGAGATCAATGAATAAGCATCAACATATGGATTGATCTAAATAAGAAACACGACGCTTATAACAACAATTGATAAAGAACAAGACTGAAAGCAAGCAACAACTCCAAAGCATACAAAGCTACTTCACAAGGTAGATGATCAATCCTTCACAAAGTTAAACAGGAACCTTCTTTACTACTTGAGTTGCCAAACTTGTACAATTACAAAACAAAATTTGAACTCTTAAAACTTCAACGAGAACTTCAACAACGTAAGCTTAACACAACTCTCATTACCTTCTATATGCTCAAAGCACTTATTTATAAGCTCTCTAAGAAAAACATCTAAGGAAAAATAATAATAAAATAATGCTTTGAAAGTGCTTTTAAAGCAACTCTATCTCTATTCATTGAGAAGAGGCAACAAATCACTAAAACTATCTCAAATGGGCTCTTTCCTTACATTAACTCAACTTTCTCCTTTCTCAAGTCACTTTTTCCTTTCTCACCCTTCAACTTTGATTAACTTACTTTAATTTGATGACTAAAACCTCACATCACATATTTTGGCTACCACTACCACCTTAGTCACTATTTTTGACTGACACAACCACTAGAAATGTGTGAAATTGTCTTATGCTATTATAAGATTCCTTGCCAATTTTGGATAAAAATTTAACGATCTTCACAAGTTTGACAATTTAGGCATTTTGTCAAACTATTGGCACACCATTGAATTGAGTATATTTTCTACTCTATTTTGTTCAAATAGTTCATAGTAATCATCACATAGAATTATTTTTTCAATTTAAAAAACATGAACATTCAAATTCCCTTGCAGTCTTACCATTAATTCTAACATATTCTTTCAATTCACTGAACTTTGAACAATACGCGGAATTACATATCAAGTGTGTCGTTGTGCAAACTCCCTTAGGATGTCGGCTTCTCTTTGACTAAGTCCCCTCTTATATTAGGGGTGGCAACTAGCATTGGTGCGTGGTTGAGCAAGGCAACCAAAATAGAACAGCAGCTAAACGTCACTTTTATCTCCACTTTTTCTATCTGATCGGCAGCTAACACCCCGTAAATTTATACTCGCACACCTTTATGACAAAATTTCCATTGAATAGATAAATATAAAGTCAACTCCCTCAGTCGACCTCCTCGATCCCTTCATATTATTGAAGCGGCACCCTTATCATCATGATTGACAACTTTATGTTAGATAGGAAATTACCTTGTTTCACTCGGATCTTTCCAAGACTATACGGCCCAGGCCTATATCAACTCCTTCCATATTATTAATATGGAAAAGTGCATTAAACAAGAATATGGAGCTTATTGAATATGTGCCTAGCTTAGTATAAAATAATATCAGCCCTTTCTGTTGATGTTTAGCAGCTTCGGGCGCAATTCTTCCAGCCTAGAATGAAGGCATAAATGGCAACATTTAATTTCTAAAGATGGCCGACCTTCCTTGTAATCAATATTTATTATTTGTAATTATGTTTTCCTTGGTGGCCAACCTAGTTATTATTTGGAATTATATTTTCTTTTGGTGGCCGACCTACTTCTTGAAGAGGTGCGACCTCTCTTGCAACAATGTATATATAGGCGGTCATTTCCTCACATTCAAGCATCAAGCAAGTTCGATCTCCTTCTTCATTCAAGTGCGAACTCTTTAAGAGAGAAGTGTGAATTCTTCTACGTGCAGATTGTGAAGTTTCTAAGTGCAGATTGAAGATCAAGTAAGAGCAGATTACTTGTTTGTTCTACAGCCATTGCTGGTGCTGAATATTAGCCTTGTGTGTGGCCTGATTGTAAAGAGACTTGTTGCCATTACTTATATATATAAGAGATATATTTGTTGTTGGGTTTTTCTCCCTCAAGTGTAGGGTTTTCCCAGGGTATATGCTGTGTTATTGTGTCTGATTTTTGAATTAAAATTCTGCTTTTACATCTGATCATTAAAAAAAACTAACATGGTATCAAAGCGGGTGTGAAGAAGATCGTGATCAGATTTCTTATTACAGCAACACTCTTTATTCGCTTTCTCATTTTTGTCCATCTCTATCTCTTCGTCAAGATGGTGAACAGTCTTAAGATTGAGGATAGACTCAAGGGAGCATCAAATTACACATCATGGAGGTTCAGAATTATGCTCACCTTGGAAGAGAATGACTTGGCTGAGTTTGTGGAGACCAAAGTCCCCGAGCCTACGGAGGAAGAAGAGAAGGTCCAGTGGAGGAAGAAAGACATCAAGGCGAAGAAGATGTTAGTTGATTTTGTAAAGGATCATATTGTTCTGATTGTCTCCTAGTTGAAGACAGCAAGAGACATGTTCAAAACCTTGGAGGAGATGTACGAAATCAACAACACCAGCTGGGAAATTGCACTGAAGCAACAACTCCATCATGTGAAGATGGCGAAAGGAGAAACAGTTATTGCTTACTTCATGAGTATTTCGGAATTGAGAGATCAGCTCTCTACAATTGGTCATGTGGTTGATGAAATAGACTTGACCATGCTTGCTCTTAATGGTCTTCCTTCATCTTGGGAGTCCTATATTCAAGGAATCAGTGCAAGATCGAAACTTCCCAAGTTTGATCGTCTAAGAGTGGATTGCATTCAAGAGGAGTCTAGGTTGTTGGCTAGAGGCGTTGGTCAAAACTCAACTAATGAAGACATTCATGTCCTCGCCTCTCAATCTTCAAAGAAGAAAGGGAAAGATGGGAAGAAAGGACACTTCAAGACGAATCGAGATAAAGGAGTTGATGATGCTCCTGCATTCAAGAAAAAGAGGGACCTATCCAAAGTCCAATGCTTTAGATGTGATAAGTATGGTCACTTTGCTAAGCATTGTCCAACCAGGCCTAAGCAACAGGCCACCATTGCAGATGTTGATGACGCCTCTCCACAGAAGGACTCATGTGAATACTTGTTCTATTCGGCATTGTCAAGCAATGTACCTACCGACACCAACACTTGGCTGTTTGACAGTGATGCCTCTCGACACATCACTGGTTTTAGGGAGCATTTATCAAGCTTGGTGGAGAGAGATTCTACTGAACAAGT
Organism: Sequoia sempervirens; assembly: GCA_007258455.2. Lineage (NCBI taxonomy): Eukaryota > Viridiplantae > Streptophyta > Pinopsida > Cupressales > Cupressaceae > Sequoia > Sequoia sempervirens. The sequence goes on from VDFB02026186.1 coordinate 32,807, forward strand.
CATTATTGGAGATGAGGCTAGCTACTCAGTGAAAGGGATTGGGACCTCTACTCTCCACTTGGATTCCGGCATTACCCTGCAGTTGAATGATGTTCTTTATGTTCCAGGCATCAAGCGTAATCTTGTTTCCATTTCAGCCTTGGAAGAAAAAGGATACCAAGTTGCCTTCTCTAAAGGAAAAGTTCTTGTGTGGATGAAGAATTCCAACTTCAAGACTTCTAAGGTGATTGGTGTTAGACATGAGAGCCTCTATAGGCTATGCACTCGTCCACTTTAGGCATTAGTACATGATTCCTCAAGCTTGTGTGATCTTTGGCATCGAAGATTGTGTTAATGTATCAGCAGCTTCGGTAGCTCCTTCCAGCTCAGAATTCTCTTGGAAGACATAAATTGAAGATAGCCGTTGGCTATTCAATTTATGTTCATTGTCTTCATGCTCATCTCATGGCCGACATAAAAGAAATCAAGTTGTTTTTTTATTAGAACATATTTTTTAAAGCCAACTATCATTAGAGGATATTAATGATTTATCACAAGGTGGCCGACCTCTTGTGAAGAGGGGTGAACGCCTATCAAGGTCGACTTCAATAAAGAATAGACGCAATTTTATAAATGGCCGTCATAAGAGTTATGAAGGGATGCGTCTCTCCCACTTGTATATATTCAGTGTGATTCGTCCATGCTAATTATGCTTGTTCAGTCTTATCACTCACTCAAGTGCGCACAGATCAGAGACTAAAAGTGCGAATACATCTGTTGTTCTAGTGCGAATCCAGTCAACATACAAGAGCGAATATATATGTTGTTGATGTAAAAGTGCGAATACATCTGTTGTTCCAGTGCGAATCCAGTCAACATACAAGAGCGAATATATATGTTGTTGATGTAAAAGTGCGAATACAACTGATATTTCAGTGCGAGTGCAGGAGATATACAAGTGTGAACATATTACAAGTGCCGACCTCACACAATGCAAGTTGATCATCAGTTTGACATTATCAAACAAGCTTTGTATCATCACATCATCAAGAGCGCATGATCAGAACAGATGTCAAAGTGTGAGCATACATAAGTTGATAAGGTGCGAACTTCTGTAAATGTATACACTGTCTCTACCAAGTGCGAATCTCCTGTAAGTCTTCACTCTGTCTAGAATAAGATCATCTCGATATCTCAATATCGGATTGTGAATTAATGACAGACTCATATGTGCTACTGCATCTGTCAAGAGTTTATGAACATTGGTCTTGAATTAGACCTCACTGTACAAGTGATCTGTTGTTGTTACATTTATATATAAGAGAGATCTTTTGTTGCTGGGTTTTTCTCCCTCAAGAGGAGGGTTTTCCCAGGGTATATGCTGTGTTATTTTGTCTGATTTTGATTTAATTCTCTGTGCATTTAATCTGTTCACACAAATTTAACAGATTGGCTCACCTTCACTTCCGAGCTCTACCTATCAAGGAGAAGATGGTCACGGGCCTTCCAAAATTCAACAAGGAGCACAAAGGTATTTGTAGAGGTTGCGCTTTGGGTAAGAATACTAAAGGTTCATTTCATAGTAGAGAAAATAGATCCAAATGTATTCTAGATCTCATTCATTCTGATTTATTGGTCCAATGTATGTTGCTTCTTCGAGTGGTTTCTTGTATTACATTCTTTTTATTGATGACTACTATAGAAAGACTTGGATTTATTTCTTGAAATCTAAAGAATCTGAGGAGGTATTAGAAAGGTTCAAGGAATTCAAAGCTCAGGTGGAGAATTTGTCTGGGAAGAGGATCAAAGTCCTGAGATCCGATAATGGAGGAGAGTACAATTCGGACAACTTTTGAAACTATTGAATTGAAGCTGGGATTAAGAGGGAGTTCAATGTCCCTTATAATCCTCAACAGAACGGTGTTGCAGAGAGGAAGAACAAATTGATCGTGGAAGCAACAAAAGCCATGATTCATGATCAGGATCTGCAAACCTTCCTGTGGGCAGAAGCATCTAGGACAGTAGTCTATGTTCAGAATAGAAGTCCTCACCAAATCCTAGAAACATGACTCCTGAAGAAGCCTTTACTGGGAAGAAGCCAGAGGTGAGTCATCTGAGGATCTTTGGATGTCCAGTTTATATTCACATTCTGAAGGAAAAGAGAACAAAGTTGGAGCCTTCTAGCAAGAAGGGAATATTTGTAGGTTACAATGAAACATCAAAAGCCTACAAAATCTACATTCCAGGCCAGAAGTTGATCGAAATCAGTAGAGATGTCACATTTGAGTAAGATGTTGCATTCAGGAGATCCAAGAGTACTCACATGGAGATTGATAGTGAAGAGTCTCCTCAGGATATGGAAGTTGACCATACTCCTGAAATTCAGAGGGAGACTTCAGAACCGAAGGAAGATGATGATCCAGTTTAGCCCTTGGAACCTACTGATGGGCCTACTAATATTGTGATTGGGAGAAAAAGACCTCTCTAGGCTAGGCAAACAATGCAGGAGGCAGAAAGGTTTGCAGCACCAAGAGGTACCTTCAGAGAAAGTAAGAGACCTCACAAGTTCTCCAGTTATGTTGCTTAGATGAGTCAGATTATTTAGTCTGAGCCTTCTAGTGTTGAGGAAGCTTCTAGTCAACGGGTTTGGAGAGATGCTATGACACAGGAGTATCAGTCAATTCTCAAGAATGATGTTTGGGACATAGTTCCTAGACCCGAAGGCAAATCTGTGGTATCTTCAAAATGGCTCTTCAAGATCAAGCATACGGCTGATGGGAGCATTGAGAAGTACAAGGCAAGATTCGTGGCTAGAGGGTTTTCACAAAAAGAGGGAGTTGACTATGAAGAAACATTTGTTCCAGTTGCTTGCTACACTTCTGTTAGAACCATCATTTCCATTGCCGCATCTAGAGGATGGAAGATTCATCAGATGGATGTGAAGACAACTTTTCTGAATGGTGTGATCGAGGAAGAAGTCTATATTGAGCAACCTGATGGATTTGATGTACATGGGAAGGAGTCTCATGTTTGCAGGCTGAAGAAGGCCTTGTATAGTCTTAAGCAGGCTCCTCGTGCATGGTACGAAAGGATTGATCGTTACCTGTTAAGCTTGGGCTTCTCCAAGAACGATGTTGACTCAAATCTGTATTTCAAAGTAATTGATGGTGAAGCATTGATTTTGGTTCTATATGTTGATGATTTGATTCTTACTGGAGAAGAGCACCTCATTCTCAAATTCAAGGAGTTGGCTTTTGAGTTTGAAATGAAGGACCTTGGGCTCATGCATTACTTCCTTGGCTTAGAAGTTTGGAAGAAGCCAGATGCGATGATTCTAAGTCAAGGGAAGTACACCATTGATATACTGAAGAGATTTGGTATGATGGATTGCAAATCCATGTCTAAGCCTATGGAGTCCAACCTACATAAGTTGAAGGAGGCTATAGCTAGTTCAAACCTGGTGGATCCCACGATGTACAGGCAGTTGATTGAAACTTTGATGCATCTAGTCAACACTAGACAAGAGATCTGCTATGCAGTGAGTGCACTCAATCAATTCATGTGTGAACCAAGGCAGATACATCTTGTTGCAGCAAAGCATATCCTGAGATACTTGCATGGCACAGTTGGATATGGGTTGAGATATTCTTCAAGTGTGGATTTGAAGTTGCATGGTTATGCTGATTCTGATTGGGCAGGGTGTGTCACTGATCGAAAGAGCACCTCTGGATGTTGCTTCAATTTAGGGTCTGCTATGATATCCTAGTGCAACAAGAAGCAGTCATCTATAGCATTGAGTATAGCAGAGGCAGAGTATATTGTAACTTGTGTGGCAGCTCGAGAAGTAGTGTGGCTTCGTAAGCTCCTTGCAGGATTGTTTGGACAATCAATGGAGCCTACTATCATTCATTGTGATAACCAAAGCTGTGTGAAGCTTTCTGTCAATCCTGTGTTTCATGACAGGACCAAGCATGTTGAGATCAAATACCATTATATCAGAGATATGGTATTGAGGAAAGCAATACAGTTGAAGTATATCCACATTGATGAGCAAACGGCAGACATTCTCACCAAGCCTCTCTCCAGGATAAAGTTTGAGTACTTTCGAGACAAGCTTGGTATGGTGGAGATTGAAGCCCTAGCTGAGAAAGAGTCTCAGTATCAGTGATCCTCTTTAATGCATTTCTCTTTGAGAGAGATTTGACGTGCAAGCCCTTGTTAATGCATTTCTCTTTGAGATTTGAGGTGAAAGCCCTCGTTTCCACCCTCTGGGAGAGCCATGGTGGATGTCATGTGTGTGACTCCATGACAACATCACAAGAGAGAGTCCGTGATGATTTTCTTGTACTCGTGTTTCACCCTTTGGGAGAGCCGTGGTGAACATCACGTTGAGGTGACAACATCACGTAAGTGATGAACACTTGTACATACCATACATGGGTGTAGCCATTATGGTTGATATCACAATGAGGTGATATCCAATATCACGATGAGGTGATATCGTTTCTTTTCCACATATGGTTGTAGCCATTGTGGTTGACATCACGATGAGGTGATGTGTCTTATGCGGCTGGAAGCATTTCTCCCTAGCTGAGAGGGAGTGTTGATGTTTAGCAGCTTCGGGCTCAATTCTTCTAGCCTCGAATGAAGACATAAATGGCAACATTTAATCTCTAAAGATGGCCAACCTTCGTTGTAATCAATATTTATTATTTGTAATTATGTTTTCCTTGGTGGCCGACCTAGTTATTATTTGGAATTATCTTTTCTTTTGGTGGCCGACCTACTTCTTGAAGAGGTGTGACCTCTCTTGCAACAATGTATATATAGAAGGTCATTTCCTCACATTCAAGCATCAAGCAAGTTCGATCTCCTTCTTCATTCAAGTGCGAACTCTTCAAAAGAGAAGTGCGAACTCTTCAAGAGAGAAGTGTGAATTCTTCTACGTGCAGATTGTGAAGTTTCTAAGTGCAGATTGAAGATCAAGTAAGAGCAGATTACTTGTTTGTTCTACAGCCATTGCTGGTGCTGAATATTGGCCTTGCGTGTGGCCTCATTGTAAAGAGACTTGTTGCCATTACTTATATAAGAGATATATTTGTTGCTGGGTTTCTCTCCCTCAAGTGGAGGGTTTTCCCAGGGTATATGCTGTGTTATTGTGTCTGATTTTTGAATTAAAATTCTGCTTTTACATCTGATCATAAAAAAAAAACTAACACTTTCTTTACCAATACCGTATGGCTTATATATTGTGTAGAACCTCACCCAAATATATACAGCTCCATACCAGATTTAACAAACAAGGAATATCACCAAATAGCTGCAACCAAATGAATATTATAGTATTTGACCTCTGAAAATACCATCTTCAAATATCCTTGAAATTTGTCTTTGGAAAGACTTCACAAATTTTGAACAACCTTTCGAACCAAGCTTTGAAACTCCATGCAAACTATGAGATGAGTTCACATGTAGAAGTATTTGGGTTTTCATCCAATCCTTCGAATCCGAGGGTTTTTGTCCCCAAGTTTCTAGAACCTATAGCCAAGCTCTCAAATTTCTCCCAAGATAATTCTCCAAAATGATATCCTAATATTCTTTTCCACCACCTTCCATACTTCACCAGCTTTTAATTATTTATTATTTATTTTGCCTTTCTAAAGTGACTTTATTTGATATTTTAGCAATGCATTTAATAAAGTCACTTTAATAATTAATTAATTAACTATGTATGTTACTTAGGACATCATCATTTGCAATCCACTAAGAATCTAGATCAATCTCATCGAGGCCAATTGGCTGCTTTTCCTCAAATTATAAAAAAATTAAATGGCTGACTGAAACAAAATATGGAAATTGTAGTTGTAAGCGAATTTAATATCTCCAGGCCACACCATTAAAGCAGTTTGTAGGAAAATCATGTCAACATCAAACAAACCAAAATTTCTTCATTCAAAGTTTAAGAACTGTTATTGTCAACAGGGTTTCTCCATCCATGGGTGATTTAATTACAAGCACTTGTTCCAGGAACTCTGATATCTGACTTAGATTCATTTATTCATTCAACTTATAATACAGATTCAAAAGGATCGAATTTAACCTCTACCACTTGGGAAACTATTAATTAGCACAGCACATTCCTGCAAAGTAAATGTGTTAATTATGTATTCTTTATCTCTGCACAGTTCTGCAATGTAAATATGTTCATATTAATGTAATTATGTATTCTTTATCTCTGCACATTCCTGATATGATAGTACACAATACTAGATTAACAGTACATTACAAAAATCAGTTAAAATTGACCATAAATTTCCTTTCCTCTTGTATGAGATAGTAACCTTTTTAAAACCTTGATATTTCTTATGTTCCACGGGGTTTTGGGGATAGGGACGGCAGGACGGCGGGGGACACGTTTCCAGAATGTTTCCTAATGGGCAATTTTTAGGGGACAGTAGGGGATGGCGACATACAAAATACATACATACATACATATATATATATATATATATATATATGATTTTTTCATAATTTATTAATATATTATACAGAGAGAGAAGGAAAGAGAGACAGATATGTCAATAAATTAATAATTGATAACAACAATATCAATATGTAAATAAATCACGAGAGTAGTACTATAACAGCATAAGAAATGTCATTAAAGCATTATAAAATTTATCACAGCAGTATCAAACATCAATAAAACCACGGTCTATCAATATCCAAATGTCTCAAACATGTATCCAAAAGTCTCAAAGTTCAAACATGAAAATCAAAATATTAAATACACAGTCTATGAAATTAAGCATCATTCGGGCTATTGTAATGTCCCCATTTTGGCCATACGCTCTTCTTTGACTGATAGCCTATATCTGGAAATCCGTAGGTTGATCAGAAGTGAAATTAGGGTTTCCTTGCTTGGAGATTTGTGGCATTTCTAGGTATTTACTATTTTTAGTAAATACTAATTTTCGCAGTGGTTCAGTTGTCAGCCTTCATTAAGTCATTTTCAGTTGGAGCAGTTGTTATTATGGCTTGGTCTTCAGAAAACTTTATTTGGTGAAAAATATTTAATTGAAGGCATTATGTTTTAATTCACTGTTGACACCCCACCTTGGCCTAAGGAGATAACTTAAGTTGTTTTTAAAAGTGGGGCCATGAAGGTACGCCTTCATAAAGAGCTTTATTAATTTTATTAAAAGCTTTATTCCTTGAGCAAAAGTGGACGCCACTTTTATATTATTTGAATAAATTGAAATTCTTGGAGGCTTTTGGGACGCCACTTGAGAAGTTGACTAGTCTTTGGGAATTGGAAAGGTCTCTTGTGTCTTTTGAGCTGCTTCTCAGGCAATTGAAGAGTTTTGGTGAGTTTTTATTTATTGAAGGCTTTTGCTCCAGCATTTCATCCATGAAAATTATGCTAAAGTTATGTTGTCGAAATGACAATTGACATATTGCTTCGAGGATGTCCACCTCCTAGCCTTTCATCCAATTTCGTGTTTGCAATATAACACCTAGTTGGCTATATTGCTGCTTCTCAACATCAGACTAGCAGATTGAGCATCAAAGATTAATGAATTTTGGAGTTTTTTACAGTTTTGAGTTCCTGGTTTTTGTTACTGCTGAAGCTAAGTTTTGTTCATATCTTTTGGAGTGAATTTTATTTTGTTCTTGGTACTTTGGCCATCCATCTGTTGACTGAAGGCGCCACCTTTCTCAAAGAATTGGAATTTAATTCCAAGTATTTATTTTATACTTGCAAAATCGATTTCTCAAGGAGGCCGTACTTTTTCAGCTGCATTGGGAATTGTGCCAGAAATTAATGGACGTGATTTGCTGCTGTTTCTTCCTCTTGGTTTGGTTGCCTATCTTCTGAGAATCCTTTGCAACAAATTTCAGTCAATTCGGAGGTGAAATGAGTGAGTTATGAGTATTTTACTGTTTTCCAGTCTGCTGTTATAAATTTCCAGAACTCAGGATTTTATATCAGATTCATCAGTTTCCAGTTTTAATTCATTTTTCAGTCATTGGAAAGCAAAGAACAATTGTTAGAATTCATTCTTATCTCCTTATCTCATTTTTTTTATCATTGTAATTCATTTATTTGCAGTCATTTTGAATTGTAAGGTTCTGATTAGTAGTACTAATCTAACCGATTATTATTGCTGCAACTAATTGATTAAATTCTCATTTAAAGTCCCCTGGATGGTATACCGCCAGTGTGGTTAAATTGATTGTAACTCTTGTACCCACTCTAAGTGGTGAATCCCCACAGTTCTGTGGATGCCCGCCGCAGCGGATGAATTGTTTCTAGTGTAATCTTTTCCCCCCACTGTTTGGTGGTAGCGTGGAATTGTTTTTCATGGTTGGTTATCCGCCTATCAGTTCTTAATTTCAAGTTTTAACACTCCGTCATATGTTAGCACCTCGCCCTCAGTGGGATCTTGAGTGCACATTCTTGACGTTGAGTAATTTCTTCATTTCCAAGTTCAGATTTCAATTGGGTGCTAACGCTAATCCAGTTGTTTATCTCTGGTTATGTTGTGTAAACTTTCAAAAAAATTGGTTAGCATATTTCAATGGTATCAAAGCAAAAGACCCTGCCATCCTGTGGCAGTTTGCAGTTGTGTATCAAATGAGTGACAGAGATCTCCAGTACTACACTGATAGTCAGAGCAGATTTTAGTTCAGCTCCTTGTGGTATCCAGAAGTTGGCAGTTAGGCATGGCTAATGAAGAAGAGATGAAGTTGGCAGAGACTCTCTTTATGGCTGGAAAGAGACTTGGTAAAGAATTTCAGTCAAGAGAAGATGAACAAAACATTCTTCATTTGTTAGAACAATGTTTGAGACAAGTGAAACAATCACCTTTAGAGAAAATGGAGTTGGCACTAGCTCCTACAGTGAATTTTTTGAATCAGCCCTATTGGTTGGGGCATCCTGATGAAGAAACCAAGCTACTGATTTCTTCCTGTTTCATGGAGATAATAAGAATTGTAATTCCCCAATTGCCCTATGATGTCGAAACTATGAAGACCATATTAAATATGATAGTGGAAAGTTTTCAAGACCTTGATGAAATTGATAGCAATCAGTACTCCAGAAGAGCTACTATATTGAAGATCTTTTCTGAACTCAAAACAAGTATTTTGCTGGTTGAATTGGGTATGCAAGATCAAATATATTATTTGATCCATTACCTCTTCATTTCAACTTGGAGTGAACAAGAAGAGGATGTAGTTGCAGCAATGAGAAACATTTTAATTTTAACTATCAATGAGATGGATGACATTCCAAAATCCGTCTTAACTTTTCTGTTAAACATTCATGAACAAGAAGGAAAGGATTCCTCTACTGCTGGTATGTTGATCAGAGATTTGTTCATTCAGTGTGATAGAAAATTGAAGCCACACATGAGGAAGATAGAGCAGAAAAATGAGTTGTCCGCACATGCTGAGGGTGAGTGCAGGGAGGCAACATCAATTTTGAATACATATGAAGAATTTATGACAAGTGACCAAGAAGATTTCTTTGGTATGTATGTGGATGCTAATGATAAAATCAGCAACACATCTATTCATGATGGGTTTGTTGAAGATAAAAATGATAAATTAATCAAAGCAGCCAGCTTTGATGACTCTTATTTCCAGTATGATGACGGTGGCGAAGGCGGTATTGAGCTTGATCATCAAACTAAGCTCTTGGAGGAAGTTACTGATGAAGATTTCAGTTTGAATGGAATGAGGAGTGACTCATTCAATGAGTCAACAATCCAAGAGGAGCATGAAGATCTTTTTCCTGTTGATCATTACAATCAACCCTTTTGCGTTTGGGATCCTGGTGAGATGGCACCAAGGTATGTTAAAGAACTTGAGTGGGATAAATTTCCCTTTGATCCTGATAAAGTTCAAAATTCATTTTGTATTGCAAACTATTAAGTCATTGGAGAAGACGTTGTCTTTGATGAAGAAGCTTGTTTGGCAAAGCTCCATAAAGATTCCTTTGAGGTAGTTGTAGCCACTAAAGCAGAGTATGTTGCTACCAAGATTTTAAGAGAATCAATCAATAATGATGATTCATTGTTTGAAGATATGGCTGTTAGGAAGGAAGCTGATTTTGAGAATCAAGTCAAAGAAAATAAATCAGAAAAGTTGATGTTTGATGAGCAAAGCTTCTTTGCTGATTTTGATCATGGGCCTAAAGAGCTGCAAGTTTTGAAGGATAACTTAATGGTTTCAGAAGAGAAAATTGTTAAAGCATTATCAAGATTTGATAGCACACACAATTTTGTTGAAGAACTCTACTGGAAGTCACAGTTTGAAGAGAGACAGAATGGAGTTAAAGGAGTCACTCTTTCCAAGTTGCAAACTATCAAAGAAGCATTGGAATCATTAAAGATAGATTATTTGCATTTGCTCTCAGATAGGGATAATGCCATTAAGTTTGCAGAAGAGACCTATGATGCCTACCAAGAGAAGGAGAAAGAGGTTGATCGTCTTTACCTTGATCTTTCCTTAGCTCATCACTCTTTATGCAAGGGAGAAAATCAAACTCCTATTGCAGCCACACTTGAAGGACAAGAAGCTGATACAAGGATTATGGAGATCAAGCAAATAGTTGAAGGTATTAATGAACTCCATAATGATGAAACCTTGCTTAATTTTAAGGAGATTCATGAAGATGATGGTAATTGGAAGGTAAATCAAGAGTGTGAACTCTTGAGTTGGGAAGAGAACTTGCCTCAAGAAGGATAGCTTGCAGCCATGAGCTTGAATCAACAAAGTGCATGTTAGCGAATGTTCAGTTGGGTGTAATGGAAGTAGGAGACCAGCTAGTTGATTTCAAACTTCTCAGAGAATGTAGGGACGAGATATATTCTGTGATTGATAATCCTCCAAGTTTGCTTGTAAGTGAATGCATAAGAGGTTTTGAGAATTCAGTCTCCATATGGGAAGTGTTGATTCATGACGACTTCCCCATCTTTGACACCAAGGTGTTAAAACATGTTTTGGTAAGACATATTGTTTACATGCCTGACAGTTTATCCTTTGGATTGAGTAATGCTCACACTATCTTGTCTTGGGAGAAGGATTTGAAGACGATGTTTGTTTTAGGCTCCCTTGTTTTTGAAGCTTTCTTGGATAGACTTCAATGGTTTACCAAAGAAGTCAATAATTTTCTGGGTGTGCAATTGGAGTTGATTGGTACTCAGAAATTTGTTGTGAAAAATCTTTTGGGGTATGGTAGGAAGGTTCATTGGAGGGATAAGGATCAAACTTTCAAAATTAATGGTGTTTTCTCCTTTCTTATCAGCCACTTGATGATTCCATTTGTTTATCAACAAATGGATTGGAGAGAAATTTTGAGCAAAGAATGGTTCTTGGCTGTAATGGAGCTCTTAGAGTGGGTGTTTCCACCCTTGTGTTCGAGCAATTTGGTCAAGATGAATGTGGATTTTCAATATTGCAGCAGTGGTTCCTACTCTTGTTTGCAGACTTCTTTGAACTCTAATGTTGAGTCTTTCATTCTTGATTTGGTGGTAGCTGCTGGTCACTCCATTGCAACAACAACAAGCAAAGATTCTAGACTTATTACTCATGAAGTTTGGGAGAAAGTTGAACCTAAACAAATTATTTACTTTCTTAACAATCTATCTCTTGAGTTGAGTGATGTTTTGGCCCATCCTAGTCCTTTGAGGAAATGGGAATTGTGGACAACTTTTGTTTTGCGCTCCATTAATATTGATGTTTTCATGAGTGGGCTACATGGGTTTATCAAAGAAGACTCTAAATTCTTGAGTTTGCATTTTGCCTTGATTAGTACTTGGAGAAGTGTTGTGTACTATTTCAGAAGCATTGGAGGACATTTTCAGTTGAGTATCCATGTTTGGAATACCCAATATGGCTTGAAGGAAATTGTTATTAGTAGAAAGAGGAATCTTTGGAGAGATAAGAATTTAATTTTCAGATCCTCTGATGATGTCCCCATCTTCGCCAATCATTTGAAGGTTTCTTTTGCTCATCAACTGGTGAATTGGAGAGCTATTTCGAACAAAGGATGGTTTAATGTTGGTTTGGAGTTTCTTGAGAAGATATTTTCAGCCTTGGTCATGAGCAATTGTTCTATTATGGACGTTGATTTTCAGTATTGCAGCAACTGTTCAGTTCATTGCATGATGATTTTCCTAAAATCAGATTTTGAGAGGTTCATTTCAGTTTTCATGGGCAGCTGGTCCATTCATTCTTCCTCTTCTCAATCTTTTTTCAGTAATGGTTTATGGCCTCAAAAGTGGGAAATGATGCTTCATAGTGATTTGGACCAGATTTGGATAGTGTTTAAGTTCCTTTCCAATGATTTATTCTATACAAATTCTTGCACTAGTGTTTGGGGCAGCGAACCCTTGCTTGTTTGGGTTCAACCTTTTGAGACTTTTGAGATTTTAGTGGGAGTTTTCATAAATTTTCTTGCATATATCAGAATTATTCAAAAGAGGCATTATACATCCTTGAGGAGCTTTGATGATGCGGCTGTTATGTACATGCAAAGGGCTGTTTATTCTTTTACAAATAGCTATGATGGAGTTACATTTGTTGTTGTGATTTGGTTTGATGCTTTGAGGAGTGATGTTGATGAGAATATCTTTGAGTTGTTTAGAGTAATCTTCTTTATTCTCAGGATGGCGATTGACATTAACGTTGCAGATGTTAATTCCTCAGAGATTATTGGGCATGAGATGCTGCTAGATTTTGATTCCATTCCTTCCATGTTTTTCAGTTTGAATTTTAGGCATGCTATCTCCTTGAGGTTGCGGGGATGGTTTATGCAGTTCTGGTGCAGTGATTTCATTCGTGTGTTCAGAGTAGAGCAGCATCAGCATGATGGAACCTTTCCGAGATGGACTTGGGACCCTGGGATCCTACATATTTGGTGGGATCAGTTTGGAGTGTTGTGGCATTGCTTGAGGACAAGCAATTTTGGGAAGGGCGGACTGTAATGTCCCCATTTTGGCCATACGCTCTTCTTTGACTGATAGCCTATATCTGGAAATCCGTAGGTTGATCAGAAGTGAAATTAGGGTTTCCTTGCTTGGAGATTTGTGGCATTTCTAGGTATTTACTATTTTTAGTAAATACTAATTTTGGCAGTGGTTCAGTTGTCAGCCTTCATTAAGTCATTTTCAGTTGGAGCAGTTGTTATTATGGCTTGGTCTTCAGAAAACTTTATTTGGTGAAAAATATTTAATTGAAGGCATTATGTTTTAATTCACTGTTGACACCCCACCTTGGCCTAAGGAGATAACTTAAGTTGTTTTTAAAAGTGGGGCCATGAAGGGTACGCCTTCATAAAGAGCTTTATTAATTTTATTAAAAACTTTATTCCTTGAGCAAAAGTGGACGCCACTTTTATATTATTTGAATAAATTGAAATTCTTGGAGGCTTTTGGGACGCCACTTGAGAAGTTGACTGGTCTTTGGGAATTGGAAAGGTCTCTTGTGTCTTTTGAGCTGCTTCTCAGGCAATTGAAGAGTTTTGGTGAGTTCTTATTTATTGAAGGCTTTTGCTCCAGCATTTCATCCATGAAAATTATGCTAAAGTTATGCTGTCGAAATGACAATTGACATATTGCTTCGAGGATGTCCACCTCCTAGCCTTTCATCCAATTTCGTGTTTGCAATATAACACCTAGTTGGCTACATTGCTGCTTCTCAACATCAGACTAGCAGATTGAGCATCAAAGATTAATGAATTTTGGAGTTTTTTACAGTTTTGAGTTCCTGGTTTTTGTTACTGCTGAAGCTAAGTTTTGTTCATATCTTTTGGAGTGAATTTTATTTTGTTCTGGGTACTTTGGCCATCCATCTGTTGACTGAAGGCGCCACCTTTCTCAAAGAATTGGAATTTAATTCCAAGTATTTATTTTATACTTGCAAAATCGATTGCTCAAGGAGGCCGTACTTTTTCAGCTGCATTGGGAATTGTACCAGAAATTAATGGACGTGATTTGCTGCTGTTTCTTCCTCTTGGTTTGGTCGCCTATCTTCTGAGAATCCTTTGCAACAAATTTCAGTCAATTCGGAGGTGAAATGAGTGAGTTATGAGTATTTTACTGTTTTCCAGTCTGCTGTTATAAATTTCCAGAACTCAGGATTTTATATCAGATTCATCAGTTTCCAGTTTTAATTCATTTTTCAGTCATTGGAAAGCAAAGAACAATTGTTAGAATTCATTCTTATCTCCTTATCTCATTTTTTTATCATTGTAATTCATTTATTTGCAGTCATTTTGAATTGTAAGGTTCTGATTAGTAGTACTAATCTAACCGATTATTATTGCTGCAACTAATTGATTAAATTCTCATTTAAAGTCCCCTGGATGGTATACCGCCAGTGTGGTTAAATTGATTGTAACTCCTGTACCCACTCTAAGTGGTGAATCCCCACAGTTCTGTGGATGCCCGCCGCAGTGGATGAATTGTTTCTAGTGTAATCTTTTCCCCCCACTGTTTGGTGGTAGCGTGGAATTGTTTTTCATTGTTGGTTATCCGCCTATCAGTTCTTAATTTCAAGTTTTAACACTCCGTCATATGTTAGCACCTCGCCCTCAGTGGGATCTTGAGTGGACATTCTTGACGTTGAGTAATTTCTTCATTTCCAAGTTCAGATTTCAGTTGGGTGCTAACGCTAATCCAGTTGTTTATCTCTGGTTATGTTGTGTAAACTTTCAAAAAAATTGGTTAGCATATTTCAGCTATGAATATCCAAAGACTCAGAACTATCTGAGTCACTATCATCAAAAATATTTAATACAACAGTCTATGAAATTAAGCCTCCAAGTTTGATGATGTGTGTTGCTGTCAATCTAGTATCAAAAATATTTAATAAAATATTTAAATGCTTTTTGTTTGACTTTGAACATAGTTTGAGTCGCCTGATCAAAGTTTGAGTTGCCTAAGAGAGAGAGTTGAGAGACGTTTTTCTTCTGCCGCTGTGTGATTGAGTCGTGTGAATGAACATTGAAAATTAATCATATTTGTTTTTAACTTTGTTTTGGCATTTCGGCAAACATTTTAGGTTTGGGAGAGTTAGTGGGCCCCGCACGACCATAGAAAGGAGGACGAAATAATAAAAAAATCAATCTTTTTAAACGCTTTTTTAACACAAGAGGCTCCCTGTCTGCAAGGGACGGGGAACCGTCCCCAAAAGGCAAGGGACGTTTCCTGCTAGCTGGGTTGTTTCGGGGACGGCTGGGGGACATCCCCTTTGCGTCCCCCCGTCCCAAGGACGTGTTGACGTGGTTTTCGTGACCGCACCAACACAGAATAAAGTTTCCCAATGGATACTCTATCCTCTCTTGAACAAAGTTTCCTGCATGCTAAGATTGCGAGATAGATCATACATTTAACTCCAAGGTTCCTTCATGCAATAGAATACCCTCAGTTGGCTCGATGTGTTTTGCTAGTATTTCAAGCGGACTTACACAATTGTTCGACCCCTGACAACAGATAGTGGATTAAGGGATTTCGTGTAATTTGGATGATTTGGCAAGTGAGCACAAGTTTCCTAATTCTAACCAGAAATGAACTGAATTTAAAAGAGTGTAGGGCCTAAGAAGTTCTAATCTACTCTAAGGCGTGGGACATGGCGATCAATTCTCACAAGCTTCAACCGAGCCTTGCTTTGCCTCGCTTCGGACAACTTCCACAAAACCGGTGCAATCTTCAGAGGAGTGGCGAAAGGTGTTCAAATTATAACTCGACATGCAAGTACCATCAAGACGATGCATACAAACATGTGAATCACAATCAAAGTTATGTTTGAGAAGTAAATCCAGTTGACCACGCAAGGTGAACCCACCGTTAGCGAGCCCGCTAGTGGTATGGACAAGCGAAGTCTTGTTCAAATCAAGCACCACATTCCACAATCACTAAGTACTTGTATGAAATGAAATCTACTTTACTTTAAGCTACTTCAAGATGCTACGTGAATTGGAAGGACGAAGAAGCCTCAACAACTACTCATAACAAAGAAGAAATCACCGTCAATGAAAATTATTTTACTATGAAAGCATTCATGACAACTTCTTACAAATTATTCAAAGGGAAGACTTTCCTTCCTCTTCAATCTAAACTATACTATCAACTATTCTACTTTCTACTCTATCAATTTCTCTCTACTCCTTCTCTGCTATCCTAACTTTGATCTAATTCTAATGGATACAAATGAGGGGGACTCCCCCTTTTATAGTTGGCCAAGTCCAACAGATGGCTCAGATTACAATTGGCTGGATGGCCCAGATTGTGCCACCTCATACCTAAACAAGATTCACCCTAAAAACCGCCACCAAGAGGAGTGGGGTAATAAATGAGCCATTAATGGCCACCATCCTTCTAGAAGATTCCAGCCTTGAAACACGTTCACACTGCTCTTGATCTTCTTCTTGACGTTGTTCTTCAACTTTGCTCGAGCTTCCATTCTTTTCTCCATCTTGAGTTTTGAAAACATTTCTTCTTTGTCACTAAGTCTCAACACTTAGCCATTTTCTTGCAACTTTTCTTCCTTCGAGGTTGAAATGTCATCTTGGATAATTTTCTTCATCACTTTAAATCATCACCGCTTGGTCTCGACGTTCCTCCTGCAAAATAAGCAAGGAGAAGGGTATTAGAACACTTCATAATATAAATTCACTTTACTCACCTGATTTTCATGCTTTGATCTCCAAGGGCTCATCGTTTTTCCTTAGCCAACTTCGCATTCAAATTGTTCATGCCTTAGCCAAATTTTCAACCTATCTTGCATTATGCTCGGCGTACTTCACTCTGATATTTCATCTGACTCGGGCTCGAGAACAATGCTTTCATCAAAAATTATCCAGGTGCCCAATTTCAAATTTATCCGCCAAGGCGACCTATTTCAACATCATTTCCTTTCTTGCCTTAGAAATTTTTGTTCAAACTTTTACTTAGGAAATTCATCAACTTGGTGCCCATTTAAAATCCCCACCTCGGAATCCTTGGCAAGCTGTGGATGACCTTAAAATCAACTCCTTGTCGACAATCTTCAATACCCAGAAGAAAATTTCTTTCAGAACTTGTCGAATTCATGGGTATACAACGAACAGGTTCATTTAAATTTTGAATTTTGAACCTTAGAAAAAAAATAATTTTCATCAAATTTAATCCATTTATTCAACTCCAGGCGCATTTCCTTGCTCCAACTTGAAAACTTTTTTATCCACCTCGCAAAGCAGGCACTCACTGACTTTTCCACTGGCAACTTCATCCGTGCTTCTGAAAAAATTTCATACTTCACCAAACTCGGGCATTTTTCCTAAGGAAGAAGAATTTTGTTTCTTAGAAAAAAATTTAAATCACTTAGTATTTTTTTGAATTTTGCCTTAGAAAATTTTTATTCATCTCAATCATCTTGCCTGTGGTGAGGAAAATTATATCAGCTCACTTAGGAAATTCTCTTCTTGAATGCCTTAGGCGCATTTTATATTCTATGAGGGATATCTTTCATTTTAAAATTCCAACACCTAGCATATTATCTCCACCCTTAGGCGCACCTCACACTTGGAAAAAATAACTAGCCACGCCTTAGCCAGTTTCACCCTTCACTCATCCAACCTTGAGTGCATTTAGCACATGTGGAAGAAATAACTACAACGCCTTAACTTTTGTCTTCACATGCCTTGATTTGGGCACATTTTACCCCTTGAGAAGGATGGGCGCATTTCAAAGGGAGTGGAGGATAGAACTTTCAACGGCATCTTTGACTTGTCTTTGTTTTGTCTTTACATGCTCTCACTTGGGCGCCTTTAAGCATGGGAAGAGGATGAGATTTCAAACGCCACCTTTGCCTTGACTTGTTGACTTCTAAACATGGGTGCATATAGCATGGTGAGGTGGATGAGATTCCAACGCCCTTGACTTCTTCTTTAAATCTTTGACCCCCCCTCTTAAGATGGGCGCATTTGATGCCTCTAGGAGGATGGAAGTTATACTTAGAAAATTTTCATGCTTGGCTCACCTTGAGGGCGCATTTGGCTATGTGTGGTGCATAAAACTCTTTGACTCCTTTGACTTCTTTCTTGGGCGCATTTCCTACCTGATGAAGGGTGGGCGCAAATGGAGGGTGGTGGAGGATATCTTTTGCCTTAGAAATTTTTCTTGATGCCTCCTGTAGCTGGGCGCATTTTAGCATGTGAGGTGGATGAGGAAATTTCTTACTTGGAAAATTTTCTAGCATTTTGCTTGAAGTGGGCGCATTTTAGCTAGGCAGGTGGATATTCCTCATACATAGAAAAATTTTAAACATCACCTTGCATGGGCACATTTAGGAGTGGCAGGTGGATTTTACCAACACTTGAAGATTTTCCTGGCTTCTAGTTGAGATGGGCACATTTTCCTGGTGGTGAAGGATGAACACAACACTTAGCCATTTTTCTTTCCTTCTGCCAGAATTTCCATGTCCTGCTATTTATAGTAAGTCCTCTGATTTCTACACTTCTGAAGCTCAGAATGATTTGAAATTTTGAACACTGGATCCTCACGACTTCATCAACCTGTTGACACTGCTATTTCAGGTTGGCCTGCTATTTTTAGCCCATTTCTGAAGGTGATTTACTATTTATAGTAATTGCTTGTTTCTGATACTTCCACAACTCTGTTTGATTTGAAATTCGAATGACGCGCTCCTCACCACGTGACCTACCTGTTGGCACAGGCGCCTGCTGCTAACTTTCTATTTTTAGCCTGTTTCTGAAATGACTTACTATAAATAGTGAGTGCTCCGTTTGTCTTCAAATTTTACCAACGGATAGCCTGAAAGATACTGATCGCGGTGGTTTACACCGGTTTTTGAAAATTCTGACCTTTTACGCCTCCTTTTGGGTCTCGAAGCTGTAAACCCTAATTTGTCTTGCATGCGTATCAAATGGCCTCCGTTCGTCCTCGTTTCTGTTGCATTGCGATCAGTTTGTGATTCTGAAGTGTTGGGAGGCGGCTGTCGGGATGCACCTGCTAAAAATAGTAAGTTCCTAAATGAGTGACCATCTTCGTTTGCATGTCATATCATTGCGAAGCTCTCGGAAAACCCATAAGGAATATGCAGACATGCAAACCCTAAAAATAGCCTCTGAAGGCTGAACTTTGAAAGTTGTCATCTCATTTTGCATGTTATACTGTCATGAAGGTCTTAGAAAATCCAGAAGGAATCCTCAGACATGCATTTAAAAACTCTTCAAATAAACCCTAAAATTAGCTCTGGAAGTTGAACTGCTAAAAATAGCCAGTTGTCTGTTGTAGCTCAAATTTTGCCAGTGAGCAGTCTGATGTGTTCTAAATGCGGTGTGACAATCGAAACTCTATAAATGTTGAAGGAACGCTCTGAATTTAGTGGAAACTTGCTGAAAACACACTGACAATAATGTTAGCCTCAGATTTCAATTCATTCACTTTGTTTGACCTCAAATTGGCAAGGAAGTTCAAAACCCTAATTTTCAGACTAGGCCAAATTTCACGTTAAAGCTCACAGACGGGGCACAATCCCCGAAAGGTAGACAGCAGAAAGAGAGGGAGAGAGACAAAACCAAAGCCAAAGGACCAAAATGGAGCAAAAATTAGGGGTCCCCATCTTGAATGGGGCGATGTGTGAAAAGGTCACAACAGGACGGCTGGGGACGGGGACAATGGGTTTTGGGGCAAGGGACGCATCCCCGTGAAACACAAGACATTTCATATTTTTGTGTTTTCTAGTTATTTTTTAGGCAGGCAATAATACTCACAACCAAACAGAATATAGTCAAACTTGATGAAGTTCTACAACAGGAGAAGTTCTTCACAAGTTTTCCAAGTTTAGGGAATGAGTTCCCTATTAACATTAATAATTTCCATTACTAAGCAAATCGATGGTACAAACTAGGATGGCATTTTATCAAACATTCAATGTTTGAAGACCAATAAATAGAAATCCCATATCTAGTCTTCATTTTAGTTCATAAGCAACATTTGCAGATAAAATTTGAGTGGATTAGGAAACCAAAATTTGAGCCCTCATAAGCAACTGAAAAATAGATGTCTGAATTTGTTGGCGTAAAAACTAACACCTCTGGAGTGCAGGTTTGTACGGACAGCTATGCATTGGTCAACTGCTGGAGTGGAGGCTCACTGGGGCATGGATGTGTGTGGAAAAGAAAAAGTAATCTAAGTCCTATCTTTTTGTTCTCAGCTGGAAGAGGCACAAGGTTAAGAAAACCAAGAACATTGCAGCTAAGGATTTTCTGGTTTCGCAGATCATTAACTACAACTAAGCTAACTACTTTAAATCTATCTAGTTTCCTCAAGAAAACAGAGCATGAGGAAATGGAGCAGGGATGATTATTTGACGATAAGCCGGGTACGGACTCACAGCGTGAAGGCAAGGTGGCACAACTATCTGCTTGTCTGAATAGGCTTATTGGAAACAACAATACACGACAAACTAAGTACAAATTCTCAGCTTGAAGGCAAGGTGGCACATCTATCGGCTCAATCTGAATAAGTTTATTATTCACACATCATACGATAACCAAGAACAGATTCTCAACTTGAAGGCAAGGTGGCACATCTATCAGCTCAATCTGAACAAGTTTATTGAACACATAACGAATTTGATCTAACTAAGGAAAAGAATTCACCATTATAATTGCATGAAACCCTATGGCAATAACAATTCATCATAATAGTAAAATGCATGAGCAGTCTGAGCGAGCAAAAATATTGAAGGCAAGGTAGGCACAGCATATATTTCTCTCTCGTGCAAAAGTTATGTACAAATGAGCAAAAGCTCTTATTTATAGACATCAAAAGGTGTAGGGAACCCTAAAATCACCTTGAGTCAACTACAGTCTTGCAAGGCATGCAAGATTTATTGCTAAACCCTAATAAAGTAAACTATACAGTTAACTGGAAAGCTACCATCAGTTAACCGGTACATCTAACCTAAATGGACAATGTGCAAGCATGCACATCCTTATTTAAAGCAAAGTTAACTGGACACTACCTTTAGTTAACTGGAAACCCTAACCCTAACTCCTGTGAAGATAATCCCAAGGAAGAGATAAGCATGTATGAAAACAGCAAGTGAACTCAAGACTGAAAGTCGAGTTAACTGTTGCTCTTGACTCTAATCTCGAAACTAACTGCATATTCTAACTGACTAATCACTGGCCGCTATCTCGAGCAACTCAAACAATCTTGGAAATATCCACTGGCATTTCATTGACTAGTAACTCTGGCGGCTCTATAACTGAAGTGATGACCACTATTTCTTTTGCAGCTTGACGCTTCTTACGTTTTTCTCAATGGAGAAGTGTTGCATGACGAAACTATGGAGTTTGACCACAAACACTCTAGTTGCGAGAAATACACACGAACGCGGAATTCCAACGGTGTCCAACCCGCATCTATGCTTGTCAAATTGTCTAAATCAACCCCTGGATGCACTTGATCTTCATTGTCAACTACTCTGATGAAAATATAAATTAAGACCGATTTGATCTTGAATTCAGTCTAGTTGAACAGCCTTCTGAAAAACTTGCCCGTTGACTGTGAACACGGCGATGTTCTAACAACTTTCTCCGGAAAGCTAAAAAGGCTCCTGGTGAGGCTAAAAATAACTTGTCGGAGGATAATTTTCACCAAAAATTTTGAGACATGGATTTTGTCTGGAAAATGATTCTAAGACAACCCACAACGTCAGAATTGTGAAAAAATGCCATTTTGCTTGACATGCAAAGATTCTTCAGTCAAGAATTGCAGGGGTTTTTAGAGCTTCCCGGGGCAATTTTTCTTGAGAAAATCTGGAACATGGGTTTTGTGCACAACGGAATTCTGAACAAACCCAGATGATTTGATTTTCAAAAAGATGTGATTTTGGCCCACATGCAAAGAAATCTTCGAAAAAAAGCACAGAGCTTCAAAATGAAGGCTACGGGGCAATTTTCTCGAAAAAATCTAAGACATGGGTTTTGCTGCAAATACTAAAGTATGCAAACCCAGATGATCAAATTCTGAAAATATGTTGAATTTCTTTGACATGCGAAGAAAGTACCTAAGACGAGAAACAGAAGAAATAAGACAAAAGAAAGAAGGTTTTATTTGCTCTACTTCTATAGAATTTGCCTATCTCTGTTTTGGAATTCGATGAAACCTGCATGCAAACTGAAAACAAAGTCTGGAATATTCTTCTTCTGAACAAACTGAATCCGTTGCTATGAAGAACGCTGAAATATGGCACATGTAACACCTTCAAATCGCTGCTCGCTCAAGAAGAATGTATTTCTCTAAGCTTGTGATGAGGAATAATGGACGCCTAAACTTGAATAAATAGAGTTTCATCACTAAAATTCGTAAGAAATGCATGCAACCTTGAAAATTGCGCTTGGCTTGTGATTGGACCTCAAATTAGTTAACTGAAGACTAAAATGAGCTAA
>VDFB02026187.1:0-11010 GCA_007258455.2 Sequoia sempervirens
AATAGGACACATTTTATAATGTCAAGTTTTAACATCATAAATAATTGTACTTACTAACATTGTTTTCTATATAATATACGATCAAATTTATTTAACTTCACTATTAAAACTTGAAATCTATATATATATATGAATCATCAATCTTGTCTTAAAATTAAAATTTATTTCATTTTATTAATATGTCTTATTCAATTATCCCACGAGAGTGGATTAAGGTGGCTAATGGCTTGGCTAAATGGGCGTCTAAGTGGAAGGGAAATTGGAATATGGAAGATTGGGGTGGGCTTCATGAGAATCTATCTTAGGAGCTAGAGGAGTTGGTTACAGAGGATATAAGATGTTTCTTGGGAGTCGCTTGATGGCTCTGTCGTTGGCTTTGGGTCCCTAGTGGATTTGGTTGTAATTTTTGACTTTATATTGTTTTCTTGGATTAATAAAAAATTTACCCTCTTTTATTTAAAACATATGTCTTATCCAATATAACATTGGCTATACTTATTTAAACTCTAAATTAATTAAAGATATCTACATACACATATCAAACTTTTTATAGAAATTAAATTGTATCATCTTTATAATAAACCAGCTCTATATAAACACTTGTTTAAATTTATTTTAAATCTCCTTTTAACTTACTTTATATTGGTAGTATATATAAGAATCGTCAACCTTATCTTAAAAATAAGATTTATTTTATTTTATTAATATGTCAATCTAATATAACATTGACTAAATTTATTTAAACTCTAAATTAATTAAAGATATGTATATAGATATATTATCAAACTTTCTTTAAAATTTAAATTTTATCATCTTTATAATAAATCATCTCTATATAAACACTTGTTTAAATTTATTTTAAATCTCCTTTCAACTTAATTTACATTGGTAGTATGTTGGGGAGCTTATTTAATTTTACTATTTAAAAATGTATAAATTTATTTTTGATAGAGTATTTAATAGGTGTAGATTGACATATCATTTTTATCAATATATTTGTAAATGATAAGTAAATTGTTGGATGTACTTGATAAATGATAGATAAATTTAGTAGTCTAAATTATTATGTTCTTTATTATTAATTTTTCTCGAGTTAGTGGTGGGTGGATGGGTGGGCGACCCTCCACAACCTAGTGTGGGGGGTCTGATGTTATCTAGGGTGATATGGCGGCCTGGTGGCAGGCTTGCATGGGTTGGTGGCAGATACGGGAGAAGGACATGGTGGCTTGGCAATGTAGTTTGTCTAGGTGAAGTCCACGATGGACAAAGGGAGGAGTTGGCATTAGGTGATGATGTCATCTCATACTCTGCAGAGTAATTTCTAATTATGGCGAAGAAAGGTGGAGAGATTGTCATTTGTACGATGAATCAAAGTGCAAGTTTTGATTATATTTGAGGGATGTGAAACGTGTCCTGTAATGAACAAGTGACAACCGAGCATGATTCACTGGCTAGCATTCAAAAAAATTGTACACGAAAGGTCATCTCAATTATGCATGGACAATTGGGGGTTGCACATTAAAGGTCCTTGGTGGCTACCTACAATTGTCATCAATTTAGGTTTCATTGTTTTACATTCCTCATATTGAGAATGGCGAAGAGGGTGGTGAAAAAATCCAAGTTCATTATGATAATGTCTACAAAATTGTTGGTGGGCCTTGGCACAAATACCCCCATTCATTTGGGTTGTGAGCTTCAGCAAGGTGCTTTTCGAAGGATTATTAATCAGAGGCTTAAGCGGATCCTACATAATATTGATCACCTCACGGTGGTGGCAATCAAGATGTTGTTGGGTAAAGGTCACTTGGCTTACAATGAGACTCTGCAAGTCAACACACACATTGCTTCTCGCTTCTTGGCATCGCTACTCAACACGCGAATGGATAAGGAGGAGGTAAAGGCTCTGATGTGTGGCCTATTCAAGGAAAAGCTACTCGGGGGGTTGGATGGTTTTCTCCAGGCTATGATCCCAGGGACAAGCATCCCTCACCCGAAAGACTTGGCTCTTATCAAGGTTCTCGGTGAGGTCATGAAATATTATCCATTTTTGTTAGAATTGAAAGGAATCCCATTGGTTTACCACAAGCAATTGACAGCGGCGATAGTTGGTTTCCTAAAGAAAGCCTTGAGGTTGGAGGCGGTGGAGGGTTGTGAAAAGAACCACTTTCGTTCCAACTCTGCCTGTAGGTGTTGAATGTATTGTTTTGTGTTTTTGCTTGTGTTTTGATGAATTTAAAGCATTTAAATAAAAAGGTTGCCAGGCAAGATTTACTAGAAATAATAATAAACATATAAGAGTTGTAAATGATTTATTTGCTTATAAGAAACATTTACAAACACCAATTATTTCATAGGCATACCCGGAAACACCAATTGATTGCCTTTATTGAAATCTGGAAAATGCATGCACAGCCATGAAGGTACTGCTATAGGTGTACGATTTGCCTGAAATATCAACTTTCACCACCTTTATTTTGATGTTAATGCTCCATAATGACTAGGTGTCGATGATGGGTGCAAGGAGATCCAATATTGATAGGCGCTTTGGGCCCTATCTCACACGCCTTCCTTGAATCAGCAACACGTGGCCTCAAGGTGGACAATACATTTTGCAAAGAAGGTACGGCCTGTGCTATACATGACATGTTTGCTCTCTAATGGCAGCTGCAATGAATTTTGTAAAAGCTCCTCAAATCTGCTCTAACACTTTGGACGAATCTCCACAATAAGCTCAGTGATGGCTCCTGAATGAAGCCCTCTCTGTAGCAATGATTCAGCTGATCTTTCACAGCTTAAGATCGCAGAACACTGAAGAATTTATGTTCTCCAATGGTGTCAAAATGGCTGAAACCCTTGTCTCAGGCACAAATTTCAAGAAGCCAAAAAAACAATGTCAAATGATCAAAGATAAAGAGGTAGACTTGTCTTGCTTCTTTTATTCTCCTCAAAAGGCACAATTTCCCAAAAAGGTACGGCTTTCTCTTGAAAGGGTTTTAAATACATTTAAAATGTATTTAATCTACTTTATACATCTTTTAAATAATTCCTCACTTGAGCGTACCCTTTTTATTTACCTTTTAAAACTCACTTTATAATATTTAGAGTGGCTTTTACTTTTAGGGATTAAATTATACTTTATAATATTCCTTAAAGTTAATTAAATAACTTAATCAGCTGTTGGTTGAAAATTTTGTACGGATATGCAAAATTGTGAGTTTCAACTTCCACGTACGTGAATAAACTCTCCCTATTTACACACAAAGGGGAAGGCTCCCCCTTTTCTGTCTATTTTAACAATTCAGAAATACACTCTAATTATAAATCTATTCTAAATCTGGGTGAAACTCTGTCTTTTTCTCTTTTTCCAGAAAAGACACTTATTCTTTTCTCTTGTTTCAGAAAAGAATCACAGCTGAAAATATAAATGATTTATGAAGTAAACAAATAAAGAAGCAAAGTTTCCATAAAGGCACAAAGTCCTCCGTTGCTCCTCCGGGACGGGAAAACAAATTGAAAGCACAAAGTCTTTGACAATTTACTCTCCTATCAACCTTTTTAGATAATTTTCTGGTAACCAAGTACAGTATGTAGCAGCTCAAAATAGAAAATAAAAGCAACACAAAGTCTACAAGTTACCCCCTTTGTTTGAGCGTTCTATAATAGCTTCAAACATGACAAACAACTCAAAGTTTGCAGTATCAAATCTGAAAACCAATCTAAAACTCCAAACGCAATAAGCAGCTCAAAGTCTGCAGAATTGAGCTTGAATCCCTCTTGTATAACACCACAAAACTCACAATCAATTCCAAATAATGTCGTCACATCACAATTTGTACCAACACAAAGTTTGGAAGCAATTTGTTTTCTTTATTGATTGCAATCTGATTTACATCTAAACTCAAAGTCTTAGAATGCATACACAAATTGGCAGAATTTTGTTGCATTGCCAAAAGATATATAATTACAATAGACACCCTCAAGTATTTATAGGAGGGAGGTCTGGAGAGAAAGGTGGGAGGATCTCAACAAACTTGAGAAAATCTCTCAACCGATAACTAATTGCAATTGACTTATTCAAAATTACAATCCAAATTGTGATTTGTTTTGTAAGATTTTACATGTAATTACATTTTTCAAAATTGCAAGGAAAGAACACTTGCAATTGCAAAAACTTGTTTTTACATATACTTTGTCGAAAGTAAAATACATAATTGAAATTATTTTAAGTGTCCAAGACACGACTCTAACTACATCATCCTTCATCTGTGATGATCTTCATGCTGCTTCAGGATTTTAGAACTTGAAGTATTCAAGATTGGTGAAGAGATGTCGAACTTGGAACGAGAATTTGCATTCTTAATGATCTTTGTATCCTTGGCGAACTTCAACCTTATCACAGGCTTGGAGTAGTGCCATTTCTTTAGGAAGTTCTTCTCTTCGTTGCGTCCTTTTTCCATGCTTGATTCACTTTGTCCCCAGATGGTTTCATGAGGATTATTGACCTTCGAGCTGCTCCATGAATTATTGTTGTATCTCTTCTTCTTTTGTTCACTGATAAAGAACCCATAACACCTTATTCAAGATGAAATTGTTATAAAACAATGCCCATGCCTTGATTTATTGGTTTGATAGATCATATGTGTAAACAAGACTGACAAGGGAAGGGATAATTTGATGCAAAAATGGGCTCACAAGTGAATTTCGGGTTTTGGAAGGTTGACAGCAAGTAAGGTATAATGTAATCGGGATTTTTGGAAGCCATTGCAAGTAAAGTTGCAAGGTAGGAAAAATAAGAGGTCATTGCAAGTTTATCATTTTAACTTGTAACCTTGGTCAAAATCTCCTACTTGTAATCAGATTATGAAAACCCGATTTTCAGCCAAGGGCATCATTTTTGTAGAAAATGATAATGATGATGAAGAAAAATGGTAATGGCAAATGAATATGAAATGAAGGCAAGTGAATGAAAAGTGAAATGGAAAGGCGAATGAAAGAGAGAGAAAAACGTTTTTATGAATGAAGGGCGAATGAAGTATGATGGTGTATGAAAGAGACATGAATGAAGGGTTTGTGAAAAGGAAAAACGCATTTTCAGCCATACATTTTTTTAAATATGCAATCTTAATCTCCATAGAAAGGCAACCCAAGAACAAAAGATTTAAAGCAACAAAAACAGAAAAATAAAAAGAAACAAAGAACATACCTCTAACAAGAGTTTACAAACCAAAATAAAGAAAAATAAATAAATAAATAAAACCCTAGGCGCCTTGAACAAACTTAAATCTGCAAAAACGTGGCAATGGTAGAGCAAAAATGGAGAATTTAATAAAATTGCAGACCTTGCTAAGTGTTTTTCATGCCAAAATCTCTTCAATCGGGGTACATATGAGCAAGATCAAGCTACAAAATTCACAAAAACACTTGCAAAACTCATTTCGGGTTTTTTGATACTCATTGCAATTGAAAAATAACTTGTAAAACTTCAAAAATGGATTTTACTTGCATTTCGGGTTTTTAGATCCTCATTGCAATTGAAAAATGACTTGTAAAACTTCAAAAATGCCTTTTACTTGCATTTCGGGTTTTTAGATCCTCATTGCAATTGAAAAATGACTTGTAAAACTTCAAAAATGCCTTTTACTTGCATTTCGGGTTTTTAGATCCTCATTACAATTGAAAAATGACTTGTAAAACTTCAAAAATGCCTTTTACTTGCATTTCGGGTTTTTAAAGCCATATGACAATTTTGCTTTTTGTCAAAAATGAAGACTTCAAACAAATTCGGGTTTTTAAGTCACTTAAGCAATTTCGGAACTTTTGAAGACTTTATGAATTTTGCTTTACAATTCGAGTTTTAGGCTTTAGCAATTCAGCGGGATTTTGGAAAGTTTAGCGATTTAGTTTTTGGACATTTAGCAATTTCGGAACTTTTGGAAGTTTTAGCAATTTTGCTGTTAAGCTTAAATTTCCCTATTCTGCTGAGTTGCCTAAAAAACCGGAATTTGGTCAAAAAGACACTAAAAATGACTCAGAATTTCACGAAAACGGACGAGTGAGTGAAAAATGTTAGCCAAAAGGACTATAGACCCAAAACTGAAATTTTCTAACCTTTGCACCTCATTAAGCGATTATGAAGAAAATCTTAAATTTTATCACCAAGAGTGATAGGTTATTTAATTTTTAACAGTAAAAGTAGGGGACCTTGTCGCTAAATACAAAATCTCCTCAATGTGTTATTTTGGTAATGGGTCGTCTTTAGAATTCGACAACGTATAACCCCCATGTGTCCTGGTGCCCTGACTAAGCATAGCATTATTGCTAGATTGACCTACTATAAATAGTAAGTCCCTCAAACGAAGCCAATCATTGATCTGTAAAGGCCTGGAACTGAACCCAATACTAAATTGAGAAATGGGTGATAACAACCTCCATCAGCCTTCTGCTTGAGACCCTCTGTCAAACACATTAGCCTATGAGAGTTTGGTGGCAGGCTAACCCATGTGTAAGCTTGATATTGACTAAATTAGGAACATTACAAGGGTTTTCAGCTGGGTGCTGAATTAGGAGCATACAACAAGCACATGGGGTTTGGGTAGTTTCTTGTATTTACGTTGGAACTCGGCTGTTTGTCAAAGGTAAATTTTTGGTTGCTATTAATTTGCTCACTACTTGATGCAATTGTGTGTCTAGCATCTTTTGGCACGGTCGATTGTCTTTGTTTGCCTCTCTAACATAGGTTTGGGTAATGGCATTGTATTGCCACTATGGTTGTCTGGTGTTTCGAAGTATAGGTGATATGGGTTGGGTCGGATTGTGAAGGAGTTGGGTGGTGTTTTGGTGATGTTGAATCTGTACACAAATTGGAAAATCTATTGCCCATGGGGCTGTTATGTAAAATTTTTGACAAATTAATATATGAAGCTATCTAACGTATCAAAAAAAAATCTCTCAAGTTAGTGAAGATAGGTATTTTCAAAAAGATTTTTCAAAAGATTGTTGACTTCTAGCTAAAGTAGGTACCTTAAGAAGTTATTGTTTACTTATCTTCAAATCAAATAGTGTGAAAATATAAAAAAACACAAATAACATTAAATGTTGAGAGAACATTTGTGCATTATCCTTTAATTTGTGCATAAATGCATGTGCTCCACATATGTTCTTGAGAGAACATATGTGCATTATCCTTTAATTTGACTAAGTGTTCTTAATAATTGTATTTGCTTTGTCACAATAGAAGCTAAAATGTTATGCAAGGTCTACTTCTACACCTAGATGAAATTCTTAAGATGGTGTTTCTTTGCTCACAAACTATAAAAGAAAGAATGGTATATATACTAGAGGTTTTAATCGATAAACATAGTACAATTAGTATGGATACTACATTATAATGTATTTTTACTTTTATACTATTGAAATAATTTTATATAATTGGATAAATTTGTTTGGATGAAGGAACAAAAAAAATCATATTGAAACCTATGTAAATGTCATACATAAAATGGTTAATAATATTGAGGGAAGGTGTTGCCTTGAAATTATAGTAACGACTCACATAATACATATGTAAAGAAGTGTTCATGAACTACTCCAAAGTTACACAAAACTACTATTTTTTCCTAGTCAATACCCTTGACTAGATCCAAAGAAGAATTCAATCACAATCACCATAGTCATATTTACTTTAGAAGCAATGTGAAAGCTAATGATGAGAAAAATTGATCTTATAGTTATTATTTGTTTAAACTTGACCTACAAGTTAAATTGAAGGTGAATGTCCTCTCTCATTTGTAATATGTGAAATCGACACAAAAGACTTCTTGTGAATTGTAAATTTTATCCACATTAATTTTATAAAAATAAAGATAAATGAAAACAATAGAGTATATATATATTTATCCCTTACAAGTCATCATATTTTTACAATTCCAATGAGGTGAGAAATTTTTATCTACTTAAAAAATTTAAGGACTCCAAATAATTTTTTAGTCGTAAGGGGGTCAATATAAATTTAGTTTTTCTTTATTCATATTCCATGTATCTTAAATTGTCTATTGTTGTTGGGCTAAGAATAATATAGTTAGCATAAAGACATTCCACTAGCATGTTGACGATGTTGTGTCAACCTCTTTAATCCCATTTCCTCATTTACACATTGCTCTAAATAAAAGCTACTATGTTGAGTTTATGTAATGGAATATTTATGCTATTTTATGAAATTATTTTAGGAATAAATATTCTCTATAATTTATATAGAGCTTGAAGTGTATAATTCATATGCATTAATTAACTACACAAACAAAAACTTGTGAGCAACTCTACAACATTAAGAGCTAGTAGGTAGAACCCAAGTTCATAGTTGGGAGGTAGAAGCATAAAAAGAAGTTGGTTTGGAGCATGCAAAGATCGTACAAGAATTATAAGATAAGTTGGTTCTCCCAAACATTTTTAATATTATTGAAATTGGAAATGTGCATTTTCCTTGTTACCAAGTAATGTGTCTTCACACTTTGCACCCCACATATTCTTGTAGCATCATAACATGCATAAATTGCAATTTTGAGATATTTCCCTTGCCAAAATGACCTATTTGAGCTAGGTATTGCATAATATTTATGCATAGCACAAATATATTTCTATTTAAATATAATCATCTGTATTTTTACCATTAAAAGGTGAAATAAATTACTAAGGTTAAAGATAAAATTAAATCCCTTGTTAATCTTTTTGATGGAGTGACTTATCAAAATTTTGTTTCTGGTAAGTTATGGGGAGATAAAGCTTGGCCTTTGTGGGATGGGATTATTTTGGCACTTGTGATTTTTTATTTCATTGTTATGATGACAACTTCTAATAATAAGATTCGATAAATTAGGTTGGGGCTAAGGATAGGCATTCTAATAGACACAAAAGAAGACCCAACAAATACCTAAGAATGGTAAGTTGCATTCCCTTTGATTAATTCTTTTTTTGGTCAAGATCATTATTGTTATTTAGAGACAACCTAATATTCTAAAATATTTGACTCTAGGTCCATCAAAACTCCATTTTGTAAGAATTTATAAAAATAATTGGAAAGTAAAGTTCTTGAGGGCATTAATATATTAGATACTTTTGTCTAAATTGAATTATGTTAGAGTAGTCTATAAATTGTCTTGTGATCTATTTACATTCAAGGAGATGACTACAACCTTTGTTTGTACTAGTGTGAGAGTGATGAATTTAGTGCCTATGTGACATGGTGGGGGAGGTCTTACTAGTTGGTATTGAATTGGGGAAAGAGCAAGGCCTCTATAGTGTTCCTAGGAACTTCTAGGATGGTTTTGGATCATTTACTAGGAACTTACCTTGTAAAACCCATCCCTTAATGCTTGATTGCCTTATTAGGTGTGTTAATACTCGTTTTAGATATAGAATTGGTCATAGATTACCATGGCATGAATTACAAGCAAGATTCTTTCATGATCCTTGTGTGTATGACTATTTTAATTATTATATCTAGTGTAGTTATTAGATTTAGATGTGGGATTGTCTTATATATTATGCTAAAGGTTGGATATTTAAATTATGACTACTGAATAAAACTTTTCCAATCTGGTTGAATAAAAAAATTCCAATCTAGTAGAATTAAACTTTAAAAAATGATGACCTAGTCACTCAAGCATAATAACCTAGTGCAAGGCTATTTTTAATTTCACCAAAATCTATATATGTTTATCACAAGCATAGTAGCACCTTTTAAAGATATTGTGGGATCCAAAGCCACCAAGAGATAAGGCATCCTAAATTTCAAGGTAATTTTTTAATGTCCACCATAACCCACCAATATAATGCAATTGATTGATTAATCACTTCACCATTGAGCCCCTAGGTAATCTCCAATATAAGGCTAGCATATATTGAATGATGAATTATGATTCTTTGTAGTTGTAATATAGATATTTCATAATTTATTTGAAATATTTTTTAGATTTGGAGAATCTTGGATATCAAAAGAAAATATATGATGGTATTCTTAATACTACCTAGGAAAGGTTGAATCTTTCTAGACATGTTTATCATACTCAGTTAACTAATTTTCAAAAGTTAGAGGTCATATCTTTCAGTACCCCTTATTTGTTATCATATTGAAATTTTTTAAATGACTTGTGTATTCCTAAATTTTCTAAATATGTTTTAAGTATTCAATACATCAAAACTTGATATGTAAAATCAATACAAGCATCTTAACTTGTAGCAAATTATTCATTATAGAGTCCTTATTTTGAGTATGAGCAATCAAATCTAGGAGCTCAATTTATAAATCTCACATATAATATGAACAAAATTTATTATATCTATGAGATTTTAAATCATTAAATTAAAAATGCACAAGAAATGATGAATATAATTCTAGAAGAATTTTGTATGAAATCATAAACATATCATTTAGATATAGTCTACATTTTAATATATATTAACTTCCCTCTATTGCATATACTCTCAAGGGATTACTTGGTTGGAATGCCACTATAAGTCATTTCCTTAAAGACTTACAAGTTTTAAGACTCCTTTTAACAACTTTTTTGTTGCACACTATAAAACACAAAGAGATACAACCCAAAAGGCTTAACCTTTCAAAGTTAAAATTTCATTTTACATAAAAGGAAAAATCATTTTCCTAACATGTGTAAGCTTTACACACATACCCTTATTAGCCTCCTCAGTTTCACTCTCGCCATAGTATCACCCAAGTGGGGCAAGAGAATTAGCTTTTGCTTGAGTAAGAAGTACCTTTTGAGCAACTTCAAAATTCTTTGGAAGACCATTCCAAGTCTTTAGAACCATATTCATGAAGGCTCAATCATATGAAAAGGACATGTGTCATGGGTCTAGCCTTTGGTTCATTGCATTCAATTTCATGGTTGGGCCTACAACTTGACCTAGCTTCATGAAAAAAACTATCATATTAAAATACATCAAATATGTTAGAAAAATAAAGCACTCTACATCCTACAAAGATTTAAAGTTAGA
>VDFB02026189.1:0-20289 GCA_007258455.2 Sequoia sempervirens
AAGCTCAGGAGAAAGTAACCTTAGACCAGGGAAGGCTGATATAAGTGGTTTAAATAATGTAGATGACTTGAGATAGGAAGCCTGCAAGACATTTATGGAAGATGATTCTTTCATTGCGACAAAAGCATTCAAAGATTTTGTGTGGAGAGAAAAGGCTCCAAAATATGTAGAGAATGTGGAAAAAGAGAGGAGCCTGCATCCAAAATTATTCAAGAAAATGTACATAAGGAAATGAGGAAGGAATTCCAAGGTATCACAACTGATGAAGGCAAACCACTTATGTAGAAAAGTGGTGTATTATTGCTGCCTAAATGGGATATTATTGATGTAGTTGTGCTAGATAAAATAAGGAGGTTTGAAAGGTCCTTGTTTGAAAATGAGGAAGAGTCCAAATTGGCACTCCAAGGGTCAAAATTTAGTGAGGAATGTGATACCTTGTCCATTTGGTCATTGTCTCTGGGTTCTAGGAAGCCAAGAGTTGCATAACCAACTAACTTTAGTGGGAAATTGATTATAAGGAGAGTTTTTGATACTCCAACATTGGAAGCAGCTAATGCCAATAAATGTTGCTAAAATCAGTAAGGCAACAGTGGAGAGTCTCGTTACTAACAATGAATTATACAAGGGTAAATATAATGAACTTGTTGATGAGTACAATAAGAGTCAACAATGGGTAGTTGAATTGGAAACAAAGCTAACACTGTATAAGCAACAAATGGAAACATTGAGAACTCAAAGGCCCATTTAGCTCAATTTATGTTGCACCCACTTCTCCAATAGCACATCCTTAATCTCCTCCTCCACCAAAACATTCTTTATGAATAATTCCATACAACATAGTCCAAGAACCACTTGGAGTTGAGGATCCAAGCACATTAGGTGCAACTCCATCAAATGAGCCCACCAAGAATCAATTATTTTTGCAAATTGATGTGTATAAGAAATTGTTTGCACAGGTTCAAGATACAATGTATGAGAATACTTCAAAGATTTTTTATAATATTTTGGAACATATGAATGAGAAGATTTAGAGTATATTAAATAGCATTCATTCCAATTATTCTTTAATGTTGCAAGCAATAAAGTTGTCTCAAAGGGACAAAGATTTGGCTACCCCAATCCTCGACAAATGGATTCCTAGGGTTGATAACTTGAAGCTCATTACATTTGGGTCAGTACATCAGAAGGATAAGTATCCAAAGATTGACCCAACTTATAGGTTCATTGATGGGATTAAAGAGCAAAATTTTCAAGGGCATGTTGATCCTTTGGAGTGAAAGTAAAAGAGTTGAAGGAAAAATTTGATGAGGAAGATTTGGTATTTTTTCCAGAAATCCAACACACATATGATGAGGTAAAGCCTCTGCAGGCATGGAAAGATCAAGTAGATACAACTATTGCTTCTCAAGCAACTCTAATATGTGAGTGTTGATATTGATGTATTGAAGAACACTCTTGAGAATTTGTCTTTCACCATTAGCTTCCTGGAATATTTTGATAAAGGAGCCAATTTAGTGATGGAAAAATATGCTCCCTATAGAAAAAGGATGGATGAAATTATTGGATTTAATTGGCCTTATGACACAAAATATAAATTTTCGAAGAATAAATTCATTGATGAATTGGAGTTGTAGACATAAGGATAGAGAAAACATATACATAGTCAAGTATAGTACAGGTCTGGCCTTAGAAGATGTAATGTATACAAGATATGTTTCTCTCACTTCTAAGTATAACAGGAAAATGTTGACTAAAGATGACTTAGACTAGTGATGGATGCTGATCTAGATTTTGATCCACCTGTTCACTCCTTTTAGAGGCCTTTTGTCTTTTTGTTGAAAAGAATAAAGATGCTGCAATGGTTTGAAGACCACTCTCTTAAACAAACTCCCTTTTGGAAGGCGTGGGAGTCTCCACTAACTAAAAGGAAGCCTTTGTCTAAATGAAGAATATTCTTTCAGTTTGTTGTAAACATTCCATATGGAATGACTGATATAGTTTGTCAAATGAAAATGTGACATGTGTACATTTCAGCCTGAAGCATGTTTTTCTCCCTTGATCTCATAAAATGAAGTTCAGGGCCGTTTGTGCGGGTCTCTTTTTGAATTTTAGATCTAAAAATACAAATTAAGAATGTAGAGAAAATACATTTTGAGTCTATATCTTAGGTTTTGAGTTGAGCAAGTAGATTTTGTAAATTTTATGGTTTCCAAGCATGTTTGAATGAAAATTTTATTCTTTTGAGTCTATTGTCTCTCCAACTATAACATTCTATATGAGTTATTAATGAAAAATTTGATCAATGATCCTTTTATTAATCTTCATTGTCATTTTGCATTGATATGTGTTTTAATTTTGGCTCTGGTTTAATGAATTAGTTAAAATACCTTGATTAAAGCATGAATTCATATAAATGTTTAGTGGATCTGATAAGTAGTCATAGAGTCTGAGTATTGATATGTGAATTGTAATGGAATTTCACAAGGATCATGGTTGTTTGGAATTAAAATCACCTTATATTTCAATTTACTGTGTTTTGACTCCCTGCCCTGAGATAAGACACTGATCTAAAGGTGTTAAGTGCATTTCCTATTCTAGTCTTTAATCTAAGAATAACATTCATAAATTTTTTAAATGATCTACCTTTTGTTGAGGTTGGTGTTGTGTGAATTCTCAGCTTTAATGGTTTGGATCTTTCAAAGGAATCATCAACGGGTTTCTTTTAAAGGTTTCATCTATTTAGAATTTAAATAAGAATGTATCTATTTATTATACAATGTGTGGTATAATTGTAGCAAGATTGTAAGATACAGGCCTCTAGGATCATCCTCTTGGGTTTTGCAGATCCCAAAGTGGAAGAGGGAATCATTCTAGCCTTATTGTTCATTGGCCATCACCTCCTCGAAATACCAAGAATTGAATCTTGGAAAATTCATAGATGCTCAGCTAGATTGCTTGGTTATTTAAAACCACCAAATAAGTAGACTTGTGAAAAATTTCCTTGAACCAAATATATATTGCAACTAGTTCACTAATTTATTCACAAACTATGCTATAAATTATCTACTTTGTGAGAACTTTAAGTAGAACTAGATTTAAGGATAATATCATGAATCCAAACTTTAAATGTTTAATAATTAGATTGCAAATAGTTTTGATGATGATGTCAACACAATGTTAGAATGGCGTAAGGAAATGATAATTTCAAAATTATATAGTACACAAAACAAATTATATTTAATGCAATCTGATTATTAGTTTAGTGTAGAAAATTGTACCCTTCTGGAGATGGTACAATTTCATACTTAGTTTAGACCTATTTTTCTACCCTTGCATTTATGACCCTTTAAATCATCATTAATAGGCCCCTAAGACACTTTATTTTAGATCCCAAAGCTTATTTTGACTGAAATCCCAACAAAATCAACAAATGCATTCAATTTTCTAACACCCCGACATTTTTTCACCCCAAAAAGCTAGGGTGGGACTCATACGCCACCTTGGGCATATGAGTCCCCCTATGTGGAACCCATATGCCACCTTGGGCATATGAGTCCCCTATGGACCCTTTTTCAGGGTTTGAGCGAGAAATTAAGGTTTCTAATTCAAATTTTTGGCTAATGTCACCATTTGGGATCTATAAATGGTGAATTAGATGAGATGCCTATAAAACTAAGGTTTTGAATCATTATTTCACCTAAGTAACCTAAGCAATCCTAGAATTTTCAAGCAAGAGATTTCAAGAGAGATTTTCAAGCATTCAAGAGTAAGGAGCAAATAAAGTTGAAGTCTTGAAGTAGCATAATAGTGTTTTTGCAGGTCTTCAAGCTCACTTTCAATTCAATATCTAGCATTGTCAAGGATTGATGATGGTTGCCTATGGAGAATCATGATGGATTCTAGGTTGGGGAGATGCAACTAGCCATTGAACCAAGCCTAATGACTTCTTTCCTAAATGATTCCATCCTCCATTATCATTATACTTTCTACCTAAAGGAAGGTACATGCATTATTGTGGCTTATTAGGGTGATTAGAGATCTCCCAAAGTGAGTCATCATCTTTATGTTTTATTCATGCATCCTATTTTTTATTTTGGTTTATGGTGGAAATTTTCTTGAAGTGGATGAAACATTTTGCAAGATTTGGTTAAGGTAGTAAATATTGGCTTGTGTTTTGATATGGTGGTGAATATGGTGGAGGTGTATATGTTTTTGAGGGGCAAGTGAATGGAACACTCATGGGAGGTAAAGTGGTAGGAGATATGACATGAGATTCCAAAAAGGTACAAGGATTGCTAGTGGAAA
Source organism: Sequoia sempervirens (assembly GCA_007258455.2). NCBI lineage: Eukaryota > Viridiplantae > Streptophyta > Pinopsida > Cupressales > Cupressaceae > Sequoia > Sequoia sempervirens. The sequence continues at coordinate 4,306 of VDFB02026189.1, forward strand.
TACCCAAGGTAGGAAAAATTTTACTAGTAGGTTGCATTGTTGTTGTAACTTGAGGATTAGTATAGGTAGGAATAGAGGCAATGGTTGTAGGAGGAGGAATTTGGGTTCCTCCTTGACTTTGGACATTGTTTGAAGGTTGAGCACAAGTAGCCATTGAGGTAAGATGTTTTCCAAAAATCTGAGCTAGGTTACGCACAAGTTCTACTCCTTCACTTTCAATCATGTGATGTATGTTATCTATAATAGAAATAGAAGTGTTGGAAATTTTTTTAGTACTCACTTGACATTGTAGGTTTTCTAACTCTTCATGGATTTGGATTATGTTTTCTTGAGGAACGATAGCAACAATTGTTTCAACACTTTTCATGCTACTTGAAGGCAGAGAATTGTTTATGGTATGGTCCATACCTAGTGAACTAGTGTCAACACTATGAGTGAAAGAGCTAGATAACCCAAGATCCATGATGAGTGTGCTATCACAGGATGACATGAGTCTCGAACTATGTCTCACTATAGTATTAGCAATAGGACACCAAGTTGTAAATCTCAATCAATGGACACCAACAATGCAAGTATAAATGCAATGAACACAAGGTAAATGATATTCTTTAATTCCAATTTTATGTTTACAAAAACTTGAAATGAAACAAAATTAAGCTAGAACCAAATGAAATGAATGAAACAAAACTCTATAACTGGAATAGAAAGCTAACAAAAAATGTTGTTCATTTGGTATTAACTCAAGTACTACAGAAAAAGGGCTTGACTTTAAATCCTGTCACCATTTTGTACCACATAGCTCCTTGCAGGTATTGTCCTTTCCTTTGAGAACCCAATTGTTTGGAGTTTGAAGTTTTGGCATTTCTTAGCTCTGCAATTCGCGTCTTATCTGCTGCTGGAATATATTATCTTTGTTTTCTTAATGATATATATCAATATATGCATACTTAATGACAATGAATTGCTGAGGTGCCTTTCACCATCATTTAAGGAGGTTTTTGAATAAATTTTAGCTTTGCAGATGGGGAAATTCTAACATGTAGCATTTTGTAAAAACCCTCAATGAGCATGCTTACCAACATATAATAATACTCAATAGATGCCTCTTTGATAGATTTGTCCTCCAAATAAACTACATGTAGTTTTGAAAAATTATTAGCTTAGGTGATGAATGAGTCTCAAACACTGGTCCAATGTTAGTCTCAGATGCCCAACAGTCTTTGGTTATGACCAGGTACTGAATGAGTTTGCTTTTCGTTACATTTGTAGGATCGGCCCTTCTTCATTGTGCTAGAAAAATTGAATCTCATCATCGTTTGAGTACCGATTTCTTTTTACGGTTCATTAGTAATGAGGGATGGCATGCATGGTGTCCAAGTTTGTGAGTGGGGTTAGAGTGATGATAGGGTAGCTGGAATTTATATCTGGTGGTGTATCCAGTAGCCTGGAGATGTATTGAGGGTTTGGGGAGGCATATCTGGATGCCTCAGATCAGATTTAGTAAATCTGATTATCATATTTATCAAGGACATATCCGGATCTGCTATATAAATACCTCCTAAGGTACATTGGGTAACTTATCTTAAGGCTTAGTATAATGCTCTAGTTCTTTCTCAAACAAGCTAAAAAGTCACTTTTTGAACCAAAATTAGAAGAAAGAATATATTCTATGCACATCATGCTACTTAGCTTGAGGGCTTAGTTTACTGGTCGAGTGTTTTCTCAGATAAGTCTCCAATCATAAAGACATAGTGTCACCCATAGATCACATACCCTCATGGTACTTGTGAAAAACCTTTGGAACAGATGAAATACGCTTTTCACGCGCTTGTTTTTGCACAATTTCGACATGTTTTTTGTGCGTTTTGGAAATGTGTATGACACGATTTGGTGCTTATAAATCCCCCGTTTAGTGGGCTTTACAGACACTGCATCCTTCGACGCGATTTGGATTAGTTGACACGATTTGGATTGGTTTTTTGTCACAATTTTCCATGATATTACTGTTTACACTTTACACTGTAGTGTTACACATTATCAATATACACAAACTTGTCGACTAATATTACACATTACCATACATTGTATATTGATAGTGTGTAAAGTTTTAAACATTAAACAATTTAATGAACATTATCATAATGAACAATTTAAGTTTGTATATAGTTATACACATATTTTAATAGTATTAACATATTACAATTACTATTAACTATTAAACATATATGTAAAAAGTAATGATTTTAATGAACAATTTAAGTTTGTATATACACAAATTCGGATACATATTACACATTTATGTATCATTGTGTATGATCAACATATCCTAATGTGTATATACAAACTTAAATTTTTCATTAAAAATTTAAAATCTTTAATTTTTACATAGATACTTAATAGTTAAACAATTGAACTTAATACTGATATGCATACATGATTGATGATAATATGATATCATGATACACTAATAATATGATATCAAGATACTTCCTCATGGTTTTTAGACTCATTTGATACATGTAACTAAATTTTGCGAAAAAATATAAGTGTTTATAAGAAATTTTACTTTTTAAGTCAAAAATTTTGGGCTTGTCAAGTACTCTCCGAATCTAATCAGTATGTAAACTATGGTCTCATCAATACTTGTTCTTATTAGAACTTATGGTGCGAACCTGCCCCTTTGAAGGGTTTTGTAATCATCCCCTTCTATGGTAGTATCTTAAATGTTTTTGTAATCTATCTATTATAAGTTTATATCTAAATTAAATATTTGCTTTATAAAAAGAAAGAAACACATTAGTTTAAACTTCAATGTGAACTTATTTTTGTAAGTAAAGCTCAAGAGATATCGAATTTCTAGCATCATTGAGTAGAAACTAGATATGGAAACAACAAGTTGTGTATACATTGGCACCTGGAATATATAATGTGTGTGAACTGAAACTTGACTTGGGTCATTTGCAAACCGTGAATTATAATTCTTGTTCTACTAATTTTAAACATTCACGGATATGTGAAATAAAAGAACAATATTACATTTAATTATACTATCAAGTTTCTTTGTACCTCGTTCATGATCAAATTGATAAGTTCAACTTGCAGATTTGTGGTGCTCGCATTTATCATGTGTCCCTGTTTTTGTTATTGGAAAGCATAAGTTTTGTCGCTAGTGTTTCTCATGATGTCCTTTATTGCAGCTGAAATTGTTTCCCTTGTTGGCTTTTGACATTTCTACATAAATTGTGCACACAAGTACATCCATGGTCCATGTGGTCTGTAAGGAAAAAACAAAAGGTAATAAGCATGTGGAGGAGGTAGAATCAGTATTTTTTAAAGAGAGTATAATATCAAATTTACAAAATAATTTAGTTGCAAGAGTCATTTGAAATCTTTTTCCTTAAGTAATTTGTAAATTATTTTATATATCTTATGATCTAGATTAAGTTATCAGTTTTGAATGAATTTAACAAATTTGAGTCTTAGTTTATAAGTGCCTTCTAGTTAAATTTGTCACTCAAATCAAGCATTGCTTAGAAAAATCTTACACTCGGATTGTATCTAGTTGGTTAATCTAGGATTGAATTGCAAAATCTAAAGAAGCTTCCACCATATCGCTTTCTTGAGTTTCCTGATTTGTAGGTACTAGGTGAAAGTTGAGTTCAAGGTAAGAAGCATTATAGATTGTCATGTTTCTCATGTTTTCAAAGCATTGAATTTATCAATAACCATTTCAAATTATTTTTAATTTATTTTAGAAATTACAAATATAATCTATATTAACAACTAAAGTAAATTTAAAATCTAATTTATTTATTAAATTTAACTTAATTGTTACATTAATTTAGAAAAATTGGTTCTCATTTTCATCTCCTATCAACTAATTAACAAGAAGATTTGTAATATCAAAATAATTCACTTAAAAATTATTTAAAATTTAAGAAAGTAAATAGCGCTCAACATCAAATTCAAATATGAATCAATCACTCTTATGCTTCTAAAACATTATGATTATAAAAATTTAGGAACTCTAGCAATATATCATGGTTAATAATTATAATATCGATAGGTTAATCCCTGAGGTTTGACTTATAAGAAATAAAGGAGCATCCAAGTCTCAATGGATATGGTATATAAGTTTTAGATTTGATGGCTCAACTAAACCTAGTTAAATTACTTTTGTTGATGTAGTGCCATGGTTTCAAAATCATAGGTTTCATTAAACTTTTTTTTATCTATTGCATTTAAACATAAAATTACAACATATAAGCCAAAAAATATATAACAATAGACTAAGGTAAAAAAAACCACCCGCAAAAGAGCACACTACTACTATAAGGCTATGACAACAAAGCACCAAACCTGGTGATAAAGTACAATAAGGTTTAAATCAGGGTCTCAAGTTTTGTTGACAATAAAAAAAAAATCTCTCGAAATCGAATGGTGCCACGAAAACTACCAACACAATAGAAAAAATAAATAGAAAATTGAAACATGGGTAAGTGCATGGAAATGGGGCCGGGGACCGAAAGGGGTCTTAACTAGCCACTTTTTTTCTAAAATCAAGAAAGATTGGCATTGGATGATAAATTAAAGATAGTTACACTCAAAATTTTAAGATGCAATGAAAACAAGAGTTAAAAAATAAAATGAAAAATATCAAACACTATTTTTGAAAAAAAAATAGATACATAAAAAGAAAAGAAATTAAAGATGAAAACTTTAACATACTAAAAATGTGAAAAACTCACATGGTTAGGTAGCTAAGAGAGAAGTTAACATTACCATGGTGGGTTTTTTACTTCAAATTGAATCAAATGCAACCTGATGGGGAGCATACTTGAGATTATGTCAAAATTTCCATAATTTATAAAGACATGTCTTTGGACATTGGAAAGTCTATCCAAGCCTTTGGGTTGGAAGCCCAAGGAAAATTCAAGCAAAAGGCTTGAAAATTTCCAAAGAAAACAAAAATACGAGCGCATTATAACACACTTGCATTATTTGAATGCTTTCATAAAATGTGATGGCATGATAACACACTCGTATTATTTGAATGCTTTCACAAAATACGAGCATGTTATGATGTGCTCGTGTTATGTGAATGCTTTCACAAAATGTGAGTGTGTTATAATGCACTCACATTATGTGAATTATTTCATGAAACACAAGCACGATGTAATGCATTCATGTTATGTGGATGCTTTCACAAAATGCGAGCATGTTATAATGTGCTCACATTATGCGAATGCTTTCAAAAAATACAAGCACACATTTTTTCTTGCATTGAAAATTTTTCTCTTTCATTTTTCTTTCTCTTTCTCTTTCCTTGTCGTTGATTGAAACTATATACATGAAATAAACATTTAATTTGTTATAATTTAAGTTATATTTCATGTGTAATGCCCCGCCACGCAACCCTAGGGGAAGTTGCAATTCACTAGTTACAAAATGCAACAAATTTATTTATTTTTTATTTTTAAAGTGCAATAACGTACAAGTTCGCTACACATTGCCAACATCCCCTAAGGCTACGAGACAAAGATTACTTAAACCCAAATTAAACAACCAAGGAATGAGAACATAACATCATTCAATTAAGGAATTAAAGTACATACATTCCATACAGGATAATTACATCAAGGACTAATAGATACAACATGATATCCAATAACGATTGTTTACAATATAATTACAACACTCATTCCCCGAATGAGTTAGATCAAATAACATGATAAAATATTACAATTTCCACCTCAATACAAATGAGGGGTAATGAAATACAAGAATAATTGGAATGAAAGAACTAGAAGAGTAACAGGAATCAACGAGCTCCCCAACATGAAAGTCTCATCCACAAGATCACGATCAAAGCCAACGGTGTAAGGTGCACATTCCACCCAACCAAGTGAAACTCAAAGGCTCACCCCCCCGTGCTAGGAGATAGTAACAAGGATTTCTGGTCAATACCAACTACCTCTAGTCAAAGGCTAAACATAACTGAACTGACTCAAATACCAACAATAGCACTTAACACAGTACGAAGACTCACAAGACAATACATTGCTTCCAGATTACATAGGACAAGTACACCATTGTACAACACACAATAACTGACTAACTGTTGACGTAGGGAGAGTGTCATACATAAATTGCCATGAGTTACTCTAGCTCAACCTTCCTAGGCTACCAGACCCCCATCATGGGTTACCCTGGCTTGCCTCTACCGGCGCCGGACCCTCATGCAAAACTATGCATCTCATCTCATCTCGAGTCTTAACAATGCATGTTCCATGAGAGAGACATTCTTTAACTTTATTAGTGTTAAGTTCCCCATTAATTCTTTTAGATTATCACTTGATTAAACTCTAAGTGAGTTACCCTGACACCTCTTTGGGCGTCGGACCCCCACAAAGGGCCACTCTCCTACTGACAACATAGGGATACAAAACCACAATCCAATGGCAACTGGAAACAAACGACCTCTCCAATCCCAGGAGGAAACAAGTAAAGGAAAATTCTCTCCAAACATTGGAGGAAAAAAAGTACAAACACCACTCCTTCCCAAGGAGGCACAAACTACCTAACCCTATCCTAATCCCAAGGAGGCACAAATTGCATAACCCTCTCCTATCCCAAGGAGGCACAAACCATCCCCATTCAGGAAAACCGGGTGTAACAACATGGTGTAACCATGACACATCACAAGTTGACTCTCATAAGAACAACCCACATTAGGATACAACTCCCTTATCTAGAAGACTTCAACAATTACTCTAGACTCCCCACTTTGAGCAAGAACGAATTAACAGTAAAACATTTCAAGCAATTAATAAACTAATATTCGGATTTCCTAAATCCAGTCAGTCACAGTTGCAATTGAAATAAATAGAAGTCATTCATGTATTTTGAGTTTCACCATTAATTTCATAATCAAGCATTTAATAATCAAGGTTATTTGACTGAAATAAATCATTTATTAAATCTTATATCCTAATTGAAAACATAATCAGATACATAAATATGAAGTCATTTGTTTAACATTCAAATCGGTTTTCTTACTCTAATTTTACCAATATCCTCAAATTCGAAACATTTAATAAATAATCATTTATTTAAAATAATTAAATCTTATTTCATCATAGATCGGTCAATTAATTATGTTAAAACTTATTCCGATTCAAATATCTTGTTCATAAAAGATATCTAAATTTCACTAAAATATCAATTTCTTTTAACTATAATTATCACATAATCTTTTAAAATTCCACTTTAACATTTACATCATTTAATATGTCAAAGAAAATATCATTTTATTTGCATATTAATAAACTATTTCAACATTATATTAAATAATATATATATTATATAATAATATTAAATTATTATATATAACATATATATTAAAATATATATATAAATTGTATTTTTATTGACAAAATAAAATATTGAAATCAAATTTCATATTATATATATTAAATATAAAACATATAATATAAAATATGTTATATGTTTTATATTTAATAAATATAATAAATGAAATTAAAAAAAAGCAAATTTCATAACCAAACGCCATCCACACTTAGGGTTCGGCCGCGCCCTATTTGAACAGGGGACGCAGCCCCCATGAATGGGGGCGGCAGCCTGTGTAGGTAGCGATGACACTGCCTCCATAGGTGGCCATCGCCATTCTTGGGGTGGCTGAGGGTTTAAACCCTCCCCCATACACTTAGCCCATCCAGAAAAAACAAATCCGCCACGCGGATTTAAACACGCCAATGACTGGTAAAAAACGAAAATTCTGGTTAAAACCCAAAACGGTAAAAAAAACACAGTTTCATATTATTTCAAATTTTTTTAGTTTAAACAACTCACAAATATATATATATATATATATACACACACACACACAGTCATAATAAATGACTGTAAAAATGCTTATTTTCCATACCCAAATTGAGCAAATGCTCAATCTAAGAATTACAATAATTTGCCATACACATTGCAAGATTTAACACAATAAATTAAAGATTTCACACAATTTGAATTAAGATTTTTCCAAGCAAATACACTTTCATAGAAAAACCATTGAATTTCCAAGCTTGTTTTCAAGATTTTCATTGATAGTTTTCATTTTCTTTTTGTTTTCACTAAAGTTTGAAAGTTTTTTTGTTCAAGTTCAAATGAAGATCTTCTCATGGGTTTTCAATCAAAATTTGAATTCCATTAATAGATTGAACCATTTCAAACAAAAAGAAAAATAATTTTAAAATGAGATGGCATAATAAGGAAAGCATGGAACCTTTTGTTTTTCTCCAAGCTATTTGAATCCTTCAATGGAGGTTGCTCTCCTTCAAATTTTGCTTCAACAAATCTTTCCAATCCTTATTCAAAAAATTTCTCCAAGAATTCCAAGTTTCTTGTTGCTCTCCAAAATTACCAAATTCTAGAAAAGGTAATTTTTTAAAAAAAGAAAAAAATGCATTTTCCTTATGCCCTTTCCTTCTCCAAATTGTCAAACACCTAATTTTGAGTTCACCCACCAAAAGTTATTGCAAATTTAGATATTTTCATTTTTTTGAGAATTAATAAAACAATTCTATTTCCGATTTCAAATTTAAAACAAAATTCTATTTGCACCCCAAATGTCAATTAAATTCCCTTTTATTCACAAAATTGAATTTAGCAATTACATTTAGCAAAAATCATTCTTAATTTTATTTCAAGAGGAATGCAAGGCAATTTTTTTTTTTTTATTTGTCACAATATTTAATAATACTAACACAATTGAACTAATTTAATTAATCAACAATAAATCTAATTCATGATTAGATTATTTTATTGATTGAATTAAATTAACTAATTAATTAATAAGCACTCTTTTATGAATTTTGGCAATAAATTTAAATAAAGCAAACACCATTTCACTAGGAAATTTAATCATGTAAGCAAGGAGAGACGAGACGACAAGGAAAATAACTTATCCCAACTGACAACTCAACGACCCACTATGGCTAGGGTGATGTCACGACACAAAAAACCAAACTACTATCTCCTAATCGTTTTCCGTTGAACAAGGGACATGCTCAGACCTGCGGAATCAGGTGGAGTCAATGTCCTGTACCTGCATCCTGCACACAACACGAGTGTCGAACATGCATATATATATATAAATATTAAAACACACCGTGAAGAGGAAATTGTGGAATCACAGGGCACTCGCATGCGAGTGATATGATCTCGTCCCCTTCACCAATACAATATCGCTAACTGATGCTTCTAAACATCAATGGTATAATCAGAACATAAAGCGTCAGTAATTCACATACATGCTAATTTAATCTATAACATGAAATAATAATAACATCTGAATAAAGTATCATCACATCAAAACATAATGTTTACATCGCTTAACAGATAGCGGTTAAAATAACCAAGTTCCATAGTCACAATGCAACAGAAATAAAACATATCATAGAAGAACACTGTTCGATCTAAGAGCAAAATGGAGGGGTGTTACATGTTATATCATTCGTATGGGTTTTGTTCTAAGGAAAACAAACAAGATATGTTCATTTCATTTGTAAGGACGACTATGAAAAGAGGGATCTTATTGCTCTCAATCATACTTGTACTCGCATATTGAACTATACATTGAAGGTCATACTTGGTGATCATGGTTGATCAAAAAAGATTCTCATTAGCTCTAGAAAAGTTAAACTTCAATTTCTTACATGACACACTATTAGAATATAAAGATTTACTTCAACACAATCATCTTATTTGACTTGTCTATTTTTATTATTTTATAATTAATTACTCTCTCATAAATTGATTATTTGAAAAGTTATAATGGAAAGACTTTATAAAAACCATAATATAATATTATCGAAAATCAACTCTCTCAGTAATATTATTATTTTTGTTTATTAAGCATTTGATTTCTCCCATACACACTTCTTAATGTGGTGCTTTGAAGTTTTTTTTAGCAAATAGAGACTCTCTCTAAGCCGATAGGCTTCTGTGTTCTTTCTTAGCCATCAAACACTTTAGTTTCGACATGCCCTGACCTGCACCGTGGGAGCACCATTATGGTCTGAAGAGAACAAGAGGAACTGAGTGAGTCGCAGTTCATAGCTTTGCTTCATCAGCTTGTAGTGGCTATTGATAAGGGTATTGTGTCATATGTTTGGTCATCTAACTTGCCCGATGGCTCCAATGACATTCTTCTTACCCCAAACACAAAAACAAAGTTTGGCTCTTTATTTGATTTCATGTAAGGAATTTTTTTACAAAATATGTTACCTCAGAATGGTGTTTTTCTTAGTATCATTTGTTCGAGAATACAAAGTTTTATACTGCCTTTTGGGAAACAAAAACTTGTGTGGCTAAGGATTTTCTTGAATTGCACAGTGAAGGCAAAAAAAAATACTTCCCGGATGAAGATTGAAAAGGAGCAATAGACTATCATTCTAGATTCATATATTTGGCTCTCTCGTGCAACAAGTTCTTGGTGTTTTAGACATTCATAGGTGAAAGTGAAGAAGAGGGGATCAGACACTAAACATCTGGATTGGGTGTGACATTGCATTGTTAACTGTGAATCATGATGAGTTGTGAGAAGAAGTGATTCCTGTTCTATCATCACTAGTGACTGTTTTAGGTTATCCAATTGGTCATGGCACAATTTTTGTAACCAGTGGAGTTGTGTCACCCATATAAGCCTCCAGGCATCAGCATGATTACACAACTCAAAAGAAGGCATGCATGTCTATGAGTGGTTTGCATCCAGAAACACGACTGGTAGTATCTCATCTATAGTGGAAAAAAAGGAAAGACTAGTAAAGTCTTCTCTTGCACATTTTTATTGCCCTTATCAAACACCCAAGACTCGTGCTTCTATAATGAAATCGGAAAAACCCAAGATTTGTGCGTATCAAATGAAACTGAAAAGCTTTTGGTAACTGTACTATGTTATAATGAGTGTAAATAATTTTGTAAAATGAGTCTGGCAAGACAGGAAACAGTGGATTTGAGAAAAGTAAGTGGCATCATATATCAGGGATTAGAGCATAAAATTTTATGATGGTAACAAATGAAGACATACTAATCCGAGGATAGATTAATGATGTTCAAGAAAATTTTTTTATGCAAATGCATAAATCTAGGGTTTCGAAGTTCATTTGAATGTTTCTACACAGTACAATGCTTAGTCGATTCTGTGGTGGTTTGAAAAATCTTGCATGGTGGTTTTGCTCTTTCAACAGCAGAAAGCAGAAGTCTCTTTTGTTTTTTTTTGGGTTGATCTCCCACGTACCCTATGAATTTGAAGTTATAAATGGTTTTTTTTGTTAGACTGCAAAAGGCTCTGTGTTCTGATGATTAAATTAATCTTGGCTTCATCTTAGGGTTGTCGTCCCAACTCGTTTCAGGTATTCAAGATACAGATTGCTGGACTGCTGGACTGGGTCGTGGGGACACCTCTATTGTAAAGAAAACAAATTTCTTGTATAGATTAAATTTATCAACTCTTGGGACTTCACTCCATGAATTCAAGTTCATTTTGTATTAGAACCCAAAATATTTAAAACTCCGTAAGCTTAAAATAATTTACTAGCACTTGCACCAGAGGGGGTGCAAGGGTTACGCCGATAGAATACTATATAAAAATAAACATGATAAGAAAGTGTAGTTCAAAATATATTCAAGCTTGTTTGCAAAATTTACAAAATGTTTGTAATATATATTTGGTGATAGAAAATTGAATGAAATATTTGTATTTATTTCATTTGTGGCGATTGTACAGTCGATAATTTCATGTGCGAACACATAGTTTGTTGCCTTTTCATGTATTTTGTTCATACATAGTTAAAGAAGAAGTTAGTGTACGCACATTAGAAATGCATACTTGGTTTTATGTAAACAGTATAAGTTGTATAAAAAAGTGAAAGTGTTGGCAAGGAATTGTAGGTGAGACAATACAAGATTGTTAGCATGTTAAAAGCAATTGTTGCAGAAGTATACGAATATAAATCAACCACCCGCACATGATGAAATTGTGAGTAAATATATGAATATGAAGTTGTATAATAAGATGGTAAGAAAAAGAAAACAAATAAAGTTAAAAATGTTAATTAAAAACAACAATAGGCCATAGTAGTTGCAGTCCTACCATCTACATGCTTTTGATTCTTAAATTTTTTAATGCAAATGTTGTGATTGTGATAATTGTAAACACCTTTCAAACATAATCTGTAATGAGGAAAAATTTTGTATCTATATTAATGACCTAGTAACTTCAACAGCCTAAAGGAAGAAACAAAAGAATAGCCTGATAATCTTGCAGCAACATTGAGCAGACTAACAGCAGGTTCCATCGTGAAAAGTTTGGATAGCTTCTTCATGTTTCTCATGAATAAATTCCTTCCTTTCTTATCTACCGAGCCTTGCAATTCCATCATTGTCTTGAATACCTACTGGCATACAAATAAATTTTTCTGAATGAGAAATCAACAACTAACAGAACTGAAATTCAGAGGGTCCCAATCTAAACTGACTTTAATCTGCATGCCACTATGTTGTAAAACAAATGATGTAACAACTGAACTATACAAGCAACTTCCAGTAAAATTCAAAATTATGAATGCAGAAGAAACAATACCTAAAAAAAATAAAGTGACATGAATAGCCATTTCATACATAAAAAGACAGAATTGTCAAGCTATTGTAGGTGATAAATATCTACAGATATTTTTGCTTTTGACAAGCAATCAACATAATAGAGTGATTTAGAAATCATGCAATTCTATAATACAAGTATAGTAGTTCTCCTTTCACAACATACAAGCATTTTAACCCTTTCTATGTATGCTGCAAAAGGCAAGTAGGAAAATGAAAAGCTTGATTTCTTTACTATTAATATTAGCTCAACAAATAAAGAAAAAATACAATAAGAAAAGAACAATATTTAATATTCGTTGAACAAAAGCTAGAAACATTCTTGTTTTTGACATGAAAAAAAATGATAATTTACAAATCATGTGATTCTAAAATGCTGGTTTACAAGTCATCCCAATGATTGTGCACAGGCAAGGGCAAGGACAAGGAAAAGAGAGTCCCAACCTGTGGTAAACAGTTGTAACTTGCTCTGGTAATGTTTAATCACTTTAATGATACAACATAGATATACATCAATGAACACATGATCAAGAAATAAACAGGGGCAGGATGATACAAAGTCCTGATATATTTCATTTTATATTAAAAAATGAACAAAAATATGAAAACATATAATATGAATCAATTATAAATTTATAACATGTATAATATATTAATTTCGAATCACTTCTAATTGCCTTGTATCTAATGAATGAATCCTTTTTCTACATGTAAGTATAGATATGTAAAAAATAGGAAAACTTGAAAGATATTGCATTAAATTCAAGGCATAGATGATAACATCTGCAATTACACAAAATAGCACTGCCTATTGAACCCACCATTGCAGTTGACAAATCTGCTCGCATCATTGCTACTCCCTCTGTTCTTGGTGTCCAGGTATTTTATAGACTGTTGGTCTCGTTGGAAGTCATTAAAATTCCTTCCTTTTTTCTTTCATTCATTTTATTTGTACTTCAGTGACATACTGTTTATCCAGACATACAATATTTATTAGTCAATTAAAAATCTGACCATGACCAGCCCTGCTGAGCACTATCCCTTACTTTTTTTTTTCTATTTATATTAAGACCAACAAACTATTAGACAAATTCCTATACGCAATATTTAGAACTCAAGAATGATCAAGCTCATAAATGTGAATTATCAAATTAAGATTAAAAAAAAAATCATATACTAATGTCTATAAAAAAGAATAGAGAAACAAGGGTTGCTTTGGAATTACACTCCCTAGCAAATGCAATAAACAAATAATTGTTACCATAAATAAAGCCGTTGTTCAAATCATCTTGCTAGAAAAAGCCCATAACCTAAATGGAGGAGAAACAATAGAAATGAGGGAGGATGTCAGTGGTGGTTCCACAGTACAAAGAATAACAGAACCACAGAGAAAAGGAAGAAATAATGAGGGTTTTCTTGTCACTCAAAACTGGCATTTCAAAGCAAGCAATATGATTGTATTAATTGTATAATAGAAGTGTCATCTAGACAATTTAAATAATAACATATGATTACTTATAGGACATTTTGTTATAAGATATGAAATAGATTTAAATAAAATTGTATTTATGTATGACAGGTTTATAATAATTGCATTATTAACATCGCTTTACAATATCTATATTTATAGAAAATTCAACTAAGCAAGTGGACAAGGGAATGGAGATATACATATTAAAAAATGAGGTGGCCTAGTAGTTCAAATGCACTATCCTTTGAGAGATGTTCATATGCAATTCCAAAGCCCCCATTTTGGCACAGGTAGGCAGGATGTTGCCAAAAATTGTGGAATTTAGCTTCATGCCTGGAAATTGCATTTGTTTAATTTATTTGTTGGCTTGAATTGGCATTGACCTGTAGAAATGAAAATTCAACTAAATTGTATCTTGAAATAACTGTTATCTGCAATATTTTATCACATCATGCTTCCAGAATAGCACAACATTAAAACAAAACATACAGAATAAAATTTGATGCATACATAGAAAAATGAAACCAAAGCTTGGTCATTGCAGATATTTATGAAGCTAAAGACAAGCAATAGTCATACAATCTGTAATGGTGATGTTATGCTGGGTGCTTGCAGATATTTCATGATGCCATCTACGAACCATGAGAATCAAGATGAAATAATTCAAAGTGATCAGGATTCGGATTGCTTCTTAAATATTGTTCAACAAGCCACAAATTCCAAAAATGGCATCAATCAATATCCATCTTTACACCTTTTCTTTAATTCTAGAACATTTTATTGTGCACAAATACTGATGATATGTTATGCTAGAGTTTGTGGCAAACTGAATCTACAGAGGCATATTTGTGACAATATAAGATCCAAATTTCAAATTGTGCAAAAAATTTATGGATTACAAAAGCATTCCCTTAAAATTGCAGGCACATTGTAAATGTGTCCACCTAGCTGTGATGAGTGTGCCCCAATGAACTTGTGCCCAGCCCCTGGCAGAACTCGTGAACAGGTCACTGGGTAGACAACTCTTGGAATTTGAGGGGTTTCTTCTATTCATTTCACCTTTTAGGAATTTCTTTGTGTATCCACACTTTTGGGGGACATGAAGAATGCTATATCAATCAAGTTGGAATGTGACACAAGGGTTGGAACTCATGTTTACCTCCTGAAGCAAGTGATTTGCATATCATTGTCACATTGGAGCAGGGTTTTCATAATGGAACAGCTGATTGAAGTTTGTTCAAGCTCTTGTTACTTGGTGAGGAGCTTTGTAGGTCATATAAAAACCATTATTTATTGTATTTGTCTGTAATTGACTATTACATAGTGGAGTTGAGGGGCGCATACCTGTCCTGCCAAAGAATTTCTCCTGTTTAGGGTTTCTGTGATCATATTTTCTATTACTGCCATTGTCTCATTGTTTGTTGATGTTGTTTTCATGTTTTCTATCCTTCGTCTCAGGTGCTCCAGTCTCTGCCCCATACATGTAATTATCTGCTCCATTACGGCATCAATAGATGCTTCACAACCATTTCATTTAGGTTAAGGCCTATCCTTTGGTCTCCCCATCCAACATGATCCCTGCCCTAGGCTAAACCAGCACAGACAAGGCACATGAACTATTTTACTAATTCCACCTACTAAACCTAATAATATTACACTTGTCGCCCACGCCATTCATTTTTTTCTCTGTTCAGAGTTGATGGATTGATCAACTCATCTCCAGCATAATTATGAAAACTTCGAGCGGTGATGAAAGGCGGTGGAATATAACATAATTTGAACGCTTTTAAAGTCAAAGATACGTGAAATAAGAATGCATTAAAAGCAAGGATATTTTC
>VDFB02026190.1:0-26060 GCA_007258455.2 Sequoia sempervirens
TATTATCTTTGGAATGTTCAGGAACATTCCCCATGTGGAGTCGCCAGATGTTGTGATCTTTTCACACATCGCCCCATCGCTGATGGGGACCCCCAGTTGCCTGTTAGTTTTTAGGGTTTTGTCTCCTTGCAGCGGTTACGAGAGATCACTTTGCTTAGAGTTTCCAGTCAGTTCACCAAGAGTTATCCAAGCCAAGTCAGGAATTCATGTTTGAATCAGCGCGTAGACGTCATGGAAGCGCTCAGAAGGCCCAAGAGACGAAGATCGACTGTGAATTTGGCCAATTCTGACACTTCCTATTTTTTAGGAAAAGTTGCTTTTTCGATTTTTCATTTTTAGCATTTTTGGACCAAGCAGGGTTCCCTATTTTTTAGGGTTGCTTTTTCTATTTTTAGAAAGTTTCTATTTTTGGAAAGTTTCTATTTTTAGAAGGGTCCCGAGTTCTGAAAACGCACTCAGAAGTCCGAAAAACTCACCAGAACTCTCAGAAAATCAAAAGGTAAAAATTTGAAAAATGTGAAAAATTTGCAAAAAAAGTTCAGAAAAACGTGAAAATCATACCAAAACATTCAAGAATCTGGAAAACCAGTCAAAAAACCAGTCAAGATCGATCAGATCTGAAGGTGAAATCATGAAAATCAATTCAAAAATGGAGAAATTTGTAGAAAATCTGTGCAAGTCTGAAATTCGCCATGGAGGATGAGAAGAATGGATGAAGAAATGTCCAAAGGACTTGAGAAGTCCGCCATGCAGCAAGGAAGCTCATCCTAAAAGGTCTTAAAGTCCGCCCTGCTCATCCATGCATGCTATGAAGTCCGCCTTTGATGTCCTTGCACTTCATGAAGTCCGCCTTGCATCTTGGGATACATCCTTGGACCTTCTAAAGTCCGCCATGCATGTGCCAATCAGCTCCAAAGTCCGCCATCCTTATCCTATGACCCTTGGAAGTCCGCCTTGGCTTGAAAGGAAGTGGCAAAAGTCTTGAAGTCCGCCATGTGCCAAGAGGAATATCCTAACACCTCCCAAAGTCCGCCCTGCATGTGCTAAGAGGTCCCAAAGTCCGCCATCCACTAGAAGAGACGTCCAAAGAAGGCTCAAAGTCCGCCCTATGCTTAGAAGCTCGTCCAAAAGGTTAAGCAAGTCCGCCCTTGAAAGGTGGGACTTGGCTGGAGGTCATGGAAGTCCGCCTAGACTTATAAAGTAAGGGAAAATCAGAATATTTACTAAGTGTTGGCGCCCAGCTAAGGAGAGTTTTGAAATTTGCTAAGTATAAAGAGGTGGAAAACCCTTTCAAAAGGATAAAATGATGAGAATAAGTGCTAAAATGCTAAGAGAATTCGCCCTAGAAAAGAGGGACGTCCAAAATGCTCACCATGCACTTGGAAGAAGCTAGCAAAGTATCCAAAGACATCCATAGTCTTCGTCCAAAATGTCAAGGAAGTCCGCCCAAGATGATAGGATGATTTTTTTTGGCTAAGTGTCGAGGCCAAATCCAAAGAAAAGCTCTAAAATTCGCCTAAGTATATAGGCTAATGGATGGAAAACGAAGACGTTGGCTAGACATTCGGACATTTTTGAGATGACAAATGTCAAGATTGAAAGGGCATGTGCTAAAGAACGTCAGGATATGGCAAGGAATGAAACGGAATAGGCCTAACACGATGAAGGAAAAAGAGGCAAAATTTGCCTAAGTATGGAAAAAGTGAAGAAATTGCCAACTTCGACCGAAGAAAAATGCACGAGGTAAAAAGAAAGGAAGGATCGTCCTTGACCAAAAGGATGAAGAATATATCAGACGTCAGGAAAATTCAACCGGCAAAGACATTCGGACAAGGATCTTGCTTAGAAAAATTCGACCGAGCAAGGAAATATTTGACTTTGGCAGAAGAGAATAAGCTTAAAATCTCGCCTTGGCAAAGAAAAATGAGGATCTGGCAATGAAATCTTCGACGGAATGGCTTAAATTTTGGTTTGTCTAGACGAAATCAAGAATGAAATCGGAAAATACACTCTCAGCCAAGAAAAACGGAAGAACAATCGAGATAGCCATGGGTCCAAGACGAACGGGTTGGAATTAATTAAAATATTTTAATATTTTAATAATTAATTCTCAGCTATTTGGAATTTAAAAATACCTTGATCTAATCAAATTCGCTTAATGAATCTACTTTAAAAATGAAAAGTATGCCAAAGAATCCTAAGAAGAAGAAAATTAAATTCCACCACGGACTTAATTAAATTACTTAATTTTTTTATTTTAAAAAATTTAAAAAAAATCAAAGATAAGTATTACTAAATGAAAATCAATTTTTTTTGAAGATCGGGAGATTTGTCCCATAGTTCAGATCAAATTACCTGGGGAAATAAAAGGAAAGTTGCCTGTTTGGAAAATGAAAACAAATCGAGGATCAAGAAGAAAGATGGCAGTTGCTAAATCGAATTCAATCCTTCAGCATTATAATGAGTTTCAGCAACTCATTTTTTCACACACAGCTGAAGAGAAATTTAATCTTTCTCGAAATCGTCAGGCAATCAATTCATCAATAGGCAAAGTCGAATTGTCCAGAAGGATAAGCAGTGTTATGCTGAGGAATTCTTCGCGGGAAAAGAAAAAGAAAATTATTCAAAGCTGAATTCTTTTTGAAGAGGGGCGCACTTTTCAAAAAAATCAGATTTTTAAATCTGATTTACATTTGACGATCCTTCACTGAGGTTTGAGGATTGGTTAATTAAATTTGCTATCTTTTTATGCCCTTTCCTCTTGACGAAGTTCTGGAAAGAATTTTCAACTCCATCAAAGTCACTTTCAGCTTGCTTTTTCGCAATATTTTAATTATTTGAACAGCTGAAAGTTATTATTTTTTTTCGAAACCAAGGCACGAGGTTTAAACTATTTTAAAAGTCTTTTTATTAATGTTAATTTTATGACTGCAGGTTGACGGACACGGCAGGAGGATTATCAAGGAAGCTGAAAATGAAGTTCGCCAATAAGGGTGCCCAAAAGGAGACCAAGGTCATCTCAAAGTGGAAGAATGTTGTAGATACTGACCTCGGACATGTGGATTTTGACGAATTCAAGCAAAGAGTATACGGTCAGAAGGGACTTCCCACAGCAATAGCCCAAAGAATGATCAGAAACGGGATCTT
Source organism: Sequoia sempervirens (assembly GCA_007258455.2). NCBI lineage: Eukaryota > Viridiplantae > Streptophyta > Pinopsida > Cupressales > Cupressaceae > Sequoia > Sequoia sempervirens. The sequence continues at coordinate 3,148 of VDFB02026190.1, forward strand.
CCAAGCAGCTGGATTCCCACCGGCCATGGATTGTGCTGAGTTGATGGTTGAATGTGCTCGCCATTACGATGCCCAAAAGAGACAGATCATCGCCCCTGACGGACGAGTCTTGGCACATTTGAATGAAGTTGTAATCCAAGAAACCTTTGGCATCCCTGAGCATTCAAGAACGATCTATAAGACCAAAGAAGAAACCAAAATGCTATATGACAGCAAGGCAGATTTGTGCGCCACCACAGTCAACAAGGTATGGATGGACAAGCCAAAGCCATCAATCAAGAAGATGCCCAAGAGACCTCGTCGCACGGATTTCAAGGAAGATTTTGGAGATATCGTGCTGATGCTGAACAGGATCGCAGGCAATCCGCAAGGCGCCTTCTTTGAGAGCTGGATGTACTACTTCATCGACGAGGTCACCTCCGGAGTTAAGATGTTCAACTGGTCACGGATGATAAGTGACAACCTTCACGAGCAACTGATCAACCTTGAAGAGACTAAGTCTTTTCACATGAGTTCATATGTGATATACCTATTGGCCAGATCATACAGATATCCAGGACTGGTCTGCAAAGGCAGAATTGGCGATGGAGAGAACGAGCTCAGGCCTTACGACTGCTATCCTCAGCTCCAATTGAAAGAAAAGACTCACTTCAGGAGGGTGCATGATGCATTCCTAATGCATATCACCAGAAAGCTCCAAGGAGGAATACATCAAAGGTTGAGCCATGAAGCAAAAAGCCTTATCAGCAAATACGGGTCTTGGTTCATCCAATTCCCGAAATTCACATATATCAGGATCCAGGGATTTACTGGAAATCCCTACAAATTGCCAATCTATCCGACTAATCGGATGATATTGCTCGAGGTTTTGAGGCAACTAGAAGAGTACCAGAATATTCAAAGGCCAACCAAGAAGGCGTCCGTCACATTCCCTTTCTTCATCGGGAACATGCTAGAGTACTGCCCATCCGCCCAAGCAGCTGAGAGTGCACGGTTGGAGATCCAATGGTACCCTTTCACGGCATACAAGTCCAGGGTCAATTATGACCCACATCATAACATCCGGACAGTGGAAGGAAGAAGATATAAGCACAGAACGGAACTGGAGGATTATTGGGCAAATGCTGCCGATGAATACGAGATCAGACGGAAGATGTGGTCCAGGATGTCCGTGGATTTTATGAGAACAATTGAGTTCTGCCGAGTACCTGATCAACTTCAGGATGACGGAAACCACATCCAACCTCGCTTTGAGGAAAGTCGACCTCTCCCTCCAGTGAAGTGGTCAGAACCAGAGCATGCAGACCTAGCCACCCTAATGAGGCCAGTGACGAAATATTCTCAGTGGTGGGTTGATGATCATGTTCAGGAATTGAGACAAAAAGGAATCACGCTCACATATGATCTGTTGAGCGAATCAGAATCATATTCCTCTAATGCCGGGGCATCCCATCAAGACTTGGTTGGGATTGGAGAGAAAAGAAAAGAAATGGTGCCAAGTGCAGAACCTGTTTCCAAGAAGCATAAAGGAGGACCTTCTCGGTCAGCGGCGTCCAGGAATGTTGACCATTTGGTGGCTAATATAGACGACTCCTTGGTTGAGATGCTCGAACCTCTTGCAGCTCAGGAAGTGAACAATGAACCTATCCAATTAGACGATGAAGAGCCTGCATCACCAGCAGGCACAGAGATTTTAGGTTCAGACAATGATATGGAGGTCCGGGATAATGACTTAGAGGAAGGAATGATTTCCGCCCTCAGGGGAGTCATGGATGTTCCAAACGAAGACGAGGTCCAAGTAGAGGATGGCATTGAACAGTCAACCATTCCAGACTGGCTATTAGAAAGAATGAAAGTTCAGGTGCCTGCTGAGGCTCAACAGGAAGAAGAGGACGATACGGCCGACTTCTTGGCAAGATTAGAACAAGTTGCTACCAAGAAGCCCGCCAAAAAGTTTTCCACCATCCAGAGGAATGAGACAGGCCACCGTTCCGTGCACATTGCAGTACCTACAGTGGACAAACCAATGGACGAAATCACTCCGCAGGAGTATGCTATCACCACTGTTGACCTTGGTCCGACATCAAAAGGTCAGGAAGTAGAAGAGTTAGATAATTCTGTCTCGACCATTAAGGCGAGACTGGAAAAGGAAGTGACCAAGAAGAAGGAATATAAGAATGAGGTCAAACGTCTCAAAGAATATATCCAGCATTTGACCCAGCCGCTAGATCAAGGCAATGCAACTGTTCCTCCTCTCCTCAATTCATCACAGGAGATGACTCAGGAAGTTGAGCATGGAATGGTGACAGCCAGGGAAGCGCAAGACTGGATGGCAGGTGAAGGCATGGAAGCTGCCTTGTTCATGGAGAGGTTGGCGCTTGCTTATGGACGAACCTCTTCGTTTCTTTCTAGGTTGATGGATATGGCAGAGACATGGGATGGTATCCCAGATATGCAAGAAAGGCTTATTCCGAGCCTTAGGATTTTGAAGAGCACTCCGAGGGAGGAGTTAGTTGATAAAAGGGTGATCGCTGCAGGGGCAGCATATGATTTTCATCACTGGTTTTGGGCAGTGACAATAAGAGAAGAAGTATTGGAGAAGGCGAGGATCGATGGGCTTGGAATTGAAGAACAGGTCAGGAAAATCCAGGAGAAGATGTGCATGATAACTACAGATGTGTTCGACCGTGAAGTCATCCGGGAGAACGACATGCAGTTAGAGAGACTGAAGCAAAAAGTTCAAGAAACTTTCTTCCCGACCGCTGGACCATTTTCGAAGCAGGACTTTGCGAGAGTGGCAAGACTCTCATCCATTCGGAAAGATTTTGAGAAGCAGGAGACAGATTGGGAAGGTACCTTTGCCAGATGCGCCGAGAAGTTGGACGGACTAGAATTCCGGATCAGCATGTTACCTCCTGTCACGATGGACGAAGTCATTGCCGTAGTGTCCAGATTCGCCAAACACAATGCCACTCGAATGGATAAGGATGCCTCTCCTTGATTATAGCTGGAACTGCCACTTTTTTGATAGTTTTCTGATGGTTAACTCTTGTTATTTTGGGAAACCCTAATTAGGGTTTGGTTGTAACAATCTGGGCCGTTAATCTTGTTTAAATCTCGGCCGTCTATTTCATTTTTGGAGCTCTATATAAACTAGTGCTCTCTCATTTTCATTTTGTGTGGAGACCTGTTATGTATATTGTCGCATTGAGACTATTTTGAATGATAAAAGCTCTTGAGCATGATTTGCCTTGAATCACTTCTTATTGTTGAATAGTAAGCGAGGTTGCATATTATCTTCCACCATAGATTAGAATTAAAGTTAGATTAGATAGAATTTGCTTTGAAAAGTTGTTAATTGAATGAAAGATTGATCGTATCGACTCATTGGTAAAGTGTAGCTCATACTTTCTTCGGATGGATGATTTTCATCCGATGCGTAAAGTTAGCCTGAGCTCCTAAGTGTGGAAGCCTAACTTCAACCTTACCCAAGGTTTGAATATCATTCTCACAACCCCTTTGAAGATCGCACCCATTTTGCGTATGTTGTCCAACAGGAGGCGAAACAAAATGTGGTTTATTTCGCTTCACCAAGTCCTTATTGTCTCTTGATTTCTTAGGCTTAGACTAGATTCTCTGAACCCTATTCTTTTTGCCATTTTTTTGAGATCCACAATTGAAAGTCCTAATTGAGAACCTACAAAGATAAATTTCCTAAGTCCCTAGCTTGTGCAGACTTTCTACGTAAGTCCCCTTGTTCATTACCAGCAAATCACAACGACCACTGAACTTATCCACACGTCGAGACCCGACTAAAGAAACCTTGGAATCGCCTATGCGGTGGTTTTTCAAGAGAGGATAAAGTGTCTTTGGACATTTTTATTCTGAATGTTTGGTGTATGATAAAACACACATCAACACATACCTTGTCCTATTGGAGACAAGTTCAACTCCAGTTGAACCTAAAAGACAAATTCGACCCCAATTGAATCTTTCACTAATACAAAGACCTGTGACTTGAAGAGGCAATAACTTTTGCAAACAATAATGAAATGAGGTTTTTTCTTAAAATGCATAACTTTTGGAATCCAAATATGTCATAATATCATAATTTAGATAACTCCCTTATACCATTTTTCCCCTGCAGAAAAACTGCATTTTCTAACTATCAGCAGGATGATTGTGTCTGAATGCTTATCCAATAATTTTTGGATGATACAATTCCAATTAAAGATTTTTGGTCCAACAAATGCTTACAAAAACACCAAATACCAAAAACTCAGCTTCAGAAAAGTGGGTTGCTTAATTCTCTGCTCTCTTTGGAATCTTCAAATTCTAAAATTCTATCAGCTGCAAATTATGGATTAGTGCATACAGGTTTGAAATGCAAAAGGTTATATCCACTTTGTAAATACAAGTTTGCCTTCTACACTAGGGCCATTGGGAATACCAACAAGTTCCGTTACACCTGCACTTAGAGAAATCTATGGTGCCAAAATAAAAATGTTCATGCCATATTGTAGTGTCCAAAATGCATCTACCCTAGTTGTTCATCCACAACAACTCCCAGTATGTATTCAAAAATGATTAACAGAAAGTTACCTAACTCTGTGGCACACTGTCAAAACCTCTATAGTGCAAAAAAATGCAACTATGCACTAACAAACTGCAATTTGCATTCTGCTGCCTCATATGGACAAGTTCAACTATGATTAGACCTGTCAGACAAGCAGAACTGTGGTCAAACCTGTCACTGGTGACCCTTCTATCTGATGCTCCCCTCTGCAACCTTCTGCATCTTGCATCTGCCTTCTTTTACTTTTCTGAGCACTACTCTTCTACGTTTGCTAAACACAAGTGGTAAGGGAATAAAAAATGCAACACAAATATGAAATGTGTTAGCTGACCCCACAAGCACAAGGAAAACCTTCTTTGATACCAATTTGATCCATAAACTCCATGAATATTCCATGGGTAGTTTAAGCAACGTGAACCCTTTATCCATTAACTAATTGCTCACAAATTATATGTTTAAAACTGAACAACATAAAAAGCTCTTGTTAGAAGAGATGGGAAATATTTGCATTATAACCCTTTGTATCTTAGGGGCTAATACTTACAAAACATAGCATGAAGCATGTAAATGAAAACAACACATGGAAAAGATAACATGAGATTTACCTAGAGAAATCCAATGTGAGTGAAAACTCCAATTATCAAAATTAGTTTGTACAAGCTTGCTCCCTTCAAGGGACTCTAAGAAAACACCTCTTATAACACACTCTCACTTACACCTAATTTAGCGGGCAACAATATAGTTTATATACAATCGTGCATGTACCTCAAGAAACATAGCAATGGGCTTCTACCTTTATTTACCAATAACTCTAAGACTAACATGAGTAGGATGCAACTCTTTCAAGAACACTTTCTCTCTAATTCTTACTTGCCTTCCTAGGGAGGAAGAATCTACCTTCCCACATACGACACCGAGTGTATTTATGTGCAAGGATGAGCATGAATCGATAGGAGACTAAAATGTCTCCCGTACAAAGAATTAGAAGAAGCTCTTATTCAATTTCCCAAATTAGTTATGGCTCTGCTAACTTATCATACATGGTACGAGTTTGATAGTGGAAAAATCCATCTGTTGTACCTTCTCCCATCAAAGACAAGTTCAACTCAATTGTGTTAGAATCTATAAACAAGTGTATAACCCAAAATCTTAGTGCAATAAATAGAATTATTAAAACTATAAATGGAAATGATATTGAAATCAAAATACCAAAACAGAGTTAGTTTCCAAGAGAAATGCAAGAGTTCACAATAGCTTGCTTTGATTATCAATAGGTAGGAAAGAGAGCTACAAATATATAGAGTTATAGTTCCAAATCTGATGAGGATGATGATGAGGATAAGGCATAAAACCAAATATCAAGAGATTGCCTATCCGAGTTTTCAAATCTACAAGAGTTTTCAAATCTACAAGGATAAGAAAAAAAGCAGAATCCAATAAATGTACAACTCATTATCCTATCCTACCTAAGTAATTAAAAACAAATCACCTAAGTAAACTTAAATAAACATGAGCAATATTGATGCAATCTAGAAATGGGGGTTTTATCAAACAACTAAATCTAGGATCTAAACACACAAAAATTTATACAACACAATTTATTGTCAATTTATTCAAATCTGAAAATGAATTTACAGTTACTTTGAGTACAATCAGATATGCATTACAGATAAATTTCCACCGACACAGAATTTTTCCCTTCTCTTATTATACTCTTCGTCTTTAATCTCATCCCTAATCTTTCTCTTCCCTTATATCTTCTCTACAATCAATTACATAAGAATATTCAATTGTTATAACCAATTCTTTTACTCACAACATAATAATGTGAGTTAAAATTTCCTTAAAATTTCAGGAATTCGGAGTACTTTCAAAGCCTATCAGAGGTTCAAGAGGTTCTCAAAACGTTGTCGACTTCCAACAACAATTTTGAAACCTAGTAAGAAAGCCAACATTCAAATTTGTCTTCAAAACATCTTGGGAAGCTTCTCCAAAATCTCCTTTGATCAGCATAAAGGTTGTGAATTGTTTGTTAACATCCGATGGGGTTGTGACAACCTTGTCGAGAGACGACATAGGTTTAAGAACCAACACCAAATGCCAAAACTCTTTATAAAGCGCCTTTTCAACAAGAGGTTCTAAATGGTGTTTTGGGTGCCAACAAGATTGTGACAACCTTATCAAAGGCCGACAATGGTGCTGAAATCTTGGTAGAACTTCGACACCGCCTTCCAAGAAGCTTTACAACAAGTGGTAATGAATGATGCTTCAAGTGCCAACATGGTTGCGACAACCTTGTCGAAGGTTAATGATGGTTTTGAAACCATAATTGAACTCTGCCGCCACCTTCCAAGAAGCTTTCTTTCAAAACAAAAGAGTTGGACAACTTATTGGCAAATGATACAAGTTTTGGAATCCAAGTCAAACTCTGACACAAGCATTTTTGAAAGGGTTGTGAAAGGACTATTGGGGACCAATGAGGTTGTGACAACCTTGTTAGAAGGTGATGAGGTTGTGAAAACCTTTTCGGAAGCCAACACAAATTATGAAACCTCTCGATTTTGCCGATGTTGTCAAAATCCAATGAGGTTGTGAAAACGTCTTTGAAAGACGACACGGGTTATGAAACCTCTCGACTTTGCCATTGCTTTTAACTTAGAGAAATCTAACTAGTTTGAATCTAAAAATTCTCCCGTTGCATAAAACCAACAAAAGTGCAACAAAACTAAACTAAACTAAAAAACAAAACCATAAATGTTTTTGGCTGATGTAGGATTTCTTGTGAACCCAAATTATCATACTTAAGATAAACATATCCAAATTAATAAAAATATTACAGTAACACCCCCCCTTAAGTGCAACTAAGGTAAGAAGAAATGGTTCCTAGCAACAAGGTCATGTTAGGTACTGTTGGTGTACGTTTTATCATCCACCGAACACACAAAATAAAATGTCCAAAGACACTCTATCCTCTCTTGAAAAACCACCGCGTATGCTAAGATTGCGAGAAGATCATATGGCGATTCCAAGGTTTCTTTTGTCGGGTCTCGACGTGTGGATAAGCTCAATGGCCGTTGTGATTTGCTGGTAATAAACAAGGGGACTTACGTTAAGAAAATCTTCACAAGTGTGGGACTTAGGCAAATTTATCATTAAAGGTTCTCAATTAGGACTTTCAATATGGATCTCAAAAAAAATAGCAAAAAGGATAAGGGTTCAGGGGAATCTATTCTACGCCTAAGAATTCAAGAGACAATAAGGACTCAGTGAAGGGAATAAACCACACTTTGTTTCGCCTCCTGCAGGACAACATACGCAAAATGGGTGCAATCTTCAAGGGTTGTGATGATAATTTTCAAACCTCGAATGAGGCTGAAGTTAAGCTTCCACAATTAAGAGCTTAGGCTAACTTTACGCATCGAATGCAAATCATCCATTTGAAGAAAGTATGAGCTACACTTCACCATTGAATCAATACGATCAATCTCTCATTCAATTAACCAACTTTCAAAGCAAATTCTACTTAATCTAATTCTAACTTTAATCTATGGCGGAAGAAGATATGCAAGCTCGCTTACTATTTGACAACAAAAGTTATTCAAGGCAAATCATGCTCAAGAGCTTTTATTATTCAAAATAGTCTCAATGCAACAATTTCATACTCTGTCTCCACACATTCCAAATGAGGGGGCGAGCTCAATTTATAGGCTCCCCAATTACAATTCAATGGCCAAGATTGATTTCAAATCAATGACCGAGATTACAAAATAAAACCCTAATTAGGGTTTGTCACTTTCGACCAATGAGAAAATTTCATTTGAGGACACTTGTCCCTTTTGCTAAATATAAACCAACAACAAAATAGAAAGTTGTTGTATGTTGATTTGGAACAATTTGATTGGTTGGAAGATGATGAGGCGCCACCTCAGCGTGCTGGATGCCTTCCTTGGTTGCTTCGTTTTCCTTCCACGTGCTTGCCTTAGAATATTTTCCTTGCCAATGGCTCTGTCCTTTGCGCTTGTTCCTTCCTAGCTTCGATCTTGGATTCCTTTTGAAACTTTGATTTCTTCTTCTTACCTATACTGGAATCTTTTAGGTCTGGAAGTCTCCCCTTGGAGCAGGTGTCTGGACTTGAAGTTAGTTGCTTTGAACTTCCTCCTACTTGAACTGGGTTGATGCTATTCCTTTGGATTTCTCCTTTGAATTCCCCAATTTGTGCCGAGAAATTGTCTAAGTATGGAGATTTGTTTGGAACACTCTTCTTGTCACCATCTGATTCTGATTGGAAGTTTGTTTTTAATTCTTCAGGAGATGAAATCCCTCAAGAAGTTGCCCTGATTGCTTCAACAGGTCTGGGATTGTAGATGAAATCCTTCCAAGATGTCTGGATATCCGTTCAAGTGTCTTGAATTTGGAGAAGAATGCCCCTGTGCTTTCGCCACAATGGAGGAAATTGGAATTTTCTCTATGAAGTATTTCCCATACTTAGCCAAATTTTGGCTATTCAAGTTCATTTTCTACCACCTTCATACGGACTATTCAACATTTAGCCAAGGTTTTGGATGAACTTTGCATGTGGATTTTTCTTCAATTTTGAATTTGGCTTGTGCTATGTAGGACAAATTCCATCCTTGGACAAGGATTTTATTCACTTCCTCTTTATTTTCCTCTTCATCCTTCCTGTTTTCCGTCCAACACTTAGTGAATTCTTCTCCCCAAGGTATCAACACTTAGCCAATTTTCTTAGTTAAGCAAAGTCAGATTTGCTAGTGGTTTCACCATCTTTTCTTTATGCTTGGGGAACTTTCTCAACACTTTGACATTTCTTTCCTTGGTCTAGTTTGGACTTTGCATCATGTTTGCCATTGTACTTGGCGGATCTTACGGATGTCTGGACATACCTTCTCCAAGCAAAGTCGGACTTTGTAAAGGTTTGGACATGATGTGCTTGGGAAAAGTCAGACTTTCTCATGCCGTCCACCCATTGAGCAAGGTCGGACTTCACTGGTGCCTTTCCAAATTTTTGAATTTTTACTTAGCCAATTCTTTGAGTTTCCTTGGCTGGGCGGACTTCATCAAGCCTAGGACAAGTGCATGGTGGACTTTGAGAACTTCTTTCCATTTATCTTCCCAAGGTAAGGCGGACTTAGACATTTCTTGCCAAGAGATAGGTCGGACTTTCCACTAAGCTTGCCATTTTTCATCTCCTTTCTAGGCACTTCATGCCTTAGAATATTTTCCACCATGATTGAGGGTGGATTTTGGACTGTCTTTGGACACTTCTCCAGGTGGACTTTGCACTTGTCTTGGACATCCATCCTTGGGCAGACTTTGCTTCATGCTAGACATCTTCACCTTGGGCGGTCTTGAAGCTTGCCTTTCCATCCTTTATTTTGTCCAAGGCATTGGAAATAAATTATTAAATATTTAATTTATTCCAACCCATTCATTTTGGACCCATGGCTATTTTGATTTCCCCTCCATTTTCTCTAGCTAAAAGTTTATTTTTCAGTTTTATTCCCATTTTCGTCTAGCCAAGTCAAAATTTTAGCCATTTCGCCGACAAATGTTATGCCAGATCCTTATATTTCCTTGCCATGGCGAATTTTTTATTGCACTGAGCTTATTTTCTTCTGCCAAAGTCAATTTTTTTCTTGCTCAGACGAATTTAATTTAGGCAAAGTCTTTGTCTGGATGTCTTTCTTAGGCAAATTTCCTTGACGCTTGACAAATTTTATCCCTTCTGGCCAAGGACGAGCTCTCCTTTTCCTTTGCTTTGTGCATCTTTTCTTTGTATACTTGACCAAATTTATCCAATTTTGTCTAGACATCCAAACTTTAGGCGAATTTTTTCTTCCCTCTTCCTTTCATACTAGGCGAACTTCATTTTATTCTTTGCTATAGCCTAGGCGGACTTCCTTAAGTCTTTTCCATTTATCCTCAAAGTATGGCGGATTTTCTACTAGGCTTACCTTTCAAATTTGGCACTTCTCCTCTTGAAAATGTTAAAATACTTAGCCAAAATTCCAATTTTCCTTCCTTTTAGGCCTCTATACTTAGGCAATTTTCGGATTTTCCTTTACTAGGCCTCAAACACTTAGTAAAATTTTCAATTTTTTCTCTTTGTAGGCCATGGCGGACTTCCCAAGTGTTTGGCCAAGTGAAGGGCGGACTTTCCAAGGTCTTTGCCATCCTCCATCAAGGTTGGGTGGACTTCCAACAAGTCTTGCCAAAGCTAGGCGGGGTTTGAAACTTTTTTGCCAAGTCCCACTTTTTAAGGGCCGACCTCTTCAAATCCTTGCCATTCTTTCTTACGTCCCACTTTTTAAGGGACGAACTCTTCAAATCCTTGCCATTTTTCTCTTCGTCCCACATTTTAAGGGACGACCTCTTCAAATCCTTGCCATTTTTTCGTACATCCCACTTTTTAAGGGCTGATCATGCTCTCTTGAGGGCGAATTTTCCACACTTAGACAGAATTTTGCTATGAACTTCATATTCTTTGGTTGATTTTCTTGCTGATTTTCGACCTCAGATCATACTGATTTTCAATGATTTTTCCAGATTTTTGATGCTTTTAAGTCTGATTTTTCCAGATTTTTCATGCTTTTTAAGTCTGATTTTTCCAGATTTTTATTATTTTTCAATTTTGATTTTCTGAGTGATTTTTCAATTTTTTTGAACTTCTGAGTGGATTTTTGGAACTCGAGACCTTTCCAAATATAGAAACTTTCCAAAAATAGAAAAAGCAAAACCCCTAAAAAATAGGGAAACCTGTTTGGCCCAAAAATGCCAAAAATGAAAAAGCGAAAAAGGAAGATTTCCTAAAAAGTAGGAAGTCTCAGAATTGGCTGAATTCACAGGCGATCTTTGTTTCCTGGGCCTTCTGAGCGCTTCCATGACGTCTATGCGCTGATTCAAGCATGGATTATTGACTTGGCTCAGATGAATTGCAAAAAGACCGACTTGGAACCCTCAAAATGATGACCTCATTGTAAAAAGACCAGTGATAAGCAATTGCAACAACGAGGCAAAAAGCGAAAACAGGGGGTCCCTATTTGCAATGGGGCGATGTGTGAAATGGTCACAACAGGTACCCATATAAAATCTGAAATAACCCCAAAGTACAAGGAAAGTGTACCCCCTCAGAAGTAGAATAAGAGAAAACTCATAATACAAAACTCTATCCCATTTGAGGTATGTGAACGACTAAGAAGCACCCGCCCCCCCTCAAAAGTAACTTTGCACTAAGTCTAAAACAATGTCATGTTTACTAAGTTGATGCAGATAACAATAGTTGAAATGGAAAAACTAATGATGCCACAAGCACCCCTCCATAGGAGAGAGAAAGAGACTATGAAAGCCCCCTACAACGAAGCAGCCCTTGTGCCAAAAGAGGATGCCTATACATGAATGCTAAAGATGATCCATTTGTGGAAAATGACCTTTCTCTCCTTAGGAAGAAACAACTCCAATGATGAATGTTGAAGTAACTCCCACTCAAAGAAGCAAGGTGAGGTAAGAACTCTCATGATGTATCATGTCTCAAAACTAAGCTCAAATGTCCCCATGTGAATATCAAAAGGTGTCAACCAAATTAGGGGTCTCGAACCTAATTGAAACAAGTGACCTCTCAAAATCATGTAGAAATAAACGAGGAGCAAGTGCCAAAGAAGATGATGAGGCAATGTCGAAAGCATTGGCAACAAGGTCCTCAAGGGTGTCATCCAAATTCGAAATGTAAGACTCTACAAACAAGCAAGAGATGTTTGGTAGAAATTTGTCCCAATGAGGTAAACCTAAAATACAAATATGATCTTGCTACAAAGAATCACTGGAAGCTTTCAAAGAAGCAACTCCAAATTATGTAGTAGCAATAGGAGGAGGATTTGGAATATCCTCCACAGTAGATGAGACATTAATGTATGTCAACCAAATGAATTGATCATCCCATGAGGATGTGTCCACACAAGATGGGCCAACAAAAGTCTCGATATCATCCACATGTGCTTGGTCATCCAAGGAAACATCACTATTAGATGAAGATCCAAAATCTCAATACAACTAATGGATGATGGTCCAAGCAATGAAAGGGCACTCAATGTGCTCTATGTGATGTAGAATATCCTCAAAAACAGTAAGACATATTAGTCCATGAACCATGTCATTATTGTTAAACCATGCATTCTTCTTTTCATAGTCACTTGGTTCAAGAATGGATCCAAAGAGATAAGGCAATAGATCATGCTCAAGGCAATGATTCTTTATCTCATTTTTCCAAAACAAATAGTTCTCTGAAGTTAGTCTAACAACAAAAGGATGGAATTTAATGCTAAAATCCATGATGAAACCCCCCAAAAGTGGAACTTTGTCTCAATTCATGACTAGAAAATGCATGTACATTAATTTGGCAGTTTATAAGTTGAGTGCATAAGCATAAAAGCCGCCCAAATTGTTCAATTTTAACACTCTTAGTTGCTGATATGATCCCCCCAACAAGTACAAAGTTTGACATTTATTTAGTGTGATTATAATGCAAGATTGAAATTTAATCAAATTTTATAGAGCCTAAAAGTGGCTAAAATACTGAAAGTATTATGTGCTTATAGAATAGGAACTCAAAAATTTTGATCGTGAGATTTTTGGATTTGTAAATCATGTTAAGATCAGTAGGTAATGCATCAGATTGACATATTGAAATTTTGCAAAGCATTGGGTTTAAATGTTTGCATACATTATAGGGGTTTTCAATGACTATGCCCAAAGTCAGCTCACATTTTTTTGAGTTTTAGCACGATTTGTGAACCACATGTTTTTTTCTCTGTCAGATGATTCACTAGATATATGAGCCATTGAGTCTAGAGACCATTAGAAGGATGGTTCATAATCAACTGCACTTGATGAAAAGTTGGGCATCTTAAGAGTGCAGCTGAAGCACATAGAGGCAGTTTGACCTCACAAGGCTTTGGATACTCATGACACAGACAACATGAGATTCAAACATTTGGAAGAAAAATTAAATTCACAACCTGAATTTCTATATTTGCATTTTTGAGTGACCTAGCATACACATTGAGTCTAGAGACCATTAGAAGGATGGTTCATAATCAACTTCACTTGATGAAAAGTTGGGCATCTTAAGAGTGCAGCTGAAGCACATAGAGGCAGTTTGACCTCACAAGGCTTTGGATACTCATGACACAGACAACATGAGATTCAAACATTTGGAAGAAAAAATTAAATTCACAAACTGAATTTCTATATTTGCATTTTTGAGTGACCTAGCATACACAATGTTGAATTTGGCAACTGAGTTCGCCCAAGGCCTATATGGACACCTAAAATCCACCCAAACATAATCCTTCAATTTGATAGTATGGCACTGACATAATTGCACAAATAACAAAGTGCTTCTACTTTCTACCTAAAATTAAATAACATAAGTGTCCCCTTTTATAGGCTAAGCAGAATGAGATCCTAACTAAATGCCAACCAAATCAGATTGAGAATTAAATTCTTTGATCAAAGGGGACTGAGACTTAACTCACATGATAAGTCCAATGCACTTAGCCATCTGATCTGACATGGGGTTCAATTAAGAAATGGACTGAAGTGCTGGATAAAATTAACTTCTAGCTTCTAATTCAACTACATGAGATGGGTATTATGAATTATCCACTTCTACAAATGATTATTAGCATAAAATAAATAATCTAACGGTTAACCTAAGTTACCAAACTAAACTAAGGTAAACTTAGCTTATAAGGTGTATAAATATTATAAACCAACAAATGATTTGCCTTTGCAATTAACACATTGGGGCCATTGGACACACAAGTGAACAATGCAGTAGCAACATATTGAGAAAATTTTACAGAGATTTGCAGCATATAGGGTTTCAAACATGATTCCTACATCATTTCAGTTGTAGAGAACAAGCTCAAATGACTTTGGATCACAAAGAGGAATGTTAGAAATGATCCACAAAATATTAAAATAATATTGAAATCATATTCAAGGTATTGGAAAAAGTTAAAGGTCACACATGACCATTCATTTCTCTCTTGAAATTTTAAGGGAGTTGTATAATTCTGTATTATATATTTCTTTCACATTAATGAAATAGATAATGCTTTGTTTTTTCCACTTATCCTTTGTCTATCTTTTTCATTTGTAAAACTAACAATAAGTACAACACCTTTTGCTTGATCAGACACCATAATTGGGTTTTCATCTCTTATTCAACATGGAATTCTTTAAGCTGTGTTTTCCATGCTTGCTTGAAACAAAAACAACCTAGCATCCTACAAAGTTGGTCCCTAAACATCTACAAACAATGCCAAAGGACCAAATCATAGAGACAATAGCGAGATGTACTTGTCCTGGCACACATCAATTGTTCCAACTAGTCAAGGCAAAACAATATGTTGATCCAGCTAAGTGGTATATTGTATTTCTTCAATTGTGCTTCCAACTTTGTCATGTTCTTATGGCATGTGGAATTTGTATGACCCAAGAATTTCTAGAAGGTGTGTGTCTAGGATTCCTTCTTCCCTTTTGGCCTCTAGGAAGAGAAGGAATCTAACCCATCACCATTAGATTGATGATCTTTGGAGACCTACTTTTTGGATGGTGCCTTGCTCTACATCGTACTCTCTGAAATATATTTTAGAATTATGAGGTGAAAATATGCCCATTTGTATCTTATCTTGCTCCCAAAAAGAATCAAATGTGGGTATCTTAACTTGCCACCCCATGAATCCATATTTGCTGGAGACAAGCACTGAATAGAGTCTTCCAACAAAGAAAGAATAACAAAGATTGGTTGATCATTTTTCTTTTCACTTTTACAATCTTTTAGCAGAAGCCTAATGAGCTTGAAATTTGGAGTAAGATTTTACCAGTGCTAAAGCGATCTATAAAAACTAGAATGGATATTCCATATGACACTTCATCACATATAAACCATTCCTATCATCAAAATCACATCCTACCAGTAAATTGGTTTCACCCAAAATGTAAGAGCTTTAACTTTACAAATATATGAAGGATTTACATATTACACTTAAATCTACTCTACAAGAAATTGATTAACTAAAAGGAAAAACCAATGCTTAGGTAGCTTTCTTAATGAATGCAACAATGGCCAAGAACCATAACATGTTAACCACATGTCTACAAGTTTTAGGATGCAGGGCCACAAAACAACAAATGTGTTTTAGGGACATCTTGAGAGACCTTTCAAATTTAAAGGGATGTAACAACAAGCGTGGTCCCTAAAATATATAAATGCTATTATTTTTAATCAAAAAATAGTTCTTCAAACTTGATAAATTATAGACTCAAACAAATAGTCAAGCAAACAAGATGTAACATTTAATTCAAATGTCACACACAATTACATGTAACCCAATTCTAATATCAAAAGGGATTATTATGTATTTCATATTTTCTATCTAGGTTTCATTAAAACACTAAATCAAAATGAGATAAAATGAGACATCAAGAGTCAAAACTGAGGTCTATAGCTAAAGGAAGAAACCTAGTTAGCCTATTAAAAAAAATTCCATGTGCCTAAAGAGTGCTTCATCATCATCCATGCCACGCATCTTGATGCAATCAAGGCTAGGGAACCAAATGAATGGTGACATTTCCCTTGCAGCAAGGTTTCACAACACCCTTCAAGAAGGCCAACAAGGGTCCTAAAACACTGAAATTTGAGATTGAAGACTCACTTATGATGCATAAATATAGACAAAAATTGTAACAACTATGCAACTAAATAGGGCCTTTGCACCTGAAAACTTGAATTTTGAGAACCAAGTTTAGTTATTTATAGCAAACATTATGAGACCCCAAAAAACATTAATTTCAAACAGAAACAAATCTTGAATTCTTTGCTCACAAGTTGCAGATTTTAGTGGCTACTCATGACACCAAACATGTAGGAATTTGCTGATTTTCATTACCGTAAAAGAACAAGATTACATCATAGTCTCTTGGGGAAATCAGACAATGCGTCCCTTTACAAACTGATATCTTTCTGATGTAAAACTCCACAAACCCACAAAAGAGTAGATCCGAAACATAAAATAACAATTACATGAAAACTAGATAACCCAATGCTATGACTAACTCAAAACAATGACTCATAATGTCTCCCTTGGGCTTCCAATCTGAAAATAACATCTCCAATGCCTTCTACCACCTTTGACCTTCAATAAAATGATCTGGAAGCAGATCTTCATAATTTCCTTTAATCCCTTTTTATCAATATCTTCAATATAGGGCCAAAATGAGAAGATGCCCAAGAAAGAGTTTCCAAGAAACATCAAGTGAGAATTTATGAGAGAATGTAGGAGTGGAAGTCCAAAAATTAAGTTTAGTGTGGCACCATTCTTCAAGAGGAATCAAATATGACATGCAAGAATTGAACAATTTGGCAACTATTTGTAGACATGCAAAACTCAAACATGGCATGCAAGTTTCTCTCTTAGTTGCAACTCTTCCTTCATATGAACACACCAATTAGGAATCAAGGCATGCAAACAAAGGGTGGCACATGCAACTTGTGACTCCCTCCAAGATTAACTCCACAAAATCCTCTTTCCAAACACTCGGATTGCAAGTCAACAATTTATGTGGCAAGTGGAGTCCTCCACATATCTAGGGCACCATTTTGAGAGTGAAAGTGAATTGAATTTGAATTTTGAACATGTTCCTCAAGGTGTAAGAAGCCAAAAAGAATTGAATTTGAATTTTGAATGTCCTCCTCAAGGCCTAGGAAGCCAACATTTAGAATTGACAAACAAAAATGAAAACAAAATATTTTTGGTGAATTGTACAATTCCTCAAGATGTTCCTGCATCACATTTCAAATAAATATGGATATCTGAAAAGGGAGATTAAAGAACTTAACCTTTTACAAACAATCCTTAGCTCCTACAAACCTTTTCAAAGGTTTCTAATAGCTCTAAATTGTCTTCGGCTCCTGCAACATGCTCTTCTCCAACTGAAAAATGACTTCCAATGGTGATTGCGCTATTGCTCTAACAAGATGAAAATGAAATTAAGAAACAAGCAGCTGCTTTAAGGGTTGTAAGTTGGGTTACAAGGCTTGGAAGACAAGTTTTAGATGTTTGAGTATTATAGCATCCCATGGATGCTAGGGGGTCCTCGAGAAACATCCCATAAACATCTCAACTTGGAGACAAACATCACCTATATTTCCTTATCACATTTTCTATGTTTGTGGGCATTTAGTGTGCATACTCACAACCCTCAAATGTGGGAGATATGGAGATGCATCTTAGACCACCAAATACACATCTGATCCCTTGTGGAACAGTCAATGTACAATTAAGACCCTGTTCAAAAAAATTCAAGGCATATCAACTATGATGATTATTGTACCCAATCCGAAACTTGATCGTGTTACATTGTGTTACATGAAACTTCATCATCAAAAATCAATCATTTGTGTGTCAAAATTAAAGTCAAGAATACTTGGTTCCAATCATATCATAAGTTGTCATGTCAAAGTCTAAATTTTTGAATTATCAAACTATTGAGGTTTGTCCATTATTTTTATTTTAACAATCGGATTTTAATTTTTTTAAACTATTATTAATTATTAATTGATATTTTAAAATTAATAATTAATATTGTTAAAAATTAAAAGCCCAATTAAGGGGTATGTATTAATGATGACAAGATGGTGATAGTAATGTCAACAAATTTGGGGTGATTTGTCAAGGATGCTACTTATTTATCCTCACAAAATATATCAAAATGAGTATTAATGTAAGTTTCAAGAGGCGTGAAGAATAATCATTCAACTACTTGATAACAGTTGATATGGGTTTGTATGCATCAGTGGCAACCATTAGAGTTTTTTGAGCTATTCTCCATCCTTGCATCTCCTTTCTATGGTTTTGTCCTAGGTCTTGGTGGCGAAAATGGAGTCCTTGTCTAAGCAAGGCAAAGGCAAGATGGTGATGTTGGTAGACACAATTGGTAAGGAAAAGAACAATATCTCTGGTAGGGTATAGTTGGGGGAAGAAAAAATGTTGGAGAACTTCACTACATACATAGAGCAAGAGATGGGCAAACCTAACCTCAAAGCTTGGGTGTCTTAAATCCAGGATTTGGCAAAGGAGATGGACAAAGCCCCTTGCATCAAGGTTCAGGAGGCCATGACAAATCTCCAATTGGATCCTCAAAAATCACTTGGACAACAAATTGGTGACTTAAATCTAGGATTTGGCAAAGGAGATGGACAAAGCCCCTTGCATCAGGGTTCAGGAGGCAATGACCAATCTCCAATTGGATCCTCAAAAATCACTTGGACAACAAATTGTCTTTGATGCTACTCAATCACTCAACTATGCAATGATGCTATTGTTGGCTGCAAGTATGTATCTTCTCCATGATAATATTGAGGATGTTAGGAACCAATTTGAAACTTTCTTTGACTATTTGTTGGTGCATTTTCACTGCATGAAGGCAAAGAAGCACAAAATTCACAAGAGTATTCAAGAAGTCGCAAACACTATGAAAGTGCGACTGTCTTACACCAATTTAGCTAAGGATTTTCCTTGCTATGAGGAGGAAGACGATCTAGTGCAGATCCCTCCTCCCAAGAATTTATAAAATATAAGAAATGTAAAGGTTGGGTGGGGATTAGTCAAGGCCTATGTAATTTTCCCTCACTCCTGTAATGTCCCCTTTTTGGGATAACCCTAAATCTGCCCTAATCTATCAATTTCAAGTGGTCACCTTGGGGTTTGGGAATGTTTGTAGTGTGAGTAGACCCCTACAAAACAAAGTTAGAGAAAATTTACAAGATAATATTAATTAGGATGTATATATATATAAGAAAATCAAGAGAACATGGTTAGGGATCCAACTACCTGTTTAGACCTGCAAATATGTTAGTCGACATTTATGAATAGAGACAATATCATAATAAAATATATTGAATTTTTTTAGCTGTTCTAGCTCATTCTTCCTTGGACATAATGGTCGGATAGGGTGCCCAAGAAACCCTCTACCCTAAGCCCAAGAGCAGTACACCCCTCTTGGCCCATGTGGCCCTTGCCATCCATATGGGTGGGGTACCTAGTGAGGCATCCTATCACCGTTCCCCTTATTAGGACCATTATCACTTAATTATGTAGGGGATTTGAGGGTGCAACTACAATAGGGTGTCCTGAGCAGTCATTCCCTCTAAGCCCAAGAGCAATACACCCCTCTTGGCCCATGCAACCCTTGCCATCCATATGGGTGGTGTACTTAGAGGGTGACCCTGTAATGTCCCCACTCTAGTCAGTTTCAGGAGCAGTTGAGTTAGCCTATTTCTTGGACCCTTGTAGGCTGACAAGATCTAGTTAGGGGGTCAATGGCCGTTTTGGTGGGTTTTGACATTTCCACCCCTTCAATTCAGTGTTGGGCTCAATGCAGGCCTTTGCAGTTCAGTGTTCTCCAGCTTCTGACAGCACGTTAAAATACTAAGAATTGAGGATCTTATTAATATTTTAGTGGTTGGGTATTTTATCGTCTATTGAGATATTATAAAGTTATTATTTGGCTTTATAACATATTAAATCCCACTTGAAATATTTGTACTTTATGACTTAAATGTTAAAGTGAATATTTAAATTCACTTAAGTCATTTATTTGGGTGCCCAACTATGGAAAAGATATTAAATACATTTTAAATGTATTTTAATGCAAAAGTGGCATCACTTCTTGGAAGTCGTACCTTTTTGAGGATATAAGGCAATTGAAGCAAATCGACCTCATTATGTTATGATTATTTGACTCTGCTTCAAAACTTCTCTGTGATTTTTGTCTAAGGGCAAGGGTTTCAAGATTTCTTCATTGGAGAGTAACAATTCTTCATTGATCTATGATTGTGAAACTATGAAATACCAGTTGAATGGTTGCTACTGAGGGAGCTTCATACAAGAGTTCATTTGTGCTTACATCTGAGATTTTTGTTCAGTATTTACCAGTTTGCAATAAGGAAGAGGGTTTCTTCATCAGGGACGCCATCTTCATCCAATTTTCAGCTTTCAAATAAGAGACTTCATCATCTTGCAAAGGCTGTACCATTGCATTGGAAGGTGTGTCACCTGGGGATAGGTGTGTGAAGTAAGAGGCTAAAACGCCTCTCTTTTGGCTCCTGTCTAGACTCCATCCTAGGCATCCAACCTTCTCAGCATGTTTTCTCCAATTTCTATGTGGGAGAAAATAGATCCAGGATCCAGGCATGGCTATTTGTCAATTCCAGCATATCTTGCCTGGCATGTTCAAATCCATCTTATTTAATTATTTTGGAGGTTTCCAAGTATGTTGTTTATATGCAATCTCTTTGTATGAATTGCCAAATCTTCAATAATATTGTAGTTGTTCCAAAATTCCTTGTATTTTCAATTTACTTCCATTTATATACTTGGCACACCTTCTACTCCTGTCTAAAATTCTTCTTAAAACATTCAAAAACATAAAAACAAGTCAATAAAAGTCAGAGGTTGAGTTGGAGCCAGTTGGGCTCATCACAGACCCACACGTTGTTTCCCCTCCTCATAGGCCCACAATTCCCTCAAATGCTTCAAACAAGATAAATCTTGGTTTAGGTCCTTAATCATGATAGATAATATTGGAAATATAATTTCATATGACAAAACATTATAAATGCCTTATCTATTATAACTACCAATATCCATAATGCATTGTGGAAGCTCTAATCATAATAGGACTTGGATGAGACACATGATAAGTCCACCCGAAGCATTCCATCTAAGCCCAAGGGCACGAGCGTCCGACCAAGACAACTCACCCCTTGGCCCCAAGTAGCAAGAACGTCCAACCAAGACAATTCCACCATTGGGGTGGCATGCCTAGTGGATACACTTGTATCTGTTTTTCCTATCCGTGTTGTCCTATCCATCCTCCTTATGATTGAGACTCCTTAAATCCATCCTAACAATCAATCATAATTTGGCTTGATAGGGAAACCTTGAAAGGGGTGCTTGTAAACTACTCAACCCATCTAAGTCCAAGAACACGAGTGTCCGACCAAGACAACCCACCCCTTGGCCCCAAGCGGCAGGAACGTCCGAACCAAGACAATTCCACTCTCGGAGTGGCATACTTAGCATGGGAGGCCCATAAACAGCATCCTCCTAACTTGCTCCCTTCAACCTTACATTTGATTGAGCATATATACAATCTATTCATTTACATAAAAGAATCATAATTAGTTATAAGGCTCAATAATTGCTGCAAGCATCATTATTAGACAAGTGTAAATAATATATATATATATATATATATATATATATATATATATAGTATTTGTCAATCATCTATAATATATTTATGAATCACTAGATATATGTACTTAAATATATTCATCAATTATCATCCTGTCATTTAAATCTTAATATATTTATCCATCATAATATATCAAAATATATTTGTAAATCATAATATATTTAAATATATTTATAAAGCATTAGCTGTCATTTAAATTACTAATATATTTGACAGTCATCAATAATTAAATTCATAATTGTATTTAACAATTATTATTTTCTAAATACATAAATAGTTATCAACTTTTATTTAAACTTATGATAATACTTACCTTATGCTGCTGCTCTCTGTTTGTGATCAGATCTCAGAGAACATAATTCCCAGAATATATTCTGATTCTTATTCTGTCCCTTTCCTTGATCCTTTCTTAATTTCCCTTCTTATGTCCCTTCTCATTCGTTGCCTTCCCTCCAATATCTATCGCTGCCTTTAGTAGATCTGTTAGTAAATCTGTTCTGCTGACATAATATTATTACCTTTATTTCTTCCCTTGATCGATGATGATTTGTTTGGAATTGCTCTGCCTTATATATATCTCCCGATCTGCTTATAGACACGGCTTTCCCCATGTCTCGTACCCTTTGGTATTGATCGCACCTTTCTAAGTGGCGTATCATATGGTAATTGCTTTCTCTAAAATCGTGGCTGTAGTTGCTGTTTGTTTGGTTAGTATTAGTTAGGAATCGGTGCCTTAAGCAATTACCTTTGTGAATATTTATTTACCTATGGGCATGATCAGATTGGATGACTGTAAATAACATTATAATAATATTTAGATTTGTATTTTATATTTTTTATATTCATTTTATTTGCTAATATTTATATTTTATATTTGATAATTGTAATATTATTATATTGCCAATATTCCTCTTTTATATATTCTAATATGTATTTTATTTATTTGTATTTTTATTATTTTGTATTCTAATACTAAAAGTATGATGGTTATTATCTT
>VDFB02026191.1:0-38983 GCA_007258455.2 Sequoia sempervirens
CAAAATGGTAAATTTAATTATTGAGAAGAGGTGACTTAATTAGATAACTGATTTATTTAATTAAGAGATGAATATTGATGAATTTAATCAGATAAGGGTATTTGATTAAATGGTTAGATCGAAGGATGATTCAGGATGAAACGATGTTAGTAGTCAAGATCAGATGCACAATGTCAATCGATACATTTTACATGTCTACAATTACAATCAATTAGAGCTTAAGAAGGTAGAAAAGAACTTCAAAAGAGTTAATGATTCCTTCCTTTATATTATCATTAACCAACTGATAGGAGAAGTTGGTTTCAGATTGACTAAAGAAGCTATGGAATTTTTCAGAGAGTGGGAGAATTGGTTAATCTAATACCCTAAGACTACTTACATTAGATTGTTTGATTTTGGGAAAGCTCCATTCAGGTTACCAAGATGTTGCAGTGGCAAAATGATTCTGATGGAATTCTCCCACCAAATGGTAGAAGTAAATGCAAATTTTGCAAACAAGCATAAGGCAAGTTGTCTCGCATTCCCTTTCGAGCTGGGATTTTACTAAACTATTCAATGATAGTGGTAGCTGAGACATCTATGGAGGAATTCTAGGCTGTCATCTTGAAGTTATATGTAGCAAGGAAGAATTTTGACCCAAAAATAAAAATGGATGGTTTGTACACATCCTTGTTCCCTCATCATGGGCCTCACATTGGGGACTTCTGGGCTGATTTTTAAGATGAATTTGAGATAACAAAGAGAGGGTATGAAAGATTTTAGATTAACTATGCCTCAGATGAGAGAATTTAAGGTTAAGGAGGATATACCAGAAGATATTTTGGATGATGTCATTAATCTTGATCCTTATTATGATATATATCAAGCATAAATGAAGACCTTGGACCCCATCAATTGGATGGAGGAGGAATGTGACATAAATAAGGTCTCACAAGTGGTTACTGAGAGAAGTTTAAAATGGATTGATCTATGCATAAACTAGCCTCAAGGGAGAGCCACTTGAAGGAGAAAGGATTTGAAAGGTGAACCTTCTTTTTCCACTACACTGAAGGAGTATAAAAGGTTGAGAAAGAAGATATTGCTAATGGTAGAAAAAGAGGATCATATATTTGATGATTTAGCTGAGTAGATGCAAAAAGCCACACATATATTTATGGTTGCATTGAAAGGAGTTATCTCCATGGAAATTATAAATCCCATTGCCACAAAATATCTTGGAGGAGATATTGTAACAAAAGAGACTCCTATTGCCCCTTCATAGACGAAAGATATTGCTACTGAGAAGGACAAGGAGCTAGTGGTGGATATCATAGATTCTCCCCTCCCATTTGATGTCGAAGACACCCCTTTAGAGGAGGAAGAAAAGGACTCTAGAAATGAATATATATTCCTTTTGAGGGAGGAAATTGTTGCAGATATGAGAAAGTTTGGTGGTGTTGTCATTAATGTTGTCATTGATATTAACACAGTTCAGTATGTTGCAGTTTGTACATGTATGGTTGTGATGATGTTAAGATGTTGTGAGTACATGGAGCTATCTTTATAGTGTTGCAAATGTGTTGATTTGATAAGTTTCCAAGTGCTTTTGAGAAAATTAAATAAGGAAGAGAAAACAAAATGTTGAAAGTGTTTAGAATGTGCTTTGGTATGTGCTTTGCATTTCTCCTATGTTGATCCTATGCTTGTGCGGACCTAAAGGTTTGATTATGGTAATTTAGTGGTAATATCTCCTGAGTTTTATCTTCTGGTGTGATGGTATGTGAAAGTTACATTCACTGGTATGTGAACTATTCTAGCAGAGTTGGTATTTTGTGGACTAGGAGAAATATTGAACATTGCTTTGCAATTTTTCTCTATTTTGTTTCAGATCTTATAGATTTGGAATATGTCTTGTGAAAGTCATTTCTATGCTCTAGAAAAGAAGTTTGAAGATTGGTGATCCAGAAGTCATGTTTCAGTAATTGAGTGTGAAGTTTATATAGTCCAAATGGACTAGTGAAAGATGTTTCATGGTTGAAGTCTATTGTTTTGTTGTGGATGTATCTAGAAGATTCTAAGATGTATTCTCATGCTTAAGGAAGTGTGTTGTGGCATCCACGTTTCATATTTTTGTTGGATCATGTACATCAATGATTATTTTTGTTTTCATTAGGTTTGGTCGACCTGGTGTTTACACGTCATTCGAAGAATAAAATTAATTTGAGGAAGCATGCGATTGATCTGAGACATGATCTTTTTTTTCAGTCTTGGTTAAATGTTTTATTGGTCCACTCTTATTCCTTTCCACCGTGGGAATTTTGAGTTGCCGACCTATTTTGAATTTATGAAATGAGGTATTTGTGGTTGACCTTGGAGAAATTTTGTAAGGTTGAGGATGGTATAAAAGCAAGTCAAAGTGTGAAGAGTCGTATGATAGGGTGATGCAAAGTGATGAAAGTGAGCCACAAACCATAAGAGTAGAAGTGTGTGTTTGAGTTGTAATAGCAGTTTTTCAATGTGTTGAAGGTAGTGAGTTGAAGGTTTTTGCAATCCTACGGATGTGCATTAATTGTTATGGTAAATATTTTGTTCTCTTTTGTATCTATAGGCAGTGAACCTCCCTATTGGACAATGAGTCCTTTCTATAGGCAGTGAGCCTTTGTATTTGGACAGTGAGTCCTCTTCTAGGAAGTGAGCCCTTATATTTGGATAGTGAGTCCTTTTATGGGTAGTGAGCATTTGTTTTATAATCTTTTATATTGTGAATTAACCCTCACCATGGTTTTTATCTCATTGGGTTTTCCACATAAAAAATCTAGTGTTCATTGTGTTGATCTGCTTTCTGTTATTTTTGTTTCATGCTTTTACTTAATAACAAATCAGTGTGGTTGTGGAATTAATAAGAGTTGAAGTTTTAAGTTTGAATTGTGTGACAACTGATTCACCCACCCTCTCAGTTGTCCTACGCCTATTTAACAATGGGTATCAAAGCTTTGGTTCCTTGAACTGTTGAGCTTAACCACTTAGGGAAGATCCGATGGCATATAAGTTGGTGATCCCTACATTCGATGGAACTAACTATAATGACTAGAAGGGATAGATGAAAGGATATATTATCTCCTTTGGTTTAAAGACCTGGAAGGTTGTTGAGACAAAGTATACACCCTCATCTAGTTGTCTTACTACTGCAGATGAGATCTCTTCTTATGAAGAAAATGAGAAGGTGAAGTATGCTATTTGTATTGGTTTATCTAAAATTGAGCGAGTGAAGGTTTCTTCTTTGGAAACTACATATGAAGTTTGGAAGAAGTTGAAGGATATGTATGAAGGAAATGAAAGAGTGAAATTGACAAAGAAGTTGGCAACGAAGCACAAATTTGTGAACCTAAAGATTGAAGAAGGTGAAGAGTTTACAAGTTTCTATCAGAGAGTTGAACTAATTGCAAATGAAGTTAGAAATCAAGGAGCAAAACTATAAGATGAAGATATAATTGAGAAGATCTTGATAACCTTACCAGAGTGCTACAATGATAAGATCTCAGTCATTAAAGAAGTATATAATCCTAAGACTTACACTTTGGAACTATTGTTTGACACCTTGCAAGCATTTGAGTTGAGAAAGTTTCAGAAAGAAGACAAGATAGAAGAAAAGACATAAATGAAATTTAAGGCATTGAAGATTGAAGAGGAACCAGATAGTGATGGTGTTGATGAATTGGAAGCAAACTTCACTAGGAAGCTGAAGAAAGGAACCAAAAAGTATAAAGGTATGTTTCCCTTTAAATTTTTTAGTTGTGGTAATATTGTTCATTATGCTTCAAGATGTATGAATAGAGTTGTGCATAAGAAGAACAAGGATTATAAGGATAAGGATAGGAAGGATAAGGGTATGTGCAGGATCATGATGGGGCAAAAAGTGGTGATATGATGGGTATGTGACTGACAACTTTTTTTTTACCCAAAATTGATGAAACGAAAAGGGTTTTTAAAGGAGATTCTCAGCTTTTCACCAATATAAATTATGCTTTACTTTGAATTTAATAAATAATTATTATTCATTTTCTATTTGAATTATGACTAAAGTTCTGATTGATAGGCTGATTGAAAAACATCTATAGCTTTGAAACTATATCACAATTTTTGAATCTGAAACATGCGTCACATTCTATGCTTCGCATACATAGGATTGAAAACAAAATTGAATTTCATGAAGTTTTGACCAAGTTAAGGTGGTCTCAGGACATATGAGTTTTTTAGTTTTTTAAAAGTTTTAATAAAAAATTCATAATTAATTATTTACATGGAAAACAATTACAAAAAAATATGCATCACATCAGGACATGAGTCCTCCACTTATATCTAAAGGGTATGTGCAAGATCATGATGGGCTAAAAAGTGGTGATATGATGGGTATGTGTAGAGTATGTGGCTAGCTAACGACTTTTTTTTACCCAAAATTGATGAAACGAAAAGAGTTTTTAAAGCAGATTCTTAGCTTTCCACCAATATAAATTATGCTTTACTTTGAATTTAATAAATAATTATTATCCATTTTCTATTTGAATTATGACTAAAGTCCTCATTGATAGGCTGATTGAAAAACATCTATAGCTTTCATACAGTATCACATTTTTTGAATCTGAAACATGCATCACATTCTATGCTTCGCATACTATAGGATAAAAAAAGAGTTAAATTTTATGAAGTTTTGACCAAGTTAAGGTGGTCAGACATACGAGTTTTTATATTTTTTAAAAGTTGTAATAAAAAATTTATAATTAATTATTTACTTGGAAAAAAATTACAAAAAGTATGCATCACATCAGGACACGAGTTCTCTACTTAGATCTAAAATATTATAGAAAAATATTATTATTTTATTGTGGTTAGGGTGGTCAGACAAACACCTACTTATTTTTTCCCTGAAATTTAAGTACTACTGCATTGAAATTTTAAATTTTCACCAAATAGATTTTTTATTTTTTTAGATAAACCTAGTAGTTTAGAAACTACATTCAATTTGCTACAAAAATATTGTTACATATTTTTGAAATAAAATAGATAACTTATTCAAATTTTTACATCAAGTTGCCTAACTCTAATTTTTCTAAATTTCTCACCATTTCCATGATGATCCTACACATACCTTAAAATATTATAAAAAATATTATCATTTTATTGTGGTTAGGGTGGTCAAACATACACCTACTTATTTTTTCCTTGAATTTTAAGTACTACTACATTGAAATTTCAAATTCTTGCCAAATAGATTTTTATTTTTAAATAAACTTAGTAGTTTAGAAACTACATTTAATTTGCTAAAGATTCTATTCTTACATATTTTTGAAATTTTTACGTCAAGTTGCCTAACTCTTATTTTTCTGAATTTCATCGCCACTTAAGGGCCTGTTTTTCCCATGATGATCCTGCACATACCCATAAGAAATATAAGTTGTACTATGTTAAAGAAGAAGCAATAATTTTTTATGATGAATCTAAAAATGAGGTTGATGATAGTGAATGCTTATTCCTAGCTTTGGAAAGTAAATATGTATCCACTAACCGTGGAAAATGTGTAAGCAAGAAGGCTCTAGAGAGTAAGAGAAATAAGATGGAAGGTACTTTGGTTACCACTTTTCATGCAAGACAAGATAAAGACTGCTGGGTAATTGATAGTGGATGTTCTAATCACATGACCAAAGATAAGAGTAAATTCACTAAACTTGAGAAATATGATGGTGGTTTAGTTATGTTTGGTGATGATTCAAGAGCAAAGATTTGTGGGAAGGGTTCAATTAGTTTTGATGGAGTGCATTGTACTGATGATGTATATTATGTGAAGGGTTTGAGGCATAACCTTCTGAGTGTTGGTTAGATGTGTAGCAATCATTTCAAACTTGTGTTTTAGAATAAAACCTATGAAATAAGAAAAGGGTATGAGAGTGGAGATATGATTATTGTTGGAAGAAGAACTCGTGGAAATATCTATCAGTTGAAAGGAGTTGATGGTCATTGCCTTGTATCTAAAATAAGTGAAAATTGGTTATGGCATCAGAGAATGGGACATGTGAATTTTGATAACTTGGTCAAGATCAGTGTGAAAGAGATTGTTCAAGGACTACCTAGAATCATAAGACTTGGTAATGCTATTTGGAGAAGTTGTCAATTGGGGAAATAGACAAGATGTAGCTTTAAGGGAAAAGAGCATTCTACTACCAAAATGTTGGAGTTAATTCATATTGATCTCTGTGGTCTGACTAGGACTGGAAGCCTGAATGGTGACAGATATTTCATATTGCTTATTGATGATTATACTCAAATGACATGGGTTTCTTTTCTTAGAGAAAAGACTCATGCTATGGATAGGTTTAAGGTATTCAAAGAAAGAGTGGAAAATGAAGTAAACTTGAAAATCAAATGTTTGAGATCCGATAGAGGTGGAGAATTCACCTCTAGTGAATTTAATTCATTTTTTGAACAACATGGCATAAGAAGAAAATTTTCTTCTTTGATAACCCCTCAGTAGAATGGAGTAGTTGAAAGGAAAAACTAGATAGTACAAGAAGCTACTAGAACCATGATGAAAGAATCAAATGTACAGGATGTGTACTAGAGAGAAGAAATGCATACTGTTGTTTATGTTCTTAATAGAGTTCAGATCAGACACAACAACACTAAGACTTCTTTTGAGATATGGACTGGTAGGACTCCTATAGTGAAGTATTTCAAGGTATTTGGAAGCAGATGTTATATTAAAAGAGATGATGAAAATATTGGAAAGTTTGATGCTAGATGTGATGAAGGAATATTTCTAGGATACTCTACTACTAGCAAAGCATACAGATGCTTTAACAAAAGATTGAAAAAGATTTTTGAATGTGCTAATGTGAAAGTTGATGAAGATATACGCAAACCTATTAAGATTAGTGGAGTAGAACCCGATGACCCCATATGTGGGTATGTACCTGAGGAGAACAAGGAGAACAAAGATGAAGAGAAAGAAGAACAAGTGGAAGAAGAAGAAGGAGAAGAAGAAAATGAACCAAAACCTGCTATTAGAACTCTTAAGTATGTTCAAAAGAATCATCTAGAGGATCAAATAATTGGAGACAAAAGGAAAGGTGTGAAGACAAGAAGAAAAGTTGTAGCTAAGGTAAATTTGTGTCTATTATCTAAAATCAAGAGCCCAAATCTGTAAGTGAAGCATGTGAAGATGAGAGTTGGATGAGAGCTATGAAAGAAGAGTTGCAACATATATAAAAGAATTAGACATGGGAACTAGTCCCTAGGTCTATGAATAAAAATGTGATTGGTTCGAAATGGGTGTTCCAGAATAAGCTGAATGAGAGTGGAGAATTCATAAGGAATAAGGCAAGACTGGTATGCAAGGGATATTCACAAGTTGAAGGTATAGATTTTGAAGAAACATTTACCCTTGTGGCCAGAATGTAAGCTATAAGGATGTTTTTGGCTTTATATGCTCACAAAGACTTCAAAGTGTATCAGATGGATGCTAAGTCAACATTTATGAATGTTGAGTTGGAGGAATAAGTGTACATGGAACAACCTAAAGGGTTTCAGTTGTCTGACAAACCAGACATGGTTTGTAAGTTGAAGAAGATGTTGTATGGACTGAAGCATGCTCCCAGAGCTTGGTATGCAAGATGGGACAAATATCTGACAAAGCAAGGATTCAACAAAGGTTCTGCTGATAATAATCTTTACTTCAAATTGCAAGGTAACCAAATGTTGATAGTAGTTGTTTATGTTGATGATATCATTTTTGGTGGAAATGAAGGTATGTGTAAAAGGTTTGCTGAAGAGATGCAAAAAGAATTTGAGATGTCTATGATTGGTGAATTGAATTTCTTTCTTGGTCTACAAGTGAATCAAACTGATAAAAGGATATTCATTTCACAATCTAAATATGCAAAAGAGTTGTTGAAGAAGTTTGGGATGGATGATTCCAAAACAGTTTGTACTCCTATGGTAACCGGATGTAAATTGAGTAAAGATGATGAATTTTCTAAGACTGATCAAAGAAAATATACATCTATGATTGGTGGACTATTGTACCTTACTGCTACCAAACCAGACATTATGCATGCAGTGTGTTTAGTTGCTAGATTCCAAGCAGATCCTAAAGAGGCACATGTTGTAGCTATAAAGAGGATATTTAGATATCTGAAAGGTACACCGGATTATGGACTATGGTATCCTAAGAGTAACAATTTCACCCTGAGTGCTTATACAGATGTTGATTGGGTTGGATGTGTAGATGACTGAGAGAGTACCAATGATGGTGCTTTCTTTCTTGGTGGAAGATTAGTTTCATGGTTGAGAAAAAATCAAGACTTGGTTTCATTATCCAGAACAAAAGCAAAATATATTGTTGCAACATCCTACTGCACACATGTTTTATGGATGAAGCAGACACTGAAGGACATTGGTGTGGTATGTGATGAGCCTATTTCTATTTTTTGTGAAAACATAAGTGCAATAAACATTTCAAAGAATTTGGTTATGCATTCAAGAACAAAACACATATCTATCAAGTATCATTTTATGAGAGAAAAAGTGTTGGAGAATGAGGTCAGATTGGAGTATGTGACAACAAAGGAACAAATTGCAGACATATTTACTAAGGCTCTTTCGAAGGATAATTTTGATCACCTTAGGGAGATGTTGGGGGTCATTGGCCCTCTGAACTAGGTGCACATGAAGGTGCATCAGTCTAGTGAATTCATAGATTCTTTCTTTATCTGGAGTAATAAATGGGTCTACTCCACAAGGGGTGTTGGAACTTTCAATTTTTGGAAAAATTTGAAGGTGCCATGCCAAAATTTTTAATACAACACACAGAAAACACAGTTGTAAAATCAGCCCCATGAGCACATTTCAAAAAATCATAACTTTGGATATGTTCATTTTCAAGAAAAATCACTTTGTAGACATGTTCATCTACCATAGGTGAATGTGCTCGCCAAGTTTCAACTTCCTATGATCAGTTTTGACGAGGTTTCGAAAGGTCAAGTTTAAAGGTTCTGCGAAGGTTTGTTGTCTACACAGTAAAATCTATCAAAGTGGGCAACTTTGGAGGATAATATTAAGCAACTGGAAGACTTTAATGACAAACCAAATAGTGATCTTGATTCTCCTCATCTCAAGGTGCATCTATGTCAATTTTTAGATCTTTAGGACATCGTTTGATATTTTTCCAAGATAAAATCCAAATGGATTTTACACAGTTTGGAAACTGCATTTCCAGAATAGCTGCAAAATGATCAACTTTGGTGCTTGATATTTGGTGAAGAAAATGAAATGATAGAAAATCCTCTTGTACACATGTTCACTATGTCTAAATGAGCCAATATACAAATTTATAGCTTCTCAAGATCACATTTGATAATTTTTCAAAAAAGGCAAGTGGAGGGTTTCAACTGAGCTTGACAGTGGTAATTTTCAGAAAATGTTGAGTAAGCAACTTTGGGCATTTATAGTTTGCAATTCTGACAACTTCATGCCAAAATATTTAACAAGCATACTCTCATATCACAACTCAACACGTATGTACATTTCCATGGTCTCTACAGGAGTTCTCATATGCTTTTTAATTATTTTGTGACTGCTCCCGGGCTAGATTTAGAACCCCAAAAAAGTTGCAAATTTTGAAATTCTAAGGATGACCCAGTTGGTGTTTTGGCCTCCAATGTTTTCGATTCCAATTTTGTTGGATTATGAGCTCATTTGGTGCATTAATTTAAAAAATTCATTTTTCTTACTACATGCTCTGGCAGGGCCATTTTACAAAGGAAGTACCTTGATTTGGCAAGCTATTCAAAATTCATCAGAAACCCACTTCCAAAATAATTGATTGTGGTCCCTTGAAAATATTCATCACTCCAAGATGCTTTGTGTGCCTATAGTGAAATTACTTTGTTTGCTCTCTAGCCTAAATTGAAATTTTTTCCTTAAAATGTAAAGTTTAAATGAAATTTTTTAAAACATTTGATATGTTTTAAAATGAATTTGGCTGCCACAAAACATGAGGAAGAGGAATTTTCTTTGCCACCAGAGTGAAAATTTTTCAATTGCATTTTGTTTACAGGGACAATGATTTGGCAAAATTGTTTAACAAGTGAGGTTTTCAATAATGGTTGCAAGATATGTATTTAAGTATAAGACCGGATTCCTCAATCGTTGCAAACAATATGGAAGCCTGTGATATAATGAAATCTTTGGCACAGTGTATGGACATCCATGAAAGCATAATTGAAAGAGGACTTTTATCAAATTTGTAGTCGCAAGTACCCTGATAAACATATATGTAAGATATGGAAGCATAAACGAGGTCACTTACAACCAGAGTAATATAAAACTAAAGAAGAAAATCAATGAAGTATTGGCTCTTGTATTGGTGAATTATGTAAGAACAGTTGAGAATGTAGGATTGTGAGCTTTCCCCGCATCACCGTAGGGGGATCTTGGGGCCAATGCGGTATGGTAGTAGAGTCAAAATTCTAAATTTTGTTACAATCAAATGTGGCTAGTATTTTGATGAATTTATTTTGAGGAATATAAAGCTTACTGCAAATGAAATTTGAAGAGTGTGCATGATAGCGGTGGAATTGTGCTTTCTTGCATTCCCACAAGCAAACCTTAATGTTTGTGTGGTGGTTGCATGCCCATGTGCAGTAAAATAAGAAGTGAAAGGAATAAGGTATAAAGTGAAATATTTCACAAATGATGAAGATATGGTCAATTATGATGTTCATGGGCAAAGGAAAAAATAATTTGGGGTAATCAATAAAAATGTGTGGGTTAAGTAATTTTAAAAGGTGAAAATATTTTGTGAAAAAATTTTCACCTAGGGAGAATGGGTGATTATTTCACCATATAAATATTGTGAAGATAAATATATTGGTGAAATATGAATTTGTTGAAAGGGGAATAGTAAAAATATTTTCACGGAAATGCAAGTGAATGGGAGATAAACCCTAAATGTAGTGCACAGTGAAAGTCTAATGTCAAAAGTTTTTATATAAGAGGTGTGTGGGAAATAAGCATGGTTTTTTTTTAATATGAGGCATAAAATATTTAATTTTCCAAAGGAAACTAATTAAATATTTTTTTTCGAGAATAATTAAATGAAGAGCTACACCACAAAGAAGAGTTGCACCAAACAGATGTTGTGAAGAGTTGTAACCTTGAAAATACAATGTATATATGTAAGATGAAATAAAATCATCATACAAGATAGAGGAGTAGGTTAGAAAATTATTAGTAGGTAAATCAGTTGCTAAAACAAAACATTATACTATGTATTGAAAAAATCCTTTGAAATAATATAATGGACAAGAATGCTTTATTTGGTGATTCAATTATGGTGTCAATTGTTTGTTGAATTTATTGAAAATATTATCTGGTTGTCTCCAAGGTTGAAATTTCCTTGTTATTTAAATTGATGTATCAAAGATATTTTCAATTTATCAAAGCACATTTGTTGCTCTTGTGTGCTTCAGTTAACTGGCTCCTTTAAGGAAGGATTAAATTCTTTTAATTAATCACAGTAATCTGGAAAAGGTCATTTGGATCAATAAGATGAATTTGATAATTACATCCTTGTACGTTTATGCTAGGCATAAACTCATAAAAGTTTCAAGCAATTCGAATTATAACCATTAATTAAGTCACATATCACCCATCTCTTGATTTCATTAGCCGAGCAGAAGTATGCATTGATCTTACCCATTTCATTTTAGAATTTTATAAAATCTTATTCAAACATTCACATCTCAAATTTCAGAAGGATTAGTTATTAATCTTTCATCTATCCCTCACTATTTTCCATTATGGATAGATTGTTCAAGTAGGAAACTAGTAGTTCAATTCCACTTCATTTGCATAGGTACACCACCTAGGTCTAGCAAAGCCTAAAGAGAAGAAGGCTCAAATTCATTATTTGGCCTTGTACGTTAGCCTAAAACAGGCCAAGAGCTTGGCAACCTCTTGAGTTTTTTCAACCATCATTTTTGAGACCTAACAGTTTGGCGACTCTCTTGGGGAGAAACTTCAAAAAATTCAATTCCCGCCTTCCCATTTAAAGAGTGAATATAAATTTCACATTTTGAGTGAGGAGATTCCACTAGGGAAAATCAAAAATAATTTCAAAAGAATCATTTTTCTACTTTTGAAAAAGTAGGTGGTGACTCTATTTAAAATTGATAGATAATGTATAGACATTTTGGAATAGCAACACTATTTCCATTCAAAAATAAAAGATAAAAAGCTACTGCAAATTTCGTGTCAAGATGTCAGAAGAAGTGAGAAGGTAACATTTAATAAGAAAGTGTAAAGAATCAAACACACAACTGCTACAATTGGGAATCAAATGTGTTCCATATGCATCACAAAGAACACCATTCTGCAATAAGAATGGGCATACAAATACAAGTAGAAATTCGACCCCACAAGTGCCACATAATATAGCTGGAAATTTTGGTAATGGAGGTAAAGCATATCATTCCCAGTAGTCATCAAACCAAATGAATTCTTATCCTATCCCTTTGGAAAAGGATTGGTAAGCTATCAAGATCATCAACACAATCCATATCCTGAGCATTATACATATCAATACCAAGCTCCTTGTTAGAATGTGCAAAGCAATGTCATCCCCCGTGGAAGTGTAAATCAAAATTTGTAGCAAGGTATGTATCAGAACCAACAATCTATGAAAAAAAATGATGAATGTTTACGTATTCAAGAGAGAAGAAAATTTTTGTTGGATGCCTTTCTTGACATAAGAATACATAAAGGAGAATCTGGGCACTCTTTGTTTAGAAGAATGGCAGATATTTGTAGGAAAATACCCATTAATTTCCCAACTAGTAGGTCTAAGTTCATTGAGAAGTTCATGAAAGTATATGAGCCCAATTCAATTTATTGGCATGAATCATGGGTGCCAATTGCTTATAATCAAATAGATGAATGGATTGACATCATAGATAAGAAAAGGTATGAGAAGACTATCAATGTTGAATTCAATAGTGGTATCACTGATGAGAATGGAGAAATTGATCAAGCAATACAACCAGAAGATGAGACATGTGCAAGTAAAAATAATTCCTATGACAACATGCATGAGGATGAAGATATTGAAGGTATATCTTGCATAACAAATTGTGACAGTCCATGTTATAAGGGATCCATTGAATATTCAGATTGTGAAGATGAACTTATGGATCTTGATCTACAACAAAGTGATTCTTGTAATTCTTATGGAGATCAAGAGGAAGAAGCAATAGAAAATGGAAGTCTATTTGACAATGAACATATAACACATCCAACTGTAGATTACCGTGAAGAAACATTGGATGAGGAAGAGGTTTGTACACTTAAAAGAGGTTTTTCATTTTTTTCAAATCCATTATATGATGAAGAGATAGAAGAAGACTAGATGATATTTTGCCAAGGTGTGCCAGAAAAAGAATTTCATGTGTATTCAAATCCACTTTATGATAAGAATGAAGTGTATTCTGATAATCAAGATAATGTACCAGTTTGTGAAACAAATGAATATGAGACTGATGCATTTAAATTACCATTCTTTGATGATGAGAGAATAGAAGAATACAATAGCAGTGATATGGATATAGAGGCATGTTCTCTCAATAGTGAACAAATTTTAGATTTGCTGGAAATGGAGTATCATAAATCCATATGCAAGAAAGATTCAAAAAATTCATTCCTAGCATTAGTTGGTTTGAATGTGCAAAACAATGATTGTATGAATCATGATCTTAAGTCACTGCCAAATAGTGACATAAAAGAAATAAAAAATGTTTTAGATATAATTATCCGAGAAGATGTTGATGTAATGGAATTTTCAGACTTGTAGGAGAAGCATTCCGATGGTGAATTCTTAGTACAGCTAGGAGATCATTTTACAACACATGATAGTGAGAAAAATAATGTGAAATGTTGCATTGAATATGAATGCACTTTGTGTGGAGAAGATGATAAAAATTTATCACATGATAATGAAAAATATGAACTGCAAAATGGTGAAAGTAACATGAGTCAAGTTGAACAAAATGACCTTCTGAAAGTCTTCAATGGTAGTGATAGGGTAGACTGTATCAAAAAAAAATTGATGAACTTAAAGAAAAATAAGGTGTATGACAAAGGGAAATAGAGGCCTTTCTTTTTGGTGGCCTTGGGCCATCAGCTGTGGTGTGGTTTTTTCAAAAACCATATCAGTTTATGACAGAAAATGTTTGAATTTGCTGCTCAAACATTTGGTCTGCTCTTCTAGAGATCTAGACTCTTGCTATTCCCACAAGGGGCATACATCCCTAGATGGAGCCACTGTTGGAACCAAAATTTGAAGGTTCCATGTCAAAAATTTTAATACAACACTTAGAAAACTTAGTTGTAAAATCAGCCCCAGGAGCACATTTCAAAAAATCATAACTTTGGATTTGTTCATTTTCAAGAAAAATCACTTTGTAGATATGTTCATCTACCATATGTGAATGTGCACGCCAAGTTTCAGCTTCCTATGATTAGTTTTGACAAGGTTTCAAAAGGCCAAGTTGAAGGGTTCTGCAAAGGTTTGTTGTCTACACAGTAAAATCTATCAAAGTGAGCAACTTCGGAAGATAATATTAAGCAACTGGAAAAATTTCATGAAAAAACAGCTAGTTCTCTTGATTCTCCTCATCTCAAGGTGCATCAATGTCAATTTTCAGATCTTTAGGACATTGTTTGATATTTTTCCAAGATCAAATCCAAATGGATTTTACACAGTTTGGAAACTGCATTTCCAGAACAACTACAAAATGGTCAACTTTGGTGCTTGATATTTGGTGGAGAAAATGAAATGATAGAAAATTCTCTTGCATACATGTTCACTATGCCTAAATGAGCCAATATCCAAAGTTATAGCTTCTCAAGATCACATTTGATATTTTTTCAAAAAAGGCGAGTGGAGGGTTTCAACTGAGCTTGACAGTGGTAATTTTTAGAAAATGTTAAGCAACTTTGGACATTTACAGTTTGCAATTCCGAAAAATTCATGCCAAATTGTTTGACGAGCATACTCTCCTATCACAACTCAACATGTATGTGCATTTGCATGGTTGTCGAAGGAGTTCTAATATGCTTTTTAATTGTTTTACGACTACTCCTGGCCTAGATTTGGCACCCCAAAAAAGTTACAAATTTTGAAATTCTAAGGATGACCCAGTTGGTGTTTTGACCTCAATTTTTTCCAAATCCAATTTCATTGTATTTTGAGCTCATTTGGTGCATTAATTTAAAAAAATCATTTTTCTTGCTACATGCTCTAATAGGGCCAGTTTACAAAGGAAGTACCTTGATTTGGCGAGGTATTCAAAATCCATAGAAACCCACTTCTAAAATAATTAATTATGGTCCCTTGAAAATTTTTGTGGCTCCAAGATGCTCCATGTGCCCGCAGTGAAATTACTTTGTTTGCTCTCTAGCCTAAATTGAAATTTTTTCCTTAAAATCTAAAGTTTAAATGACAAATTTTAAAACATTTGATAGGTTTTAAAATGAATTTGGGACAGCTTTCAAAAACCCTAAATATATTATTATTTTATAAAGTTTAACTTTATAACATATATGGAAACAAGGTTGCCACATAATAGGGGGAAGATGAATTTTCTTTGCCACCAGAGTGAAAAGTTTGCAATTGCATTTTGTTTACAGGGACAATGATTTGGCAGATTTTTTTTAAAAATGAGGTTTTTAATAATGGTTGCATGATACGTATTGAAGTATAAGACCGGATTCCTCAACTATTGCCAACAATATGGTACCTTGTGATAGAATGAAAGCTTTGGCACAGTGTATGGACATCCATGAAAGCATAATTGAAAGATAATTTTTATCAAATTTGTAGTTGCAAGTACCTTGATAAACATATATGTAAGATATGGAAGCATACACGAGGTCACTTATAGCCAAAGTAATATCAAACTAAAGCAACAAATCAATGAAGTATTGGCTCTTGTTATGTAAGAACGGTTAAGTACCCTGATAAATATATATGTAAGATATGGAAGCATACACGAGGTCACTTATAGCCAGAGTAATATCAAACTAAAGTAGCAAATCAATGAAGTATTGGCTCTTGTATTGGTGAATTATGTAAGAACAGTTGAGAATGTAGGATTGCGAGCTTTCCCCGCATCACCACGGGAGGATCTTGGGGCTAGTGCGGTATGGCGGTAGAGTCAAAATTCTAAATTTTGTGACATTCAAATGTGGCTAATATTTTGATGAATTTATTTTGAGGAATATAAAGTTTACCATAGGTGCAATTTGAAGAGTGTGTGGGATAGATAGGGATAGCGGTGGAATTGTGCTTTCCCACATTCCCGCAAGCAAACCTTGGTGCTCGTGTGTAGTAAAATAAAAGTGGAAGGAATAAAGTATAAAGTGGAATATTTCACAAATGATGAAGATATGGTCAAGTATGATGTTCACGAGAAAAGGAAAAAATAATTTGGGGTAAGCAATAAAAATGTGTGGGTTAAGTAATTTTAAAAGGTGAAAATATTTTGTGAAAACATTTTCACCTAGGGAGAATGGGTGATTATTTCACCATATAAATATTGTGAAGATAAATATATTGGTGAAATATGAATTTGTTGAAAGGGGAATAGTGAAAATATTTTCATGGAAATGCAAGTGAATTGGAGATAAAATAAAAAATGGTTTATATTTGAACAGGGAAAATATGCCGAAATCATAAAATTATGGTAAATATTTATCCACAAAAAGAGAAAATCTAATATGAAAGTTGTGGTAAGGTATTTCCTACACTCCTAGAGGAAAACCCTAAATGTAGTGCAAGAAATAAAAATATAAAGTGAAATAATTTGCACATAAAGGTAATTATTTTACCCAAAGGATATTTTATTGGGTAAAACTGCATACGGGTAAGAATGAAGTGCAAATCTCTAAACAAATGAAGAATGAAAATAATAAATCAAATCAGTTTCCATGAAGAGGCCAAATACAAAGGGAGTTAAAAGGTGGGTAATTAATTTTACCCAAATTATATATTTAAAGGGTGAAAGAACAAATGTGAAGTTTCTAGCAAAAGAAG
The DNA here is from genome assembly GCA_007258455.2 of Sequoia sempervirens. Lineage (NCBI taxonomy): Eukaryota > Viridiplantae > Streptophyta > Pinopsida > Cupressales > Cupressaceae > Sequoia > Sequoia sempervirens. The sequence continues at coordinate 17,120 of VDFB02026191.1, forward strand.
ATTATTATTAAATTAATTTTCATGAAAATACAAAATGGAGAATAAAATATTTAATTTTTCAAAGGCAACTAATTAAATATTTTTTTGCTGAGAATAATTAAATGAAGAGTTGCACCAGACGGATGCTGTGAAGAGTTGTAACCTTGAAAATACAATGTATATATGTAAGATGAAATAAAATCATCAGAAAAGATAGAGGAGTAGGTTAAAAAATTATCAATAGGTAAATCAATTGCTGAAACAAAACATTATGTTGTGTATTGCAAAAATCCTTTGAAATAATATAATGGACAAGAATGCTTTATTTGGTGATTCAATTACGGTGTCAATTGTTTGTTGAATTTATTGAAAATATTATCTGGTTGTCTCCAAGGTTGACATTACCTTGTTATTTAAATTGATGTATCAAAGATATTTTTAATTTATCAAAGCACATTTGCTGCTCTTGTGTGGTTCAGTTAACTGGATCCTTCAAGGAAGGATTAAATTCTTTTAATTAATTACAGTAATCTGGAATAGGTCATTTGGATCAATAAGAAGAATTTGATAATTGCATCCTTGCATGTTTATGCCAGGCATAAACTCATAAAAGTGTCAAGCAATTCAAATTATAACCATTAATTAAGTCACATATCACCCATCTCTTGACTCCATTAGCCCAACAAAAGTAGGCATTGATCTTATCCATTTCATTTTAGAATTTTATAAAATCTTATTCAAACATTCATATATCAAATTTCAGTAGGAGTAGTTATTAATCTTTCATATAGGTCCCTCACTATTTGCCATTGTGGATAGATTGTTCAAGTAGGAAACTAGTAGTTCAATTCTGCTTCATTTTCATAGGTACAACCACCTAGGTCTTGCAGAGCCTAAAGAGAAGAAGGCTCAAATTCATTATTTGGCCTTGTATGTTAGCCTAAAACATACCAAGAGCTTGGCAACCTCTTGAGGTTTTTCAACCAGCATTTTTGAGACCTAATAGGGGGAGTAGAAATGGTTTTCATTGTTACAGTATGAGTGTGCTCCTAAGGAGGAGTAATCAGAGTTGTTGATCTTTGCCATTGATTTCAAATAGGGAGAGAAAATTCATGTGAAAAATAGTTCTCCCAGTATTGTGAAGGATGATGTTGTCTTTGATGGTTTTTCAAATCATGTGTTGCCATTAATGATGTTGTCTCGACAAGTTTGGTGGTGTTTTCATTAATGTTTTCATTGATATCAACACAGTTCAGTATGTTGCAGGTTGTACATGTATGGCTGTGATGTTGCTGAGATGTTGTGAGTACATGGAGCTATATTTATAGTGTTGTAGATGTGTTGGTTTGATAAGTTTCCAAGTGATTTTGAGAAAATTAAATAAAGAAGAGAAAAAAAATGTTGAAAGTGTTCAAAATGTTCTTTGGTATGTTCTCTGTATTTCTCCTATGTTGATCCTATGCTTGTGCGAAATTGAAGGTTTGATAATGGTAATTTAGTGGTAATATGATAGGGTCAGGGCTGGATTGAGATAGTCACAATCTCAATGCTTTGGGTCTCCAATTGGTAACCCTTGGTGTTTCTCTCCACCACTCAACCTATAGGTCCTAAGAGTTATTAGGCACCCCTGGTCCTCCATGCCAACCCTACTATCAAGTTTCAAATCAATCACAATGATTTAACCAAGCATTTCTTGGTGCTTTGCCACTCATGCACTTGCTTTTCCTCTCATGCAATTTCTAGCTTTTAATGCTCTTAATGACTAGCACAACTCCAAATGTTTCCCAACCTTGTTGCAGGAGTGTGTGTTAACTTGAATGGTCTCAAAATCACCTGTCAAAGGTCCTTGGTTGACCTACAAACCACAATTCTCCATCGCTATCCAAAACCCTAGTCTAGGGTTTGGAAAGGCTACTAGGATTGAGCCCTTATTAGGCCTCCTCAAACAAGCAAAATGCTAACAACACCTCTCCTTCAACTATTCAAGCCAAACTTGCTTCTGAAACCCTAGCTCAAATCCTGAGCTCTAACTAATTTTCTTGGTTTTGGACTCTCTTGCTCTCCGTACATAGGTGTACCCTATTCTTGCAAGAACTAGGGCTTTCTTTGCTTCTTTTCTTGGACTGTTCTGGTTCTTCAGCCACAAACGCCTTGATAAAGACTCTTCCCTCCTTCAAAAACATTCACAAGGCTTCCTGCAAATGCCACATAACTCAGCTTTCACAAATATTAGCACCCCTGCAACGTTAGGGTCTGATCTCAACTTTCTTTTCCAAACCGGGCATCACTAGCTCGCCTAGGAAAAGTCATTAAGCATGCTTCCTTGCTCACTACAAACACCTACTCTTACAATATGTATAGTTAAGGAGATTAACTTGACTTTCAGGAAACCCATACTCCTTGGTACGACATGGAAGCAGGCTAAAACTCCATCTTTACCCAAATTACCAGTCAGGGCAGCAAGCTAAGTAAACATAGAAATTTGTCTAACTCTTGAAAGCGATAGAAACCACAAACTAAATTAACCAAAGAAAGCTTAAAAGGAACTCAACTACATCCTACTCTATCCAGGAGACTATTTTCTCAGTCCATTTTATTGTTGTCACAGGAAACAGAAAGGAACACAGAAAAATGCACCCTAAATTCACTATTTTCTGATTTTTACATTTCACTCTAATTCTCCAAAACATCCAACCTCTAGAAAAGGTCAAGGGGTTCCTTTTATAGTCTCAAGAAGCAGTTAGGTTTACTTCCCTGAGCCTAAGAATGGCAAAAAGCATGTTGTTTGAAAACACAGTGTGTTTTCCAACTCTTTACTAAAGCTAAGGAAACAACCATAAAAGGATAGCAAATTTATTCAACTCCTAACCTAAGAACAAAAAGGTCCTCAACCACAATCTAAATGGTATTTAAAGACCTTATACAACAAAAATAAAAGGATTTTAAAACGAGACATCAAAAATATGCTTGCACATTGGCACCTTGGCAGGTGCTCCTGCACCATTCTCCCCCTCTCAGCACAACCACTAAGAACTGGAAAGAGGGATCATTTCCAGTTCAATGCAAAGTTTCTTAAATTGATCTTCTTGTACCCATGTGGCCTCTAAGTCAGGCTTGCCCTTCCACTTGATAAGGTGCTCCATATAGTCCTTCTTCCTTGTAGACTTTTGCACTCTGGACTCCAAAATCTGCTCTGCCTGAGGTTTCTCTTGATTTGGAAGGGGTATATTACTGATATCCTTAAAGATTTCTTGACTGTTCTGAGCTTCATCACTAACTGTCCCCTTATACCTGATCAAATCAGCAACATTAAAGACTGGAGATATACCCAAATCTAATGGAAGCTCTACCTTGTATGCATTCTTCCCATACTTAGCTAACACCTTGCATGGTCCTACTCTTTTCATCTGCATTTTGGTTGACATGCCCTTCTACAACCTTGATTTTTTAAGATGAACCATGACATAGTCACCTACTTGAAACTGCACATCTCTCCTTGACTCATCAACTTTATCTTTCAATTTTTGTGTTGCTGCTTTAATTGTCTTCTTAACCTGCTCATGAATCTCCTTCATGGTTTGAGTGAAGTCTTCTACATGTCCACTCCTATTCTCCTGAGATCCAAGGTCTCTAAGTTCACAAACTCTTCTTGGGTGCATCCCATACACAACCTCAAATGGACTTTTCCCTGTAGTTCTGTTTACACTGTCATTGTATGCATATTCAGCTTGAGAAGTCACCATATCCCAGGTTTGTCCATATTCCTTTGTCAAGCACCTCAATAGGTTACCTAACACTTTGTTAACCACCTCTGTTTGACCATCAGTCTGAGGATGGTATGCTGATCCAAATGACAAATTGGTTCCCAATCTGCTCCATAGTGTTTTCCAAAAATGGCTCATGAACTTCACATCCCTGTCTGATACAATGCTCAATGGCAATCCATGGATTCTTACAACTTCCCTGAAAAAGAGATGAGCTATGTAACTTGCATCATGTGTAGTCTTGCAAGGAATAAAGTGACTCATCTTGCTGAATCTGTCCACAACTACATAAATACTGTCAAATCCTACCTTAGTCTTGGGGAGTCCTACCACAAAATCCATGCTCACACACTCCCATGGTCTATTTGGAATGGGTAAGGGTTGATACAAACCATCATTGCTAGCTCCCCATTTGGCTTTCATGCAAACAACACACTGTTCTACATACTTCCTAACATCTCTTGCCAACTTAAGCCAGTAATAAAATCTTTGTACCAGCTCTAAAGTTTTATTTATTCCAAAATGCCCACTAAGACTGCCATTGTGTTTCTCTTGGATCAGATTTTCCCTCATTGATCCTCTTGGGACACATAAGAAATTGCCCTTGAATAACAGTCCATTTTGCAATGTATACTCAGCATACTGACTATGAAAATGATTTTCAAAATCTGAACATACCTTGTAGGCTTCTGAGAAATCTTCATCCTCACCATAGAGGTCTTTGAAACTCTCTAATCCAATGCTTTTCAGCTGTATCTCTTGGACTGTCAACATTCTCCTACTTAATGCATCTGCTACCTTGTTTTGCTGTCCCTTCTTGTGCTTAATGGTAAATGTAAAGGCTTGGATGTACTCCATCCATTTCAAATGTCTATTGCTTAACTTCTCTTGGGTGTTGATGTAACTGAGTGCCTGGTTATCTATGAAAACCACAAACTCTTTGGGCAATAAATAATGCCTCCACTTCCTAAGAGACTCCACTAAAGCATAAAGTTCTAGATCATAGGTGGAGTATTTTTTATTGGCTTCATTGATTTTTTCACTAAAGAAGGATACAGGCCTACCTTCTTGACTGAGTACTCCTCCTACTGCTACTCCACTTGCATCACACTCAACTATGAATAACTTATCAAAACTAGGCAATAACAAAATGGGTTGAGTTGCCACTTCTTGTTTCAGCTTTTCAAACCCTCTATCAGCTTCTTGAGTACACTTAAACTTTGTTTTTAAACCACCTTTAATAGTATCTAGCACTGGTGCACATATACCACTAAAATTCCTGATGAATTTTATATAAAACTGAGCTAAACCATGAAAACTCCTTACCTCTATTGCTGTGGTTGGTGTAGGCCAGTTTAGGATGGCTTCCACCTTGCTTGGATCCATCTTTAACGTTCCTTGGGATACCACAAAGCCTAAATACACAAGTTCTTGTTTGAAGAACTCACACTTCTCAAGGTTAATTGCTAATTGTTCTTCTTGTAGCCTTTTAAGTACCATCTCCACATGTTTCAAATGTTCTACTGTCTTACTGAAAATTAGTATGTCATCCAAGTAGACTACCACAGAAATCCCTATGAAATCCTTAAGTACCTCATTCATTAATCTCATGAATGTGCTAGGGGCATTTGAGAGGCCAAATGGCATCACTTTCCACTCATACAAACCATCATTTGTTTTAAAAGTTTTCTTCCATTCATCACCCTCCTTAATTCTGATTTGGTGATACCCGCTCTTAAGATCTAACTTGGTGAAGAATTTTGCACCTCCAAGGAAATCCATTGAATCTTCAATTCTAGGTATTGGGAATCTATACCTAATGGTGATCCTATTAATTGCTCTAGAATCAGTACAAAGTCTCCATTTACCTCCCTTCTTTGTTGCTAAAACAACTGGGACTGCACATGGACTGATGCTCTTTTGAATTAGACCTTGATTCAACAATTCTTCCACTTGCCTAGCCACCTCTTGGTTCTACTCAGGTGTAAGCTTGTATGCTGCTTTGTTAGGCAATGAGGCTCTAGGTATGAAATCAATTTGATGGCTTATAGCTCTCTTTGGAGGTAGAGTTGCAGGTGTCCCATCACTCACTATGCTCTTGTATTTGTCAAGCAACCTTTGGACTGCTTCTAGTAAGACTAACTTCTCAGCCTTTTCTTCCTCTTTGGACTGCATTAGGACCACATAACCTTCATTCCCTTGGTGTAGATCCTTGATGAACTCCTTGCCACTGCTCAACATAATGTTAGGTACCTTAGACTGCCCTTCATCATCCTCAATCAATGATTGCAGCTTGAAGGTTCTTCCATCCTTCTTGAATTCTATAGTGTTCTCCTTTCCATGATATATAGCACCTCTGTCATATTTCCATGGCCTGCCAAGAAGAAGATGGCATGCATCCATGGGTAGTACATCACAAATCAGCTTGTCTTTGTAGCCTCCAATTGAAAATTCCACTGTAACCTACTCATTTACTAGAACACTCTGCCCTTTGTTCAACCATGTGTCCTTGTAGGGATTGGTATGAGGTAACTTCTGCAATTTTAACTTAGTTACTACCTCCTCCGAGATGATATTATCTGTAGAACCAGAATCTACAATGACCTTGCATACCTTTCCCAATATCTTGCACCTTGCTCTAAACAAAGCTCTCCTTTGCTTGGGTTCTTCCTTGACCAGTTGTCTGATCAGCACTCTATTAAACATCAAATTTTCACCTACTTCTGATTCTATATGACTGATCTCAGGTGATTTGACACTCATGGTGTCCTCTTGTGCATAAGCTACTCTTTTGTCATTGCTTGAAGAAGAAGCTTTCTCCGGGCATCTGTAAGCTGGATAACCTAGCTGGTTGCAATGGTAACATTTCATGGTGACAAAGTAGGAGTTACTTCTGCCTGCTTCTCTTCCTCTGTTTGAACCTCCTTGAGGTCCTCTTCCTCTATTAAATCCTCCTCTTGAAGATGTTTCACCTCCATGCTCGGTGAGTTTTGATTCACCTTGGTTTCTTTGATCACTACCTCTTCCTTGGTAACCTTCACGTTGTCCTTTTTGATCTCTACCTCTGCCTCTACCCTTAGAGGACTGATCATGCTTTCTTTTATTCCTCTCTTCAATCTTTATAGCTAGCTGATAACATTGGTGGACTATCTTGGGGCTGAGTAAAGCCATCTCTTCCTGAATATTCCACTTCAAACCATTAAGGTACCTAGCCACTTTCAAGCTCTCATCTTCTACCACATTTGATCTCAAGCAAAGCTTCTAAAACTCTTCAGTATAGGTGTTGACATCTTGATCTTTTTGTCTTAAACTCTGCCTCTTCTTGTGAAGTTGGATCTCATAATCATTTGGCATATATGCTTCTTTCACTTTAGAAACCATTCCTTTCCAGGTTGATATGGGCTGCTTACCTTCTTTCACCCTTTGAGTCTAAACAAACTTCCACCATGTCAAAGCTAATCCTCTCAACCTTGATTTTGCAACCTTCACCTTCTATGCTTCAGTGACTCCATCACATTCAAAGTGATTCTCCATTCCATCTATCCAGTCCATGACCAGATCGGGATCCATCTTTCAATAGAACAACGGTATACCCTCAAGTCCTTTGCCACTCAGGGCTTTTAATGCCTTCAAGAAAGGCTCCTCCTCCAAAACAAGGTAAGGTTCAGGGACTTTGTCCTCCTCTGCAACCTCTTCTTCCTTTGGCACCTTTCCTTCCAATCTTGCATCGTTCAATGCCTTCTCTAATTGCTCTATTCTTTCTTTCAGGGACTTGTTGTCCTCTTCTTATTCTTCAACCCTCTTGGCTAATTGTGCATTTGTCACCATGTTGGGAGTCTCACTTGACTCAACTTCAGACATATAAGTTGCTTTCCCAAATCTTTAGCTATGCTCTGATACCAATCTGATAGGGTCAGGGCTGGATTGAGATAGTCACAATCTCAATGCTTTGGGTCTCCAATTGGTAACCCTTGGTGTTTCTCTCCACCACTCAACCTATAGGTCCTAAGAGTTATTAGGCACCCCTGGTCCTCCTTTCCAACCCTGCTATCAAGTTTCAAATCAATCACAATGCTTTAACCAAGCATTTCTTGGCGCTTTTCCACTCATGCACTTGCTTTTCCTCTCATGCAATTTCTAGCCCTTAATGCTCTTAAAGACTAGCACAACTCCAAATGTTTCCCAACCTTGTTGTAGGGGTGTGTGTTAACTTAAATGGTCTCAAAATCACCTATCAAAGGTCCTTGGTTGACCTACAAACCATAATTCTCCATCGCTATCCAAAACCCTAGTCTAGGGTTTGGAAAGGCTACTAGGATTGAGCCCTTATTAGGCCTCCTCAAACAAGCATAATGCTAACAACACCTCTCCTTCAACTATTCAAGCAAAAATTTCTTCTAACACCCTAGCTCAAATCCCGAGCTCTAACTGATTTTCTTGGTTTTGGACTCTCTTGCTGTTCGTACATAGGTGTACCCTGTTCTTGCAAGAACTAGGGCTTTCTTTGCTTCTTTTCTTGGACTGTTCTAGTTCTTCAGCCACAAACGCCTTGATAAAGACTCTTTCCTCCTTCAAAAACCTTCACAAGGCTTCCTGCAAATGCCACATAACTCAACTTTCACAAATATTAGCACCCCCGCAACATTAGGGTCTGATCTCAACTTTCTTTTCCAAACCAGGCATCACTAGCTCACCTAGGAAAAGTCATTAAGCATGCTTCCTTGCTCACTACAAACACCTACTCTTACAATATGTATAGTTAAAGAGATTAACCTGAATTCCAAGAAACCCATACTCCTTGGTAAGGCATGGAAGCAGGCTAAAACTCCATCTTTACCCAAATTACTAGTTAGGGCAGCAAGCTAAGTAAACACAAAAAATTGTCTAACTCTTGAAAGTGATAGAAAACACAAACTAAATTAACCAAAGAAAGCTTAAAAGGAACTCAACTACATCATACTCTATCCAGGAGACTATTTTCTCAATCCATTTTATTGCTGTCATAGGAAAAAGAAAGGAACACACAGAAAAATGCACCCTAAATTCACTGTTTTCTGATTTTACATTTCACTCTAATTCTCCAAAACATCCAACCTCTGGAAAAGGTCGAGGGGTTCCTTTTACAGTCTCAAGAAGTAGTTATGTTTACTTCCCTGAGCCTAAGAATGGCAAAAAGCATGTTGTTTGAAAACACAGTGTGTTTTCCAACTCTTTGCTAAAGCTAAGGAAACAACCATAAAAGGATACCAAATTTATTCAACTCCTAACCTAAGAACCGAAAGGTCCTCAACCACAATATAATGGTATTTAGAGACCTTATACAAAAAAAATAAAAGGATTTTAAAACGAGACATCAAAAATATGCTTGCACATTGGCACCTTGGCAGGTGCTCCTGCACCATAATATCTCCCGAGTTTTAGCTTCTGGTGTGATGGTATGTGAACTATTCTAGAAAATTTGGTATTCTGTAGACTAGGAGAAATATTGTTTCTCTACAATTTTTCTCTGTTTCATTCCATATCTTGCAGATTTGGAATATGTCTTGTGAAGGTCTTTTCTATGCATTGGAAAAGAGGTTTGAAGATTAGTGATACAAAATTCATGTTTTAGTAATTGAGTATGAAGTTTATATGGTCTAGATGGACTGGTGAAAGATGTTCAGTGGTTGAAGTCTATTGTTTTGTTGAAGATGTATCTGGAAGATTCTGAGATGTATTCTCGCACTTAAGGAAGTGTGTTGTGGCATCCACATGTCATCTTCTTGTTGGGAAGCATGTACATCAATGATTATTTGTGTTTTCATTAGGTTTGGCTGACCTGGTGTTTACACTTCATTTGAAGAATAAAATTCATTTGAGGAAGTTTTTGATTGATTTGAGACATTATCTTTTTTTCAATCTTGGTTAAATGTTTTATTGGTCCACTCTTATTTCTTTCCACTGCGGGAATTTCGAGTTGCCGACCTATTTTGAATTTATGAAATGAGGTATTTGTGGGTGACCTTGGAGAAAGTTTCCTAGGTGGAGGATGTTATAAAAGCAATTTGAAGTGTGAAAAGTCATATGACAGGGTGATGCAAAGTGACGAAGGTGAGCCACAAATCATAAGAGCAGAAGTGTGTGTTTGAGTTGTGATAGTAGTTTTTCAGTGTGTTGAAGGTAGTGAGCTGTAGGTTTTTGCAATCCTATGGATGTGCATTAATTGTTGTGTTTGATATTTTGTTCTCTTTTGTATCTGTAGGTAGTGAGCCTCCCTATTGGACAATGATTCCTTTCTATAGGCATTGAGCATTTGTATTTGGATAGTGAATCCTCTTCTGGGCAGTGAGCCCTTGGCAGTGAGTAATTGTTTTATAATATTTTATATTGTGAGTTAACCCTACCATGATTTTTCCCTCATTAGGTTTTCCACATACAAAATCTAGTGTTCATTATGTTGATCTACTTTCTTTTATTTGTGTTTCATGCTCTTAATAACAAACCAGTGTGGTTGTGGAATTAATAAGTGTTGAAGTTTTAAGTTTGAATTGTGTGACAACTATTCACCCCCCCTCCTCTTATTTTTCCACTCCTATTTAACATAAATGGTATTAACTTGGATCACATGCTCATAGAGGAAGAGAAAACGGGAAATTTTTTATAGTATAGAAAGTTTGGTAGCTAAGCATTTAGCTAAGAAAGAGGAAACATTGAGAAAAGAGCAAGAGAAGGTTGACAGGGAAAAGCTCAAGAAGAAAAAGGTTTCCTTAGAACAAGTGACTATCTCAACTAAACCAAAGATACAATAAATCATATTATTAAAGAAAGAAAGAAGAATAGAGGTTGCATAGGAAATGCTCATTCTTAGTGTCTGAATATGGACATTTTTAATATGACACTTTAAACCAAAGATACAATAAATCATAATTTGTGATACTAAGAGGGGTTTGAAGGAAAGAGCTATAGTTGAGAGAAAGATAGAGAAAGGTAAAAATAGACATGGAGATATTGAAGTTTGTGGAAGTTCACTTATACCTACCATTTGCATTTACTTGGAATTTTATAAATCCACTTCAATAAATTCATATTGTGTATATCCCATAAATTCAACCCGTATTTTATTTTTGGCATTATTGATAAAACAACATATTTTATGTAAAATATTATGATAAGTCACTTGTCATGGTTTCAATGAGTTTTGGTTGTGCCAATTTTATTTTTTTTGTGTTTTACATCATTTTAAAATAATTATACTATTTTTTGTAAATGATAGCATGATTCTCTAGTTATACCCATGGTTGTCTTCATATTGATACTATTATAATACCTAGTGGTAGATTGTTATTCATTTCTTTATGTAGACATATTTTGAACTAAAAATTGTATTATATATTTATTGCACTAGAATATAACTATTTTCATTGTGCTCCATTACTTTAGTTTTATTCTTTGTTATGGAAAGTACTTTTTGGGCTCTAATTTTGGTTTAAATTTTAGTTTTCAAACCTATAACTTTAATTATATTAGATTTTTTTATAATAATTATGTTAAAATAAACTATTCAAGAATCCTTATTTTGTTATAAAATGATTTAATATCAAATCTTGTTGGGTTTGGAACCCATTTTTCTATAAATATGCAATTTTAACCTCTCTTGATACTAGATTTCCTATGTAAATAAAGAGACCAATTAATTGAGTTCATGCATAGACCAATTTAATCAAAACCTAGTCACCAATCAAAATAATCATAATAATTCATAGAGGTGATATAAATCATGGGAAAGTGTTGAAGAAATTATTTTTATTATGACTAGAAAAAAAGACACAAGATGTACAAAATCAAACTATAACTTGTTTTGGGGAGATGTGAATTCTTTTTAATGGTCCCCCTTCCCCTCTTTCTTCTTAAAATACCAACATAGCAAGTATGTTGATATTTTAAGGGGGGCATATAGTCTCGTGCTCATTGTTTGCATAGGAAATAGTCCCTTATTAGTGGTGATAGCATACATATCCTAGGAAGTGTGACCTTGTCAATCAAATTTTGGCCTTCTTAATCTATGTTAGTGTCTCCTTTGTGGTGATATTGGACTCAATACCCCCCAAATAGTGTGAAATTTCTTTGCATATGACATTCCCCTTGGTGGTAATACTATGACTATTATTCCATAAGGCATGGATTTCTCTTTCCTCGACTTGTCCTCTCTTGGTGATGATATCATATGCGATATTCCCTAAGGTGTGATTGTAGTGTCAAAAAATATCATTATGTACATTTTCACACTTAATTTGGGAATAATTAATGCTAAATTAGACTTAATGTCACTTTGATCTAGTGTTGTCATGTGTTTTACACATCTAAATTAGGTCTAGGGCCCATTTAAGCTAAATAAACCTAACTTTTCCCTAATTTAGTGTTGTAAAATTTATTTATTTACACCTTCACATTAAATTTAAGAGGATTATTAACTAAGTTGGACCTAATATAGTTTTGTAATGTGTTTTACACATTCACATGGGATTTAGGTCCTGTCTAAGCTAAACAAACCCAATTTTTCCTTAATTTAGTGTTGTAAAGTGTATTTATTTACACTTTCACATTGAATTTTGGGCTCCCTTGCATTTATAGCCTTTATATCATCATTAATAGGACCCTATGACCCTATATTATGCATCCCAAGGAATATTTCGATCAAAAACCCATTAATATCAACAAATAAGCTTAATTTACACACTCCTTGAAACTTTAGTAGTCAAAATAGGCCCTATGGGACCCATTCACCACTTTGGACAAATGAGTCCCATCTAGGTGGGACCCATTCACCATAGATGGCGAATGAGTCCCATTTGTCCTATTTTTGAGGTTTTAAGCAGGAAAATTTGGTTTTAATTTTAAATTTCTTCTATGTCTTCCTTTGGGATCAAATAAATGGTCATTTGAGTGCATTGCCTACGTAAAAAATCTTTCAAATCATTATTTCATCATGCATTAATAATATCAAGTCAAGCACCAAAGAGTTAAGCATTCCAAGACTTTATAAGAATGGTAGGAGAGTTTGCAAGATCATTTCTAAGGCATTCAAGGACAGATTCATCATCAATTTTTGCAGCAATTCAAGATCCATAATCATGTCAAGGATACCAAGCATCAAGCATGTTATTGAGCTAGTGTTGTGTTGTGGCATTGAAGATCCAAGATCAAGCATTGTTATGCACCTATTGTTAAGATCAAGATCTACAACCTTCATGGCCATTTCATGTTGAGTTGCAGATTGACAAGACATCATTTACAAGAAATCATTCAAGGTATCATTGTTTATGTTTCATGTCTCATGTCCTTGTTTCATTTTTTCATCGTTTTGTTTAATTACCTAAAAGGGGTTTGGTAAAGGTAAACCCCTATTCACTAATAATCAACAAGTTTCTCCTCTTTACATGTGTGATTCCAAATCTAGGTGTCTTGGATCTTGAAAGATCATTAAAGATTAGTTTAAAAGCTTGGAGAAAGTTAGTAGAATTGTCTCCTTATTTGCAAGGTTGTAATCTTCACTAAAAGGTCACTTACAACCACAAAATCAAAGTTTCAAATCTAGAAACCTGGAGAAGTAGATTAAGCAGACTATGAAGAACAGGTTCAGACCTTGAAGTTCTAGAAAATCCAAACTAGACTCATTCACCACAAGTGGTGAATGAGTCCCACTATAGGTGTTTTTCAAAAAAAATTGTAGATTTAGATAAACTTTTGTCTGAAACTAACTCCTGTGCCAAAATCTAGAACTAGGACTGATTCACCTAGAATGGCAATTGAGTCCCACTAGGTCAAAATGTTAGAATTTATAATGTTTCAGACCTCCTTCTAGTCATCTTTAGATTCCCAGGTGCACACATTTCATTTCACAACTTATTATTGGAACTGAAGAAAATAGGGCAATGGATGGATGAAATATTCACACCCACATTCAAAGAGGCTCCACTTAAGGAAAACCCTAGAGATCTCAATGCAAAGGAGATTTAAATCTAGCAATAGGGCTATCCTAGGGATTGAATGATAGCTAATGAGGGGTTCACCACCAAATGTAAACTTGGAAAGGGAAATGAATTCGAAAACACAATGTGAAATTGAGATGAATACAAAATGACCTTGAAGATGTTGTAAAACATAGTGTGATATGCAAACTAACTTTAGATGACCTAAGAAAGTGAACAAAATGTAGTTAAAAGCTATGAAATTGGAAGTGTGCACCTAGAAGTCTGAAGAAGATAGAATAGAGGTTTGGATTACTGAAAAATCTGTTGTTGATGCTGACTAGGACTCATTCGCCAAGTTGGGTGAATTAGTCAAACTTTCAAAAAATGTGTGGGAACATGTTTTAGCCAAAAGGGTATCTAGATCTGCAAAAATCTTTGTTGGGCCTATACATTGGGACTGATCCACCAATAGTGGCGAATCAGCCCACTTTTTCTTTTCTAGAAATTCTAAACTAGATTTTGTGCCTCTTAGTCTACTCTGCTCTTTTTGACTAGTTTCCAAAGATTTGAAACTGCAAAATGCCACCTATAGACCTTCTCCAAGCTTCTCCAAGGATTGATGAAAACTTTGAAAACTTTGAGGATTTGACAACTTTTCTCCACCTTTTCTTCTTGGTAAATCTACAACCTAGCCATACAAATTACACACAAAAAGAGGGAAAAATATTGTGGGGTTTAGGTAGTAGGGGTTTGTCTTGGTCAAACCCCTTGTTAGTAGTTAAAAATTGAAATGAAAGCAAATATGGAAAGAATAATGATGAATGAACAAAAGATAATGTCGCAACTCACCAAACCCTTGCAATTAAGTGTTGCAATTATGCTTGAAATGGTTGCAATGGATGTGGTTTTTTACTCTAGCTTTAATGAGATGGATCTTTCTTGAAATACTTGCTTGGATCATGAACTATACACCACAAATGTTAGCACAATAACAAACATGAAGAATGCAATCTTTGAAATGATGATTGAAACTTGAAGAAAACTCTTGAATGCTTGATAATCTGCCCTTGAAATGCCTTGAATGCTCTTGTGAATGCTCAAATGTTCTTTTGAATTGTTGAATGCTAGGTGTTGAATTATTGAATGCTTATGATGAAAATGAGTGAAATAACCTTGTATTTATACTTAATTATGCAAGAATTCCCAAAAATACAACACTACAAGCCGACATTAGATCTAGGAGAATAAAATCTTGTCAAAATTTTGATTTAAATTTGAATTTTGGTCACAAGGGAATCATTCACCCAAGGTGGTGGATGATTCCCAGACATTAAATCTGGGCCACACAAGCTAGGAACACCTAAATTATGATTGGTTACTAATTTGTGTCGGGATTATCCTCGAAAAGATGTAATAAATGAGGCTTGTGGATTCAAAATAGGGCCAATTAAAGCATAAGAAAGTCCAATTATTAATGACAAGCCTAGAGAAATGTGAAAGTTTGTTACAGCACTTTACAACACTTGCAAATAAGGAAAGATTAAAGTTGATTATGATTAAAATTAAATTTATTATGCTTAGTTAATTGATAAGACCCTAGAAAAGTGTGAAAGTGTGTTGCAACACTTCACAACACTTTTGCAAGGCACCACTAAATTCCATTATTTCACAAGGGACCAAGACCTGATGTGAATGTGTTATCCACATTGCAACACTAAATCAATGCAACATTAAGCCAAAATCACAAGGAGGGCCCAAACAAGTCAGAAAAAGTAGAAGGGTTACTTTTTTGGTGACTCCAATTATTTTATTTATATGCATTTTAAGTCATTTAGTTCAAGTTTACATCATATTAGGGTTTTTCATTACATCTTACATTTCATCTTGCATTTAATTATCTTTTCCAAGTCTAAACTTGGTGGTGAACCCCTCTTCAATCATTTATCATATCCTAGGATACCCCTATTGTCAGATCTCTTTCCCCTTTCTTCATTAGATTGAGATCTCTAGGGCATCCTCAAATGTTAGTTGGAGAAAATAATGTTCTATGTATTAAGTCGTAAAGCATCCATTTTTCAACTAAGCATTTTAGTGAACTTGCATTTAGAATGCTTTGAAATCTAATTTGGATTGCATCATTATCCTAGATCTAGCTTGCATTGACTTTGCATTAAAGTTAATTTGTCTCTAGGGTTTCTAAATTTTGCACTAGTGAAATTTCATATAGGTTGCATTTTTGCATCTCAAATCATTGAAAATCATCTTAAAACTACATTTGCATTTAGTTTACAGATCATACAAACCAGAAAACATAAAATTCACTTAAAATTCCCTGAAAATTTTGAAAAATAATCCCTACTTGGACTCATTCACCACCTTGGGCGAATCAGTCCCAGGGCACCCCTAAAACTGCCTTTTACAGTCTTTAAAACCTTGTTTCTGCACTTCTGTTTTCTTCCATTAGTTATCTATTTTAGTGGGTTGACTTTTTGTTACATGCATTTCACTAAATCTAGCTTAAATTGGTCCATTTCATGCATTGCTAAATTCCAAAATTGCATTTACAAAATATCATCTTTTATTTTGTTGCATAGTGTAATCAGCAAATTACCTTTTTTCCAAATCTGAAAATTGCATTTAAACATTTTACTTTAGGTCATTGCATTGCACTTTCTTTACTTTTCCATGATAGCATGTTTTCTTTCAAGAGATGTGGCTTTGATATGGTTAAAAATAGATTGCATAAGTACAACATCCCCTCTTATGAGTTTAATTTAGAGTACAACAATGAGGTCATTAAGGAACATGTTAGTCATCCTTTTACTATCTTTCATAGTTATGAGAACATCTTGGAGCAAGCAGATCAAACCATTGATATAATCCTTAATATTACATTGCCTATTGGTGAGGATGGTATGATACAAGAAGATACAAGCATAGACAATCATGAAAACCATAATTGTTCTTCTCCTGATACCTCTCCTACCAATAACGAAGGTATCTTGGTGAAAGAAGATACAATCATTGTGGATCATGAGAGTCTTGATTGTCTCTCTCCTACCCACCTTGGGAAGATAGTATGACACAAGAAGATGAAATCATTGCTACTACTTTAATTAGTCCAAATCCATCCAAGCTCAACATCTTCCCTAATTGTAATAAGGCTTTAGTAAAGGAGGATATAATCATGAACGATCATGAAAATCAAAATTTTCAGGAGGACATGTGGATTGAAAGTGATAACATTATCTCTTTCCTACCTAATGTCCCTAACATTTGGAAAGACCTATTTGGAAAAAAGCATTTAACCATTTGTGCACATGAAAACCATATTTTTCCTTCTCTTGATGCCTCCCCTACTTGTGATGAAGCTACTTTACAAAATCTAAAAATGAAATGCAATGAACATCTTACAAGCTCTCTTAGAGTAGGGTAAATAGTAGGGCACAAGAGAATGAGACCTTAGAGAAAAAGTACAATTAATTAGAGCCTTCTCCTAATATCCCCACTATTGATAAACAAGAAAATCCAACCATTGATAAATCTCTTACATGTGATGAAGTCATTTTAGAGGAACCAACCTTTGAATGTTATTAACATCTAGTTTGTCATTCTCCTAAAAATTCTCCTCCTAGGGAGGATATCATGGTGCAAGAAAAGGATAGCATTGACAATAGTGATATAGTTTCCTTAGTTGAAGATGATGAAGTGAAATTAGACTCTCCTTCACTAAGGGAAATTAATATTATTCAACCTCAACTTATCCTTTACCCACCTTCACACAAACCTCAAACTCAAAACAAACCCAAACTTATTCTCTACCCACCTAAGAATAATGTGTCGCAGCAACCAAGTCATAATACCATTGCTCATACATATAACACTAGAAACAATCTGCAACCAAAACAAACACTTTCAACAACCTTACGTCTACCTAATCCTATCTTGCTTGGTCCCCCTCATTTACGTCCACAAAGTGGGAAGGAGCATGATCTTGTTAAACAACTAAAGAAAACTCCTTCTAGGATATCCTTATGGGACCTTATTCAAATCTCCCCTCATTATCACAACATGATTCAAAGTGCTTTACAACAAGTTCTTGTCCCTTCTAATGTGCAACCAAATGACATAGAAGCCATGATTCAAGGAATAAATGTTGACATTGTTTTCCACCAAAGTGAGCTCCCTCCTTTGGAAGTGCAAAAACAAAATGGTGCTTTCGTAATAATAGCTAAATACAATAGAACATGGATACAAAGAACCCTTGTTGACAATGGATCAACCCTTAATGTGTGTAGTATAAACCTTTTGGATATGCTTCATGTGGATAAATTAGAAATTCAACTTGATTCCTTGCCTATTCATGGATTTGACAATGTCAAAACACAACCACTTGGTGTAATTAGTTTACCCATTATAGCTGGAAAGGCCACATTAGAAACACCAATCCATGTTATGCCAAACAATATTTCATATAATCTTATTTTGGGAATGCCATGGATTCATGCAATGAATGGGGTACCTTCTACCCTTCATCGTAAAATGAAATACATCTACAATAACAAAGTGTACACACTTGAAACTGACCCTAATCCAAATAGTTGTTTAAACAATTTTAGAAAGGAAAGGAAAATCCTTTGGAAAAATTAACATCAACCACACAAGTGGAATCCATGCAAGAGAAAGAAAAATAAAAACATATTAAGGAAGTGACAAAGCTATTAGAAGATGATTGGGGTTCCTTAAATTTTGAACCTACATTCATGGGAGAATACAAGATCATAAACAAAGATTCTGAAAAGGGAAAAGAAAAAGTAGTAATGTCAACACAAAATTTGGAAGAACCCTTGAAAGCATCCACCTCAACCAATTTAAAAAAAATAAATTATACAACAAACTTTGACAAAGTTGATTATCAATAGCCACTGAATCTGAAAGAAATGAAAAAACTTTATGGAAGAGGTTATGAACTTATAATGAAACAACTGGGATATAGTGGAAAAGGATGTGGTGCTAGAGAACAAGGTATATGTGTCCCTATAGAGCCTAACATGCAACAAACAAATTAGGATCTTGGTTATTGTCCTTTGATAGAAATCAACCCATCAAAAAAACCTTCACTTAATATCAACACTCTTACAAAAGATTCATGTAAGCCGACTTTAACAATTGTGCATCCTGAATTGATAGACACTAGCGGTCTTGATTGTTATCATTTGCAAGAAACAAAGAAATCTTCGCTTAATGTCAATGTCAACACACAAAACACTAATGATTTGAGTTTGATAGATTTTACACCCTCCTATAAGGGAGAGAAAAAAATCTCACAATCTAAAGAGTCTTGTGTAAGTATGACACCTAATACTAAGCAAGAGATATCTTGGCTGCAAAATAAAGGAACATCTTCTATTAATCAAGAGAGTATCTTGTTGAGACTCCTTCTAGATCCTTTGATATCCCTACCTCCAAGAACATGAAAGAAATTTTAGTACAAACATTCATTTTGTGCATATTATAGAGTTCATGGTCATTCTACTAATGAATGTAAGGCTTTAAGTGATAAAATTCAACATCGTAAGGAGTGTGGTGCTCTTGCTTGTGTTGAAGCACCTTTTTCCTCTAATTGATACTGATTTTCACTCTAGAATGTTTCTCATCAGCTCACCCTTGTCTTGCACTAAGTGGGGGCAAGGGGTTAGGTATCCTTGTCCTTGTATGTCACTTGAAGTTGTCTCTTTTGGCTAGTTGAATGCCTTTCATGTACATATAAGAGCAACCTTGGGATGTGGACAACATGCCTTAAGTTGGCTCGCATGTGACATACTTATTCATGATGCAACTTATTGGAAACATATGACTTGGCATAGGGATTTTTGGGTAAGCTCTCATTTCTTCTTCTACTTTAAAACAATTGCTCACAGTAATGGTGTTAGCAACTACTTTAAAGTGGGGGCATAAATTGACATTCATGTTTCAATGTGTGATCTTCTTTCTTTTTGTGATGCATCCTTTTCTGGGTGGTGTCATTAGGCTTGATTTCCTCTTAGAGTGTGATATTTCTTTGAATTATCCTCTCTTGGAGAAATTAGGCACAATGTTACCTAAGAAGAGACCTTACATGAACTAAGAAAAATCCCTTTGAAAATTCCTTACACTTACAATACCTGTTATATGGCCACCTTGCATAACACACTTTGTTTTCCTGTTGAGTCATCTTGCTTGTTCATGAGTTTCAAGCATACGAAGTTTTGCTTGCCTCATGAAGCTTGAAGTCCATTGTTGTGTGGAGTCTTATTAAATTTATCAAGAGGTATAACTTTGGTATGGTTTGACAGGAAGTTGAATGAGGGCATGACTTTCCCTTAGCCACTCGCATGTGTGTGAGCGCATATCAGCCATATGTCTCTCATCTTCTTGTATTACTCACCCAATGGGCAACCAAGAGTTTCGTTTCCTTAGATTGAGTGTGTATTTTTGGATAAATATCTTAGATCTGATCCACATCACATTGGACAAACAATCAAGGCTTGATCCACCTCTTTTTTTTGCTCTTTTTCTTTTTCTTTTTCTTTCTTCCTTTAGTCATTGACATTGGATGATTGCATATCTTTATGCTGCATATCATACACCTTGTGTGTGTCCTTTTGTGCTTATGTCAATTTGACTTAGGATGTTGGATCTTGGGGGTTTGACCACATCCTCGATCTTTTTTATCCTAGACTATCCGCATTGGTACACTTGGACCCCTCTTGAATGTCTACTTTAGTGTGAGTTTGAAGCAAGTTCATCCTCTCACTAAAGTTGGGGCTAAATGTAGTGTCAAAAATTATTGCCATGTAAATTTTCACACTTAATTTGGGAATAATTGATGATAAATTGGACTTAATGTCACTTTGATCTAGTGTTGTGATATTTTTTAAGTATGTTCAGGATCATCATGGAAAAAATAGGCCCTTATGGGAAAAATTTAAAAATCAAAGTTAGGGCAACTTGAGAAAAATTTGAATCACATCTATATTATTTAAAAAAAATATGTAAGAATAGAATCAGAAAGTAAATTGAATGTAGTTTCTAAACTACTAGGTTTCTTTTTTAAAATAATTAAATCCATTTGGTAAATTTGAATTTCAATGCAAAAGAAAATTCTTAAATTTTAGGGAAAAATAATGGCGTAGGTGTCTATCCTAATCAACTTTAGAACCAATAATAAAATGATAATATTTTTATAATATTCTTTTAGGGATATAAGTAGAGGACCCATGTCCAGATGTGATGCATTTTTGTAATTTTTTCCAAGTGCAAATAATTAATTATGATTTTTATTACAATTTTAAAAAAATATAAAACTGTATAAGTCCTGGACTCACCTTAACTCTGGTCAAAACTTCATGAAATTCAATTTCTTTTTTAACTCATAGTATGCTTATTGAATGTGGCACATGTTTTGGATTCAAAAAATATGATACCATTTGAAAGCTATAGATGTTTTTTAATTAGCCTATCAATCAAGACTTTAGTCATAATTCAAATAGAAAATGAATAATAATTACTTATTAAATTCAAAGTAAAACATAATTTATATTGGTGGAAAGATGAGAATCTCCTTTAAAAACTCTTTTTGTTTCATTAGTTTTGGATAAAAAAATAGTCATCAGCCACATACCCATCATATTGCCACTTTTTGGCCCATCCTAATCCTGTACATACCCTTATACACATCCACATTAGGTCTAGATAGGGCCCATTTAAGCTAAATAAACCTAAATTTTCCTTAATTTAGTGTTGTAAAATGTTTTTATTTACACCATAACATTAAATTTAAGAGGTTTTTTAACTAAGGTGGACCTAATCTAGTGTTATAATGTGTTTTACACATTCACATTGGATTTAGGGCCCTTCTAAGAAAAACATACCCAATTTTCCCTTAATTTAGTATTGTAAAGTGTATTTATTTACACTTTCACATTGAATTTTGGGGTCCCTTGCGTTTATAACATTATATCATCATTAATAGGCCCCTATGACCTTATCTTATGCATACCAAGGTATATTTCAATAAAAAACCTGACAATATCAACAAATAAGCTTAATTTACACACTCGCTGACACTTTAGCAGTCAAAATAGGCCCTATGTAAGGAAAGTTAAGGTGTGGAACAAACTCTCCTAATG
>VDFB02026192.1:0-66246 GCA_007258455.2 Sequoia sempervirens
GAAACCATAGCTCTACATTAGGTCTTTGAATAAACCATTTATATTTTGCTCCAAATTTCAAGTTATCCTCATTAGGACACTACCTTTTGCATTCGCTACATTATGCTTTCCACTTTTTTATTAAAAACTACAAATTAGATCCAAGGGATTGTTATAAGGAGAATATCTTTGTTTAGCAAGATCACAAAGGTGTAAATTTTATTGATACTATCAATATTTATGGCAAATCAAAACATCAAGGTGAATCTTTCTCTATAGGTATAGAAAGTTTGCAGATCCTGGGTTTATTTTCATGGTCAAAGTTCATTTCTACACACCAATATTAGAGTCATAAGTGATTAATTTGGTCAATGTTTACCTGCATATATAGCTTGTTAAATCTACTTTCAAGGTTTTTTGAGTTATTGTATCAATACAATAATATTTATTAACAAATTATTTGGTATCTGGACATAAATAAGGTATAGTTTTCTAGGATATCAATTTATTAGTTTCATTTATCTTTAATTTCCCAATTTTAAACCTATAGGAACACCCTCCTACATCTCACAAAGTTTTAATTAACAAGAGTCATCCTTTCTTAACAATTGGTTGGCAACTACTTGCATTATGATCATAGGCTTATCTCACCATCTTAAATTAACTTTACTCATGTGTCTAGATTTTGAGGTCTAGTCCTTAGGTTTGTAGGGAATGTAGTTTCGAGAACCAATCAATGGCATCATTCTTCGAAACTTGTTAAATCATTTTTTGGTATTCAAGGTATTATCTAATATTTGAGGCATTCTCAAACATCTAGTGAGTGTTGGTCTATGGAGCCTGATCATGATTCAGTGTTAATATTTTGGCCACTTTAGCAGCCACATTTTTCCCCCAAATTAATTAATGGGGAAGTGCAAGGTGGAAGAGCCCCTCTTGTAGGGTCTATGAGGCCTATCCTCCCAACAGGGGCCAAAGGGAAACTCCCACAATGGGCTACTGGAGAAATGCCCCCAAAGAAAAAATTCATTATATTTTTCATAAAGAAATTTGTTACAGTTTTCTATTAGAAATTAGTTTTGTAACTGCCTGAAATGAATAGTTTTTTGTTATGAATCAAAGGTGGATAGTCATAACATGAATGTGAATATCATGCAACAACATGTTGAATTGAAGTTAAAAAGTAATGCATAGAAAGAACACACAACAATAGAATGCGCGTAGTGGATCATAGTTTATGTATGAGCATGCAGCAACACATGTTGTGCAAATAGAATGTAGGCATTTTGAGTTACACACAACTGGAATATTGCTAGGGGTTTAATGAAATATTGTACTCTATTTTCTAGAAATTAAGATATATTGAATAGTTGTTTATTGATGTAACCCACTTTGGGTGAACAACGTTAAAAAATTCCCTGTGAATCTATTTTTATTATTCTTTGATTTGTAATTTGCAATTAGTAAATTTAAATTTCTCTATCCTCTTGAAAAATCCCAGCAATGAAGACTCAAATAAAAATACCTTATAGTGTGAAGAGTGGTGACTCTATCTTAAATAATTTATGTACAATAATAATTTTAATATTGAATATGAAAGGGATAACATTCACAATGCCTACTCTTGATATGGAAACATACCAATAACATTGAAGGGAATATGAGTACATCAATAATACATTTTAAGAGGGAATATATGAAATATAAGCGTAATTCAAACAATAATTTATCCACTAATTATGGTAAGTTAGACAATATTATGGGTGTATTGAAGTCATACAAAGTGACAAAGAATGAAAAGGATATTACCACCTCATATTGTTGGATAACATGGTAATGAGAAACCATGCCTATCTAATATGTCCTATAAAAATTATTATTTAAAGAATCCTAATCCAAATTAGAAAAATCCAACACTGAGACATCAAAATTATAGATCACATGATAATAAAACTAGACTAATCCACTAATGAGGGATGAAATAAATATGCAAGAATAAATATCTTAGTTGTATTATTGTTATATGCTACATGACCCTACTAAATATGTAATTAACATTGTAATATTGTAAAAGGATGAATAATATGAACCTAAATGACATGAGGATATTTATACTTGTGAATATGATACTTATTTTGTTGCTAAAGAGCCATGTGATTATGATTACATCAATGAATCAAATTAAAATGAAGTTTCAAATCATTAATTTCCCCACCTAAAGGATCTCATGTGGTAAGTATACAATAGATTCAAACCTTCAATTATTGTCATCAAGAATAGTTTTAATATTGATGTTAAGGTTAATGTTGTAGCCCTAATTTTGAGAAATGAAAGATAAAAATTAGCATAGAATTTGAGACAAAATCTCCAATAGTAGGAACCCAAGAAAAGAGACGGGCAAGACAACTAAAAATCCCATATTATAAAAAAGGTTTGTGCCAAAAATTGAAAAGGAATTGTTAGTGTATTATACTTAGGCTAACTTAAGCCTAGTTAGGTGTTTGAGTTGACCCTTGACTCATTCCCCATGAGGTGTCAAGGTTGTTGAGGTGTCTTGAGTGGTGTCCAATCCCTCTTGACACCTCTCCTTTGCATAGAGGAGAGCAACTCGCCACCACTGCAGCATGAGTCCTCTCCTCAATCCGTGGCATGTGTGCCTTTTCTCATGCCATCTGTGTCTATTCTTGTGGCTTATGGTTGCCCATCCTCATGCTATATATTGAGGGGTTGAACTCATTATTCTGTGTTGAGCTGAATACATTATCACTATTTCGGATTCATCTTGTATATGCAATTACATTTGTATGTTGTTTCCATTTCACTCAATTGATCTTGGCTCATTTCTTCATGATATCAGAGCTCAGGGGGAGATAGTTTCAGGCCTTTAGGTGAACAATTTCATTGCATTTTTGATAGATTTCGTTTCTCTCTGTGTTAAAATTTGCAGGGAATTCGAAAGACCCCACTCCTGTGGCATATCTCTGCTCAAAAATTTGTGACACCTTAGAGGCACATTTTTGCAGATGAAATAGCTGCTGGTTTAGACAGGCATAAAGATCAGAAGAGAAGGCGCGAGGTCTTCTATACTCCACGCAGCTTCAGAAAACCACAGGATGCAACGGGGACAGGCTTGTAAACAACCTGCTCCGCCTGCTTGGACTCTTCCAGAGCATCGTTGCCGTGGCTCTTGAGGCGCTTGGAGTCAGCCTCCTCCCAGCCACAATTTTCCTCCTGCAGAGTGTTGCTCCCATCATCGTTGCTGCAGCTGCTGCGCTTCAGGCTGCTGCTGTTGTCATCATTAGGCGCAGCAAAATACTGTGTCGACCACTTTTGCAAGCAAGAGACCACGTGGATATGCGTTTGCAGATGGGCAATCGCCTTTGATTTGGCGTCATACTCGGAATGGAAACCACTAGCTGCTGTGTAGAGGCGTGTTCAGATGGGGAAGAAATCGCCCTAATTAAACACTGAAATCCTTGACCCAAATCTGCAACCCTGGCCACGAAAATCTGTAAGCTAATTTTGTAAGGCGTCCCATTTAGTTTGACCCCACGCCCTCGACTATTTTCCCTTGCAACAGCTTCATTCGAGTGTAGGTCGAACAGTTATTTGGGGGCATTTTGGAGCGCTTAGGATTGGATGCTGTCTACACAAATTGAAGCCGCATCAAAATTTGGTGTGGAGATCAACAATTTGCAAGGGGGCTATTTGGGAACCATTATTTGGCCTTGCATATGCAGGCCGAGTCCCGTGAGATATTAGGAATAGATGCTTGTAACTAATGGTAATATTTTTGAAGACAAGAATAAAGTTGTAAGCTCAAATAAATTCAATAAATAGGTTCAATAGAATTGTGAAGTCAAAAGGAAATCAAGTGAAACAAAATATAACAAATGCACATACTATCATAATTTCTAGGTTAAACTGTTTTCCTAACTACAAACCCATAGGCATGGAATATGGTTTAAATCAAATAAAAGTGTAAATATCAATGAGTAAATTACTAAAGATTATTGAACATATAAATAGATTTTTTTCCTATTTAGTTGTCCCTAGAACACTAGGTGATCAATTGATTAATTTTTGAGATAGTCCTCAAGGTAATATGAATGTACAAGAAATCTTTAAATTGTATTTGATGTAAAAATTGGCTACCCAAGATCAATAATGTCTAAGAATTAATTATAGAAAATCTAAGAGATCAAAATGACATACTAACAATGTTATATACAAAGAAATACAAGAGATACACAAGATAATAATTTGAACATCTCATTTAAACATTTTATTATTATTTTTAATTTAAATCTTAAAATTTAAATTCAAGGCAAAAAATTTTTTATAAATACTTATCTATTTGAATATTAAATTGTTAAATATTTAATAATAATTTTATGTCACAAAATTTGTAAATAATCGATTTTTAATAAAATGTTTTTTTTTAAATGAATAAATATCTTGTATAAAAAAATTATTACGTGACATTATAAAAGCTGTAAAATAAAAATTGAAAGGTATTCATGAGATCAAAATTATTAGAACATTTAGACCTCCACAATTTAAATATTCTGACAATCTCCAAGAGCGAATTACTTCAATGTTTGAAACAAAAGACTGTGGGCTTTCCAAATTCTTACGCTGATTTATTTCCTTAAAAACATACATTGTTTTGGCGTCTTTTTTGCCAAAACATTATTAATAAGACGAAATAGAAATTCTTAAAAGAGGAAGCTTTAGCAACCTTTCAAACCATCCACACAATATCTTGTGTCGCGGTTTTACTGAATACATTTCAGTTAGTCTTCCTACAGTTTGTTCTAACTTGTCCTCTGGTACCAGTGAGAGGGCTGATGTTCCCCATATTCACCATGGCTGCTGCAAAATCATTAAAGAAGGCAGTTGGATTGCCAACGTAAGTAGTAACCGAAGCATCCGAAGAACCACCACTATAAAGTGCTTGATCAGAATGAAGGAGTCCTTTATGGTTTATCAGATTTGCGTAATAATTATTGTCAAAGACAACGGGAGTGACCTGGTCTAGAGGTGCCAGATTGTCATCGCCACCATTGCTTGGACAGTTTAACCGAAGAAGGGTGGCAAATGGAGAATCGATGTTAGTGTCATTGAAGACGCGAGATCTGAAGCTGGTGCATCTTGCTCGACCAAGCGTATGGGCACCTGAAATACATGAAAGTGCTTGCTTATTAGCTCTGTCGTGAACATTTTCAACTAAATCTGAATTCAGAACTTGCGAATACCTGAAAGAGCAATCATATCCTTAGCAGAAAGGCCTTGAGCTTTAAATGCAGAGATAAGTTTAGCTAAATCTGAAGAGAAAGAAGGTAGATTGGCGTTGGCACGACTTAAGCTTGCAGTAGTTGAGTCTCTTCTTCCTAACTGTACTGTCCATGTTGGCCCTCCCGTCTAGCAATCACAAGCACAAAGATAGCCCACAAATAAGATTGGCCAAGGTCCTTAAAACAAAATTGTAAAGAACAATTTTATAAGCCCTTTATATTCTGCACTATGTGTAAAAAGCGGAAATAGTTTGTCTATTAGAGAAATTAGATTTCTACTTGAAAGTGTTTTTTCTGGATTTCACTGTGTAGTTTATTTGCATCAATATTTCGGAACACACTCCATGATCTATTATCAGGATGAAAAAAATGCTATAGGAGAAAAATGTGAAATTCTGATGATGGATCAAGGAGTGTGATCCGTAACGTTGATGCAAACAAGCTATACACAGTGAAATCCAGAAAAATGACTCATAGTTTGTCTAGTAAAGAAAAAGATAATCGTAGAGAAGGTGAGGAAGGGAAGAGTGTTTACAAGTACAACTGAATCACGAGCAGCAATGGCTACAATATCAGCACAAGATACAACCCCTTTGCAAACAGCCTCCACCTGAGTCTTGATGGTGTTTATCACATCGAACCCTCTCAGAGAATTGGCATTTAGTCGAGCAGTCTTTTCTCCAGTGAATTTCGAGGTATCATCCAACAGTATAGATCCATCACATCCCTTCAAAGAAGAAAATTCGAGTTACTTACAGATCTATTAAAAAAAACCAAAATAGAAGTGAAATTCTAACAATATGGAGATTAAATTCTTACGTTTACAAAACAATCACTAAAGTGAAGGCGGAGCAACGATGCAGCCATTCTTATCTCCTTTGCCACAGCTGCAGGAACAGCAGTCTTAACTGTAGTCAATACAACGGGACATGACACGGCATAGAATGTTTCACTGAGTTGGCCATTGGAAGCTGTAAAACATAGAATGATGACCAAAGCAAAAAGACTAGTGGTCTTCATTCTTGATTTGCAGTGTGGAGAATGTAGGAAGAGATAAGCTTCTTATAGGAACTGGGAAGTTTCATCTATGCTCAATTTTCTGCACGATGAAAGTTACTGAGTGTGCGGGAAAAAATATCTTTATTTGTCGATCTTGACTTTGCTCAAAATATGGGTAATCCTGCCAAATGGGGCAGCTGGGCAATGGGCCCAAGCGACACGTAAACAAAAATTTAAATCTACGACCAAAGTATTAATCAATCTGTTAAAAAGATGATGTAATTATTATGTTTTTTTTGGATTGTTAGAATACATCATATCAAAGGAAAGTGCTCGTGACATGCCGACATGTCAAACAACATTTAACTAAATTCTTTAATGAAATGATCGCTACAAAGTCATGTCTGTAAATAGCAATGGCAGTGCTGGTTCATGTATACTCTTTCTAGATTTTTATAAACAGGCGGTTGATAGCTACTTCAAAATGATTTATTCGGACAATTACAACCATTTTTGTAAGGCATTGTCAGTTTTAAAGTATTTTAAAACATTCTACAAAGTACATAGAATAATTCATTCTTTGTCACGGATTTTTATCAATTGGTCTCTAAAATTTACCATGCTTAACAATTTCTAGTTTAGTGTTTATGGCTTTTGGAATATTTTTTATAATTTATGCTAGCAAAGGAAAGCATAGAAAGATACATAGGACCTAATAGTGCTTATGGTGTGCATCCAAAAAAGATACTTCAACACCACATTTGATTTGGGAGATTCAACCATGCATCTAGCCAACTACATGTTTTATGAGTGACTGATCTTCACACTACCTTGTGGTTGAGTTATATCACCTCTAAGATTGAGATTAGATATGTATACATTCATTAAGATTATTAGAATGAAATAAATAAAGTAGAATGAATTTATACATGGGATTACATTGTAATATAATTTGTACTTCATGATTTTATATATTTGTAACCAAGCAACTAGGCCCTAGCATGTTGGAATCCCATTGAGGTAGATTGTAAATTTAAAAATATATTCAATATTTTATTATTTCATTGAATTTCCACTATGTAATTACGAGTTATTTTATTTTATTTCATGGTTGGATAATCCTTAAATGGATCCTTTGTCGATGACTACACTATAAAATATATAAATAAGATAAAAGGAGAAACACATAGAATGTTATCTATCTCTCAATTGTTATAAGTTTTTAGGTGATCCAAGATGCAAGGTATGAGCATACTTATTTTCAAGAAACCTTAAAATTTATGTCTATCTTTTTATAAGTTTAATTAAATCTTGATCATTTTTACATTGATACAATGTTGAAGTTGAAAAACAACTTCCTAGGAGTAAGAAACTTTTTTAATACCAAATAATATTCCACAAAATAGATGAGAAAAAATAAATTATTTATTTTCAATCCTAATACAACAAAAATGTACATAGATACCCTTGTATCTATTGGAAAGGATAAGATATGAAGATAGTTGGGTAGGTGAAAATCCCACATATGCATGTGGTGAGTGTTTTAGCAATTATCATATGTACATGAATCAAGAAAATTACATAAATATTCATGTCTAAACCTAACTAAATAGTATGGATAGGACATAAAAGTAAACCAGTCTAGTAAATGACACATTCAATATAATACCCCCTTAATTTTAAATTTTACAATCAAGAAGTCAAAAATAACCATTTTTTAACATGGTATTTTTTTCAAATTTTCGAAAGGAAATATATATATCACTAATAAATTCCATGTATTTTTTCAATAAATTTCTAAAAAATATCAATTTTGACCTCTTAGGAAAAAGCCATGCCAATTTGAAAAACACCTTATAGAGGTTCAAAGAGAACCCCTATGGAGCAATTGTGGTGGTGAAAATGGTTAAGAATTTTTCAAGTTAATAGATCCACTAGGGAAAAGTCTAGAGTGTTTCTTGGGCTGAAATCCATTGGAGAAGTAGCCTATAAAGTGCATTGAATGCTAAGTTGGAAGTGTTGAGTACTTACAAAAGAATTAAGTGCTATAACATACTTAATAACTTAGGTGATTTATTAGGAAATAATAAATTTCTATGTCCCAAAATTTTAAAAATTTAAACTTGAAAAAAATCTATGAATCTAAATGGGTAGGTAAAGATGTCCCTTGTATAAATAAAAATTGATCTCTTTTTAATAAACTAATTCAGAACCAAATAATGGCCTCCTAAATACATTAGGATGTAAGGAATTCTTTTGAAGTTTGTATGAATTTTCAAGTTTCAAAATGAAGTAGCCAAAATGTGGCTGTGTATCTGTTAGAAAACAATGCATAATATCCACAATCTAAATCCATTTCCTACATAACCGCATGAGAGAAAAGCATGCATGCAAGTAACCATAATGCATAGATCAAATAGACATGACACAAGATAACACAAGATATACCCTAGGAAAGCCCTCAAGAGGGAAAAACACCTAGCCTCCAAAAGCATCCTTACTCTATCTATTATTTAGCAATAAAACATTACAAGAGTTACAATGAATACCTCTGAAGCATCAAGTCTCTCCAATGCATGCTCCATGTTTCCAAGCGTGAATCCACACATCCCATTTCATGCTTCACATATGCACTCCTAAAAAAGACTCAATAATGACAATCCAGTCACCCAGCCAACCTTAACCACTAATCATGTGCTTGATTTTATAGACTCAAGCTCACACAAATACAACCAAGAGGTAAGATAAAACCATGTACTATAAAACCATGTGAATACAATACCACTAACCCCTCATTTAATATTGGGTACTAATTTTTCACTTTATTAAATATTTCTTTAATATTAAATTATTATCTCATGTCTCATACACATTAAATAATAAACTAGTGTTACAATACAACATAAAGTGGTACCCAAATAATTACCTAGTGTGATTAACCACACCTCCTAGGCACATCACAGCTAAATAATTATTTAATTACAATATTATAATATAACATTTTATGCAATTGTTTACAACACCATATCCTAACATTCTCCCAATTGTTGTATATTGCATAAGGGATTGATCAATGAAATACATCATCAAAGCCATACATGAAACCAAATGAATCTCCAACATTCTCTTGTTCTCCATCTAGATACTAGAAATAAAACCAAAGTGACCACCATCTCAAACAAGAACTATTCTCATCCTCCAATGTGCCACTTATGGAAGAAAAGGAACATACTAAGGTGAAGATCCACCAATCCAAAAAACACAAGCATTAAATCCAAGTGATAATAAAGGCTCCAACCAAGTTGTTTTCATAGGTGAAAAACCCACATGATGAAAAATAGAATCCATAACACATGCTACTACATCCAACCATCCATACCTCCAAGGTATCAACAACATTAGTTTACTCATGCCAACAACATATGCAACCCATAAGCTACAATCACAAGCTACCTATATCAAACATGTCAATGAACAACATACATATCTAGGAACTCCCACTATATGAGTAATGTCAAACCATATCAATTTTACCAATAAACACTATCTCAAGGTGTGATAAATAATCAAAAATGAAGTACCAAGAACAATCACAATGATCTACACATGCAACACCAACAACTACATACTCTCTCACAACATGTGCTATGATTCATATGAATATGAACATCTAGGAAGGAACCAAATAATGAAGAGAGAAAACCTATAAACCATAACATGTCCTTCTACCAACACCTCAAAGTGAAACACTGTGTCAAGTATGATCTCCTAACAACCCCAAATGCGAAGCCTCAACAACACCCAAAATAGCGTTCAATCTCTTAGATCAAAAACAACGTATGAATCATGTGTATAATTCTAACATGGATGTAAGCCTCTCTAACCAAGAAGATATAAAATTAAAAATATCCATTCTCAATTTAATAGGAAATCAACCCAATTACCATTTCCTAAACTCCTCTTCAATGAATGATAACATAAAATTATATTCATAAGAAGATAACCATGTCAAACACCCTCAAAATGAATCCTCCAAAACTAACTATCCATAGCTCAAGATCCATATCTATGAAATATAAATCAATATAAACTTATGCTACATAATCCTCAAATGAGTCTCGTAAAATCAATCACCATGACTCAACTCATTCCCATGAGAAATCAAAGCACAAAATATAAACACGTCAAAAATAGGATTAGCATACCTATTGGATGATAAAATGTCGAGTAGACCAAGAGTGGGGAATGAGAATGCTCCTCAAGGACAACCAAACCATCATGACTTACTCCAAGAATAATTTCCTCTATAGGTCCATCATGAACTCATGTCCATATCCAGGTGAATTCTCTTGAGTCTCCATGTTGAAACTTCCATTTAGAGTAACCATCTCAATAAAATTTCTCTAATCCCAAGAGAACTCTAGCCTCACCCAAGGTCTACAAGTATCTATGAGCACCTCCAACTGATCAATCCATCCTAAGCTCCAAATGCAACACCACACTAACATGAAGATCCCAAGAAAATGATCAATGTACTCAATACCAAGAGAACCAATAAGATCAATGTCAAATCCCCAAACACAAAATCAAGAACCTATCATGACATCATGATCTAACCATCTCATCCTAGGATATCACATGTAACAATGCATAAATATCTTGGTCTCAAGATAACAAATACCATACCAAAACTCTAAACTAGTATCAAGAGTAAACCATGAAACAATACCAATCACACTCTAAACCAAGAATCAACATCTCCAATCATATGAAGATAATCACCAACGATGAATCATGTCA
The DNA here is from genome assembly GCA_007258455.2 of Sequoia sempervirens. NCBI lineage: Eukaryota > Viridiplantae > Streptophyta > Pinopsida > Cupressales > Cupressaceae > Sequoia > Sequoia sempervirens. Next base: position 11,076 of record VDFB02026192.1, read on the forward strand.
CTACCAACAAATCCCACTGAACCATGATACTAAGCTACACATGGCATTGTGACAACCATCTCCTCCATGAAGATCATCCAAGTCCAAACATTCAATTGAAATTCCAAACATACCAAGTAGAAACAAGATCTCCAAGCCAAGAAGATACAACTGCCCTCAAAAAATTAAGAACCAATCCTACACCGCCAAATCATCACTATCAAAAGATCCCACGGAAATGTTTAGCCAATGAAATATAACCAAGATATCATGAAATTGTGACAAAACTATATGTTACAAGTCCCATCAACTGACTAATCAGGTACTCTAACCATCCATCCTATCATCCTAATGAAACATACCAATGCATAAATGACCACAAACAAGGCCAACTATCAAAGTTAGCATCAACATTGAAACACTCTCATTGATATAAATAGTCTACAATCGAGCCATGCCACTGTAAGAAAATGGGTAGCTAATCCACAACTTGCATAAGTCATAGATCCAAACAATGAAGCATGCAAAATAATCATCACATTAGTAACAAGAAAACTGAGATATTCAGGAAGATAATCTTGTAGATAACAAGACTCAAACACCAAATCAACCACATATTTGATTTTCCAAACATGTCCACAAATGAATAATCATAGTCAAGGAACTAATCAAGCATCAAGGAGATAAGAGTGTTGGTGTAATTAAAAGTGTTGTACCTTGTCCTAGGTCATAATTACACCTTAGTTAAGTTTACTTAGGGACCACATAGGAGATAGTTGGAGAATTTCCACTTTTGGTGGACTTATCATGTTATTACTTTATCACATTCACCTTTCGTGGACACATCATGTGATTACATCTTCACCTTTTGTGGGTGATCCACCATTTGTGGTGATCATCACATTATCACTTTTCCACATTAGGTGGAGTGATAGCTTTTCATAGTTGTCTCATGTCATAAGATTACAACACTTGTCATAATATTATGCCCTTCTATGTTCTCACCTTGGCTATATAACCAAGGGGTCTCTCTCATTGTATACAACAATCATATCGTTGACATTGAATACAGTCTATTCTTGTCATATTCTATTCTCTCTCTTTTTTTCTTTCCATTTTTCCTTTAGGTCTTGGCATCCATAGCCAATTCTAACAAAGAGAAATCTCTTAACACCAAACCAAATCGCCACAAAACAACCACATACATGATCATTTTGTGACAATGCTCAAATGTATCTACATATCCATGACACCATAATCATATCCAATGTTGTACCTGCACTCAACTATCACCCACATAAGACTTCAAGTCTCTACTCATGTCAACCCATGTCCTCAAAAATGAAGACAATATGTGTACTTGTCACCATCAAAGTCCAACGCTAAAAAACACATGTAAACCTACTATGAAGCACCAAACTTTCTCCCTTTCTCTCCCTCCCTCTCTCTCTAGTTGATCCCAATAATTGCATCATATCCATGCACTACTTCCATTCCAAAATGAAGGAAATCAAAGTTTGAATTCACATTGTGCATTTGTAAGAAGAGAAACTAATAGCTTATGATGTTACATGTATCATTTTATCGATGATAAACACTATATTTTCTCATATGTATTACAAAAATAGGATTGTGCTTGGGAAGAACTAAGAATGCTCAATCTATAGATGGGATCCTGACTAGGAAAAGAAGTCACATATCTAATATTACTATGTGCTACCTTCAAATTAACAATTGGAGGATCATATATACATCGTTTAGGGTGATAGTGGTCTCTCTCATTGATAGCACAAAAATAAATGCATCCACAACCCATCTTTCCATAATAACCATGAGTATCATATCAATATATCACATATCTAGCATGTGATACACCTAGTACATGATACTTGATAAAATAAAATAGCATTAACCTATTATAGAGTAACATATTTTTCTTGTAAGAGCAAGATCATGGTAATTCATACTCTTTCCCTCATCATTGATAGTTCTTTAAAAAATATAAAAAATAAATCTACATCGAATATCTATTTTTGTTAGAGTAATAATGCATTAGCTAATAATTAATTAATCTTTAATTGATTATTAGTCTAATTCATTTCATGCACTTAAGCTAAAATTAGGAGTGTTTTTTTTTGTTAACTAAAGTGATCTATTATTAAATCATTACGTCTCATTATATAAGATGATGACATTTATCATGATCTAATCCCTTTATCATTTAGTGTTGCTCCTATAAAGCACTCACCCTCATTGTATTATCTCTTGAAGATATCCTTGAAGACTCTTGCGGTCCATTCTCTAAGTTTTTCTAGTTGATGATATAGTAGATTATTGTTTGCAGCTCGCTTACATGGAAGGTGTTTTTGTTTGTTGTTTGATCCTATGTCTCATGTTCTTCTAAATTCTAACATGCTATTAGAGTGTGGATTTAGTGAACCCCTTATTTATTTTTGAGGGTTTTCTTGAACTAGGGTTACAAGCTTCAAATCTGGAATCTCCATTGATTTTTAGCAAATTTTGGAGTTGACTGATTTTTGGTGCATTTTGGCATGAATAGGACCTCACCATTGTGATTAGGAGGTTGATTCAATGAATTTTGACTATAAATCTATCTATATTCCCCAGTGGAAGCCTCTGAGGTAAAAAAAATTGGTACCTGAATTGTACAACCCTTGTATAGTTGTACGACCCTATACGGTCATAGTACGATGATTCAAAAAAAGTTTCAATTCTTAAAATTATTTTTTTTTTAAGTTTTTTTAAAAATCAAATGATTTTTTTTCTCCAGCCATTCGTTATGCATAGGGTTTTGCGCATAGGGTACTACCCTAGTGGTAGACTCATACCTCTATGGGGCTCCCACTTGCTATTACCCAACCCTTACTTTGTCAATGGTGAGCTTTTCTATCGCTCGTGTGGGGTCAAATTTTTTGACAGGAGTTCAAGTCATTTTTTCGATGCTACAAACCTTTTCGCAACGACTTTAATTTTTTCAACAAAGGAGAATCTTTTTCTGAGGGAAGGAATCTTTCAACATATTTCAGCTACAAGAATTTTCTTACAAGAAATCATTTTTTTCTCAGCCAGAGGAATATTCTTCGAAATATTTTGTTTACATCAATAGTACAGTCATAGGGTAGGGCCCCTTTCAAACCCCCTTTGGCCCTAATAGAGTAATTTTTTTTTCTTTTGGCTATAATTTGGGCATACATTATTGAAATTTTGTGAACGATATATCATTGAAAAGACGATTCCGTGAAATTTTCATTATTATGGGTCCCATCACCATTTTTTACTGCTAATACATTTTATTGTCTGTCAAAGTTAGATGTGAAATAAAAGCTCTAATAAAAATTATATATATAATAATAGATATCTCGATATAGTATATACATTATTCTAAATTATAATGGAAAGGTTTTACAAATAGTTAGTGATTCTTTTGACTAGGATTATAGCATTACAAAAATGCGCACAATAACTACTTTTAGGAAGTATTAGTAGAATTCTATTTAACTTGCATATTCTTGGTGTAAACATTTTTTGTTGTTGATTGTATTAGATTTAAGATTAAAGAGATGCATCTAGAATTTTGATGCTTTAATAAAATATAATACTATGTAGTGTAAAAAAGGATAGTGTAATGAATACCATTTCTTCTTATTGAACTATGCAAAGGGATCTAGAAAGGATTTGAAATACTATTTATAAACATACCAACACCTTCTATAAATCTACAATAACTACTCCTATCACATTAATAAAATTACCTCGTCTCCCCTTCATATATAAGTGATATACCAAGTCATATTTTTGTTGTTTAAACAACTCCAATATCCAAGCACTTGATAAGGTTCTTCTTTAAACTAATGGCATATCAAATACATTTGTAGAGTAGTAATACACACCATTAATTTAATTTATATTTCTTAAAATTATATTGTCCATATTTTTGTGTGTGTATAATTAAAATACCTACCCCTTTTTAGTAGGTATTCTATAGACCTATTTTTGAAGTTACAAATTTTATATATCTTTATTATTTATACTTTGTGAACTTAGGGCATTGTCCAACCTTATATTTAACTCATAACTAGTTTTGATTATCTTCACATACATTAATATTTTACCACATAAAACTTAGATGAGTTATTAAAAATATGTCATCCTACATAAAGATTTGATATGAAATAACTAGTACATCTCAACTCCTAGCTACACCAACTCTAATAGTATCTTTAATAAGAAGTATTACAATTATTTTAATCCACATTAGTTTGAACTATATTGGAAAGGTTCTAGAGATACATGACAATTTTTTGGGGTATGATCATGATGTTACAAAATTTGTTAAATAATTAAATTTGAAAAAATTGAGTAGGACTATATAGAATTTGCATGACTTTTAGTGTGACCATTATTTCCTTCATTAATCATATTAGATTAGGGATTAGGGAGAAACTCTTAGGATTATGATGCTCTAACACAATACAAGATTTTGTGGTGTAGAAAAATATAATTTCATGACCCTAGCAAGATCAAAATAGTGGATGAAATTTTTTCCCATTATGTAAATTTAATTTTTAATAATTTGAAACACAAATTATACACAACCCAAAAAAAATTCCCATGAATCTTAACCCTTAATACTTACATATATTAAATTCATTAAATCATATCCATTTCCCTTAATATAGAAGTGGGATATCAAGTAACATTTTGGTTATATAAAAAAATCAATTTGTATGCACATGATAAGGTACAATTTTAAAGGTGAACTCAGGATGTACACACATATATAATCAAATGAGAATGGTGGAAGAATAATGGAAGAACAATGGAAAATAAAATGTGTTATTTAATTAGTTAAACTTAGAGTTAAAGAACATTTTATGTTTCTAATTTTTTTTTTAATAAGAGAAAAAGTATATGTGAAATTTAAAAATGTCAAAATGAAGAAAGGAAATATTTTTAGTTTATGTGATATATTTTCATTGTGTAGTGATTGCATGATTTTAATATCATATTTTTCTACAACATTCTCTATCATTCAAAAGAAGATTCTTTGTTTCTTTTTTATACTTTATTCAAAATTTACATAATATTATTTAATTACAAAAAATTAACAAAATCTAAATATATAAAGACATGAGACTAATTTTAAAAATATTTTATTATTCTTTATGTTACATTCTATGGATAATTATATGATTTAGAAAATATATGCTTATTAATTGAAAAATGAAAATTATACTAGTAGTCGCATGCATAGGCATGCAACAGTCAACCGATAGGGGTCTACCGCAAATGGCTATTCAGTGGGCAAGAAATTGGAATGTGAAATATAAAAATCAATAATATTTACAATTGTTTGATTGAGTCAAGAAACAAAAAGCGTGTTAATTATTCAATAGGAACTAATGTGAGGATAGTTCATATCTCATTGGCTATGGGTGTGACATTACAAACCTTTTTCACAAAGATGAGAAATCGATTTGTGCATCTCCACATAGAAAATTACTAGTTGAAAATTGATTAATGAAAATTTAAAATAAAACTGTAGGCCATGTTGAATGAATCTAATTAGTTACAATGTATCCATTAATTTTAATTTTAAGCAAGTAATCATCAATAACTTTTTTTTATTAATATGTAATATTTAATAATTTTAATTACAAAAGTTATTAAAATTTGATTTTACTTAATAATGTTAGGAATATAGTAAATTAATTCTCAACAAATACAATTTTTTAATAAATTTATTCTTTAAAAATGATAACCGAAAAATTAAATTAAATATAAATTTTTAAATAATTATTTTTTCTAACAACAATAATTTTGCTCCAAATTTTAAGGTATGAGATAATTTTATCTCTATTTTAGTTTTATATTTATTAGCCCTAGATGTACATGTATATTTTAGCTTTTTTGTCTAGGTTATTCAATCAATTAATTCATTATTATTTAATTATGTTAAGATACATATGCATACGAATACAAGGCAGATTTTTTAAAGAGTTATTATCCATGCCTTTAATTACTAATATTGCATTAAAAAGTATTGTTTAAAAAAGGTAGTCGATAACTTTGGGTATCACATATTTTTGAAGAAAGAAAGATGTTTAATATTGAATACTTTTTATAATTACTATTTAGTTCATAATTTTGCAAATTAAAGTTTTAGTATGCATGTGTTTTTTGGGTTAGTAGTAGTAAAATAAAATGGAGACAAGTATAAATGATTCAAAAGTAGTCAATTACAAGGAAATTGGGAATAAAAATATCAATTTTAATGAATTACTTCATAGTGCAATTGAAGACTCGATGACACTATCTTTAATCAGAAACAAATAAACAGACCTCATGAAAAGAAGAGTGAAATGACACAATACACATTTTTTTTCATTGTTAGAATAAATGAATAAAATATATGCATTGCTTTGAGGTGACATGATGAAAGTCTCAAGTGCTTCCCTACCACTTGCTATAACATAAGAAACATGTTGTTATAAACTATGTTTTCGAAGCCAAGTGTATGTAAGAATTTGTGTACACATGTATCTATGTAAGAATAAATATATGGCATTAAAATCTAAAACACAAAACCCATGCTCGTCATCCACCCTACCATATTGGCATCATGGAGCCTCGGGGACTATAGCCAAACCCCCTAGCAAGAAAAGTATGAAACGTCCATGTGGGAAATTTTGTGGAGTTCCATTATACATCACACAATATCAAAGTTGGGAAAAATTTAGTGTTTTCATATATGATATGTCATATTGTAGTGTTTTTTTATTGTGGTAATTTAACTTTGTAAAAAACAAGCATCATGATTTTGGGGTGCTTTTGCATGCTTTAGCCTAGTACCTGCAAATAGAAGAGAGGGGTATGTCAGTGGACGAGCAAGCAAGATCAGGAAGGAACCATAAAAAAATAGTAAGTATATGGGTAAAATCAATATAAACAATCTGAAACTGGAAACAATCAATATTTACAATTGGTTCACAGAATCTATTTATTGATAATGGAAAAAAATTGTACTTATATGTATTGTTGATGGTATTTAAAAAGCGCGAGTAGCATTGGATTGAGTTGTTGGAACATTAAACAATTTGAAATAGACAATTTCGAATAGACTAATTTTTTTGGATGTCTATTGTATCTGTGCAACATTATGAAGGAAATCATATAGATCTACAATAAAAGAGGTTAGACATATACATATACATATACATACATATACATATACATATACATATATACACATATACATACATATACATATACATATACATATATACACATATACATACATATACATATACATACATATACATATACATATACATATACATATATACACATATACATACATATACATATATTATTTGGCAGTAAATATTATAGGAAAAATAGAAAAATTGTGAAAGAACTATTAGAAAAACACTTAAGAATCATAGGTAAATGCCAACACTTACATAGATTGATTATCTTGCATGAATATGTTTCATGGTATTCTATTTTTTTCTTCTTTTTGATGGTGTTGGTAACAAGTTGTTCATTCTTGTAGTCTACGCCTTCTATTCTTCTTATGTTTACACATGGAATTCCCGCCCTTCTTTTTTTCAGCAATTGCTAATGGTCGTTAGCAAGTTTCTCGAGGCTATCTATGACGACGTGGACTTTGGTAATTATGTGGGTTGGAACTAGTGAAGCTAGATGCACTAGACATGGAAGTAGAATGGTAAGCAATTGCTTGTGTGAGGGTTAATGCATCTTGGCATTATTGTACGATGGCACAGAAGGAAGTAAATGCAATGTTTGATGTTGCAGTGTGGGAAATTATATTATGTTTGGTTGAATTCTCATTGGAAGGTTTTAACACATATGTGTTCCGAAATGTGCAAGAAAATATATTGATTAAGTTGCATTGTTGAAAGAGCCATTGTGGTCTTGGTTCCAAAGAATACTATAGTAAAAAATGTCAACCTTTGGCTTGGTTCTCATTTCATACATGACTACATTTTTTTCCTTTCTGGCTATTGGTTGTTATATGTGCCCATGTTTTGCAAACATATTTTTGCATATACATCTTAGCCATGGAATGAAAATAAAGGCGTTTAAAATGGGTATTTTTCATAGATGATTAATTTATTGTTCATGTCTTCTTTTTATATTTTTTATCTTTGGCGTTATACCCATTTTGCAAAATTTAAAGAGATTATCGCTATGTATGGATGGAGAAATTACAGTTAAAACGAGAGACTATTGTAATTTTTTCGCCCTTGGTTTATTGTTTTAGTTCTCTGTGCATCTTTATGCACCTTTTTAGTCATTATAAAGTCTTTATAGTGTGTGGAATGAATCTTTGTGGATGGTTGTCTAGTTCAAATAGATGAGAAAAAAAGAATATCATGAAACATATTGATACAAGATTCGAGCTACATTCTTTGGTAATAAATATTGAAGACAAGTAGAGAAATTTTATAAGAGGTGTTAGAGTGATTAATTTATTGTTCATGTCTTTCGCTCTCTGCTTATTATTCCTTGTTATATGTTTGTATCTTTAACGTTATACCCATTTTGGAGACTTCAAAGAGATTATGCCTCTGTATGGATGGAGAAATTACAATTAAATCTTCTCTCTGTCATCAAAAAATATGGTCAGGGTTAGTAATTTTTTTTCCCTTCGTTTATTGTTTGTAGTTATCTCTATGCACCTTTGGCGTTATACCCATTAACATAGGAGCAATTGCATATTAACATAGGATTAATTGCATATATATATGCAACTCCAGTTAGTATGAAAGCATAAACATTTTGGAGATAAAAATAGTTTAGTGGTTGTTAAGTGTTATTCTAATAGCTCTAAATTACAATTTCTCTTTTCGCCTATAATATTTAGTTGCAAGTAATGTACCTTGAATTTTTAATTAAGTCTATGGTGTTATACCCATTTTGGATAGGGTATTGGAGCCCATTTCCTTTACCACTTCTATTTAATGTGGGTTGACTGCCAAAGAATCTAGCTCAAATTTTCAATTGACAACTCAACTCTTACATAGACTGCTTATCTTGTATTAATATGTTTAATGTGGGTTTTCGATCATGTGCCATTTACCTATGATTCTCAAGTGTTTTTCTAATAGTTCTTTTAAAATTCCTCTATTTTGTCTATAATATTCAGTGCCAAATAATGTAGCTTGAATTTTGAATTGAGAAGTCGACTGTTACATAGATTTATTGTGTTGTATCAATATCCACTTGCCCATAACAAACTGTTCATTATTGTAGATCACATGTTCTAGTATCCATGGTCTTAAGGTCTACTTAATGTGGGTTTCTGACCATCTATGCTTTTCTTGTGATTATTAAGTGTCTTTCCACTTATATAAGAGGTATTAGAATGACACTTATCTAGTGCTAAATATTATAGAGAAAAGCCACATTAAAGAGAATTTTAAAATATGCAACATAGAAGAGGCAAACGACAAGAATGAACAGTTTGTTATGGGGATCTGGAAAAAAGAGTACCATGAAGAGCAATTTGTCATGGGGAACTTCAAATAGATTAGGGGAAATAAATATCATGGAACATATTGATATAACACATATAACATGTTCCATCCAAACAAAATAACCATGACAATTAATAGTTTGTTATAAGGAGCTTGAAACAGATGAGGGAAAAAGAGTATCATGAAACATATTGGTACAAGACAAGCAATCTATGTAACAGCTGCAACATGTATTAGAATAACACTTTAGAATCACATGTAAATGGGATATCAATAGGAACCATTCACCTTTTTTCAATTCTTTTGGCCTGTGTATGTTTTTCTAACTATCTTAAACTTGTATTTAATGTGAGTTTTTTGACCATCTGTCATTTACCTAATATGATTCTCAATTGTTTTTGTAATAGCTATTTTAGAATCTCTCAAATGGTAGATCATCTAAAACAAATTTTAAATGGAAGTTTAACATATGGACAATAGAATTTGTAAACTATAGATATGAATATTTTCTTATACAGAGCTTTTGTTGTACAAAATGCATATAGCACCAAGGATGAACAAAGATAACAACGAACAATAGCCAGAGGCTAGGGAGCATACACGGGCCAAAAAAAATAGAAACCATTCAAAAGGTACAAGTCAAAATTATGTTCAATGATGAAGAATACAAGTAAACTACAAAAATAAAGACCTTGTTAGAGGCAGTTTCAAAGAGATGAGAGAAAGAGAATATCATGAAACATATTAATACAAAAAAAGAAATCTATGTAACAGTTAGCATTTACCTATCGGCTATTTGTTTGAAATTTCCACTAGGGTTTCCATCAAAGCAGCCATGGTTAGAAGTTCTTGGCGCATCTAGATAATTTTTTTGATTAGCTAAAAAGGCAACTATACGAACATGGACAAATGTAATGTGTAGAATAGACTATATTTATTGTAGTCAAGTGTATGTAAGAATTTGAGCATGAATGTATATATATAGCAACAAATATATGGAGGCTATCTAGCCATGGAAGAAGAAAAGGGTTGAATGTATAACTCAAGAAAATATAAATCTATAAAACAAACCTTGTTTACGCTTATAGCTATGGTCGTCTTTCAAGTACCAATTGTCTGACACATGGGCTTCATATCTCCTTGTTCATCTATGTTTACATTGAGCCCAACATGATATTACTACAAAGAACATTTTATTATGTCTCTGGTTAGATGCTTATGGAATGGAAAAAGGGCATTGTAAAATGACTTATAGCAACAATAGAAGTTGAAACATTGTCGATTGCAGAACGAAATAGTTGGGAAGCTCTCCAATCTAGTATCTAATGGAGTGGATGGCAGCTTTTTTTAGTACTCTTCTATGAAACCAACACCATGGTGTGTCATTTCACAATGGAAGCAAAAAAAAGACATCCTCATATTAGAACAATGAATATTACATGTACTCCCTTCCGTGGCATCGCGCAACAATTCCAAGATGTATCAACCCTCACAAGAGTGGGAACCTACCATTTTGTTTCCATTGAATGAGGCAACCAGTTCCATGAGCACCAAACCATGCAGTCAACAAACTCCATCATCGTTGTAAACAGGCTCGAGCAACCCATTGCAAATAGCATGGATTTTTATCATATATGAGAAAGAAAAAAAAAAGCAATGTAGACAAGACTATATATTTCTGAATGCAATATACAAGAAGAGTGAAATAGTGAAATGATGAAAAAAGAATTTTGTAGATCAACATTTGAAGCTATTTGAATCAAATAAAGCTAATAGAAAAGCTAACAAGAAGACATAAGAATCTGTGGAAGCAAAGAATGAAGGAAAAATGTCAAAACTCAAGGTATATAGGCAAAGAAAATAGAAAACACAACATCGTTACAGAATTTTAAACTTATTACTCAAATGGAATGTTTCTAGAGTATGTGCTTATATAGTTTAATATACTAGAATGTTCAAAACACGTTATTGACTTATAGAACTTTCGAGCTCTACTTATTGTTGGTTGCAATCTCTATGCATCTTTGACACTTGAAGTTGTTTGTATCTGCATATGTATCAATTTGTAACAGTTGCAACTATAATGTTTAGAACTCGTACTGTACGTTAAAATTGGTTGAAAGAGAATTGTAGGTATGCTGATAAAGAATTGACATCATGGAATTTAAAAACACTTGGAAAAATATGGATAGGTGGAATATACAAAAGAGGTATTATTTTGAATGCCATATACAAAAAGTATGACACAACAAAATGTTGAAACGAGAAGTCAGTATATAAATATTTATGGGTGCATATTTGCATACTGAATTTAACAAAAATTGTATTGTTGAAGGTACAGAAGATAGTAAACAGGAACAAAATTATCTTTGATGTGTAAAGCTAAAGAGGATGCAAAGCATTGAATAAATGGGGGAAATTTAATGTGGCAGTCAAACACAGAGTATATAGGCACAAAAAATGGGAAATAGGGCATAGGTGCATAATTTAAAACCAATCAGTGAAATACAACACAATATTGTTGAAAAAGTTTCTGGAATAGTTGAATATATACTTTAATATCTAATGGAATGATTAAAACATGCCACTGGCTTGTACAAGTTTTTTCCTCTACTTATTGTTTCCTAGTATCTTTGTGCATCTTTGGTATATACCCATTTTGCACAAATTATTACTTGGTACGTTCCTATAAAACTTAACTTAGAAATCCTTGAAAAGAGGATGGTATATAATCTGGTGCAAATGCAACAATAATTGTTTCAGAGCATTTTTTATAAGCTGAAGCACGAGCTAGGGACGAAAGCATTAAGTAGGGGTTGGACTTATTCCAAACGCATCTCTTCACTATGACGTCGAGCAGTGTATTTGTTGTTGATAAGTCTGGAGTATCTCTCAAATGAGAATGTTGGATCAATGCAGATTCTTTCAATTGATTTAACAAAAGAGATAGTTGTAAAAGTCAACCCTATTATTGTTGCTCTGTCTAATGTTAATCCTTTTGCTTTATGTATTGTGATTCCTCATGCCATGGTGAGTGGAATTTTTGTTTGATTACCCTGAATTATAGCTGGGATGGGGATGTCTCTTAGGTTTTTTGGGTCCCATGGTGGACCAATGTAATTTTGGAAGCAAACAACATAGTCAGGCAAATCTGGTGGTTGACAATGTGCATTGTACACAATAGCTATAACAAGACCAAGGGATCTATTGACTAGGCCAACTTGAATCCATAAATTTGTTGTTAGCATCACCTATTCACCAACACAAACGAGCAGTTCTGGGAGAAGTTGGTCATCATTTCCATGATCAGATCTGTTTGTTATTGTGCTACTCAAGTAATGCTAATAGCTATGGGCAAGTTTAACTATTTGATCATTTTTTTATTGTACAATATGACTAAGTCATTTGTGGCAAAAAGATGTGTAGCAACATCAAATTGTTCTCTTTATGTGGCTGAGAGCATTTTATTTGTGTTGGCATTAGATGAAGATTGTTGGCATTTAAGTTTTGATTGGTTGGCATTAGATTGCCATTGATGTCAACTCAATGAATATAATGTTTGTATGCAGCTACAAGAATAGGTGTAGCTACAGAAACATCTTAGTTTGTAGTTATAGTTGAGTACAGTTTAGGTGACAGGAAGTTCATTGCCTGGCAAAAAGAGCTTCACAGTGACAGGTTCAAAAAATTCAAAATGACTTTAAAAAGCTAGTTATGATTTTACTATGCAAAAAGCCAACTTTGCAGCTTGGACCAATGAGAAAGCTAACGTGGCTAAAGGAGATTGGAAGAATGACAACTTAGTGATATGTAAATGTTATCCTGCTAGGGTTTGTGGATGCGTAAAGTTTTTTTTATGTGCAGCTACAAAAGATTAGATATTCTTCTGTTAGTGTTCAGAAGTCTTGACAGCTACAGGATAATATGTAGCTGACTTAACCTTGAGTTGAATCCTTTGTTTGCATAAGTTAAGGCAGTTTAAACTCTTAGTTAACACCTCTTTCAGCAAGGTGGTTTCCCTTGATCGATGCAAATCAAAATTTTTGCTTTTAAAAAAATCTCCTTTCCTTGTTTTTGAGCTACTTTGGGCCGGGTTGAATAAAATCATATTTTATTCATTCTTTGCTTTGTTGTGAAGCATCCTTCTGTAGCAGTGATTGAATGGAGAGTTGTATATTCAAATATTTTTGGTTTCTGGGGATGCCCTAGATAAAATTATTTATTATAATTAATTAGATTTATAAGTTGTTGTTCAACTAGAAAAATTGAGGTATAAGAGATCTAATATTTATGATTGTTTCAAATACAAAAGAGACATATTTTATTAATGGCGGCTAGTCTAAAAAGGTGTTGTTGCATCAAATATTTATGCTGCTCCAAAAAAGAATTAATTTTTTGTAGATGGAAGAACAAGAAAAAGGATAAGATTTAGGTTTTATCTTTTGCAATCATAGAAGATTGTTAAAAAATGTTAGGGAAGATGCAGAAGTTGTTATGATAGTGTTAAGTTATCTCACATGCTGCTATAGAAATATACAAGAATATATCAGAAATCTACAAACAAATTGCTACATAAAAGTCAGAAAGTTTCTGAAAGAGTATTGCAGAATTATTTGTTTAATGTTTAGGGCTACGAAATTTTCATTGATCTACAGGAGTTTATCATAAATCTACAGACTACTACAGGAATATCGATTGATATGCTACATAAATCTACAGACATTTTGCTACAGGAAAGTCAGAAAGTTACTAACAGAAAATTGCAAATTTATTTGTTCAAAGTTTAGGGCTATGAATTTTTGATTTGATCTATAGAAGTGATATATACCAAAGTTTTTTATTCATTGTTGTGATGTGTACATAATATTGAAACCTTCATAATAGAGAGTGTGAGATAGAAGTATGAGTGTGGAGAAGAGAAGATAACTCTATGAAAACAGAGTATGTATTTTCTTGTGTGTTGAATATGCTATAGTAACCACCTCCAGTGTTGTTGTGAGAAAAAGAAGGGTAAGAGTGGAGAGTGGAGAGGTGTGATAAGAGTTGAGGTAACTCTATAAAAATAGAGTATGTATATTTTTGAGTGTAGAATGTTTTCATTTGCTGCAAAGTTGTGAGAATGCATATGTTGGTTTTGCAGAGACTTGTGTGAATGCAGATTGTAGAGTCTTGCAAAGTAAGTAAAAAATACTTGCAAGAGTTGCTTGGTGATAGAATATTAGAAGCTATTTGAAGACAACAAGTTGACATAAGTGCAGAAGTATTTTTAGTTACAAAATCTCATTTGTAACATGGTACTGAAATTGTAATCATAAATCTCTTATTGTAATCTCATCTGAGTGGGTGCTCAAATTAGGGGTAGAAGCTCCTTTGAGTTGGTGCTCATAAACATGGGATAGGTATTCCTTCGATTTGGTGCTCATAATCTAGGAATTGGTGTTCCTTTGGGTTGGTTCCCATACATTGTAACAAAAGACATTTTCATTGTGAGGCTGGATTGGAGTAGTAGCCTCCAATAGCTATTCTCACCGAGGTTTTTTCCCATCTTTGGTTTTTCCTCGTACATCTTGTGTCGTGGGATGCATTTTGTGTGATTGGTTTAATTTCCTTACCTTTGCTTCAGGTTTATGATTTTAGAGTTTATTATTACATCAGCTTAGAAATTTTTTAATTGTTGCCCACTAATTCACCCCCCCCTCTCAGTGATCTTTGTGTTCCTTCAATTGGTATCAGAGCCTTAGGTTCCCTGTTAGTAAGCTTTCTCCAGCTTGGGTAGATCCTAATTTGTGAACAAAATTTCTAAGCATGAATCCTCCTTTGTTAAAGTACCTATGCTTGATGGCGCTAACTATTCCTTTTGGAGTAGAAGAATGGAAACCTACTTGTCCTCCTTAGGTTGTGATGTATGGTTGATGGTCAAAAATGGTTACAATGTTCACCAAACTCCTCCAACTGATCTTGATGCTAAAAAAGAATATGAGTTCAATGCCAAGGCCAAGCATGCTATTCTTAGTGGATTTTTTGATATTGAGTTTGTCAAAGTAATGCACTACAAATCTACAAAACAAACATGGGATAAGCTACAAAATATTTATGAAGGTGATGAGAATGTGAAGGAAGCTAATTTGTAAAATATTAGAGCTCTTTTTGAAGGCCTGAAGATGAGAGAAGATGAAAATATTGTTGATTACTTACTAAGAGTAGATGAGATTGTTAATGTTGTAAGAGGACTTGGAGAAGAAATTGAAGATAATGTAACTGTCAAGAAAGTTCTAAGGTCATTAACAACAAAATGTGATACTAAAGTTTCTACCATAGAAGAAGCTAAAGACATGAATACTTTCTCTATGGATGAATTATTTGGTTCATTATCAGCCTATGAGATGAGGACTGTGAGTGTTGAACCCTCTAAGAGAGAAGTTGCCTTCAAATTGGTGAAGAAAGGAAAAGAAGCAGCTGCAAATGTTATTCAAGAAGATCTTGACAATGTTGAAGCAAACTTTGTCAAGAAACTGAAGAAAGGATCAGGCAAGTAGTTTCCCTTTAAGTGTTTTAATTGTGGAAAGATTGGACAATTTTCTACTAAGTGTCCTTATGAGAAGAAGGAAGAAAATAGTGAAGAAACTAATAAGTTCAGGCCTAAGAAGAAGAAAAACTTTAAGAAGAAAAGTCTTCTCACTGTTGAAAGTGAAACATTAAATGATGAAAGTGATTCAGTTGAAGACACTAGTGAAGATGAGAAAGAGGTTAATCTTTTCATGGATCAAGAAGTTCTAAATGAAAAGAAGAATTCAAAGATTGAAAATAATGCTCAATCTGGAAAATACAAAAATAGTTGATAGTGATGAGGAAGATGAAGTTGATGTTGAGGTTGATCTTGAAGGAGAGCTGATTTGTGCTCTTGATGAATTAGACAAGTTGAAGAAAGAGCAAACCAAATTAAAGAACAGTACCTTAAAATAACAAGACCAATTAGAGAAGAGTATTGTTACTCTAAAGACTCGGATGGAAGAAGCAAAAAGAATAAGTGAAGGTTTGAAATCTAAAGTTGAAGCAAAGAAAAAAGAATGCCATGAGTTGGAACAAGAGGTAGTAACTTTAAGGAAAGAGTTAGAAGCTTGTCAAGATGATCTAAAGTTGAGAATGAAAAATGAGAACAGAACTAATCCTCTAAATGATATACTTGGTAAGTAGAAAAAGAACAAAGATTATAGTGGTGTTGGCTATGAACATGGTGAGAGCTCAAATATGAGCAAAAAACTCAAGAAGAAGATTGTTTTCACTACTGCAACAAGTGAAAACGTTGCTGCCCCAGGAGATAGTATTGATGTTGCCCCAAAGAATAACACCCCAAGAGATGGTATTGATGATGCAACAAGAGAAAATGTTGTTATGCCAAGAGATAAAGTTGCTGCCCCAAAGGATAACATTGTTTTCCTACAAGTTAATGTTGTTGCCCCAAGAATGAGAAGGTCTATTGCTGCTATGGATACAACTAGAAGTATACCTCGGTATAATAATTAGTATATCCCTAAGTTTTATGGTTATTGCTTTAGATGCAATGCATTTGGCCACAAATTCATTTATCGCAAAATGGTGAAGAGAGCAGCACCAAATTTCATGATCAAGAATCCTTTTGCACCATTAAGAGATTTGGTTATTGAGTGTTGCAACTGCAATAATTTGGGACATAAAAGTGCAGATTGTAAAAGTTTCAACTTTCCTATGTTCAATGAGAAGATTGAATGCTATTATTGTCATAACTATTGTCACATAGAAAAATTTTATAGAGAAAGATCTACTAAACTTGAGAAGAATGTAGTTGCTGCCCCCAAGAACAAAAATGAAGAAAAAGTAGAAGCAAAGAAGAATGCCAAACAAGAGATGAAGGAAGTGAGTAAAGATAAAGTTCAATCAAGCATGTTAGCTCAAACAACATTACATGCAGAAAAGAAAAATTTGTGGGTGATAGATAGTGGCTACTCCAACCACATGATTGGTGACAGGAACAAGTTCAAACAACTAGTTTAGATAGGAATGGTGGTTCAGTTAAGCTTGGAAATAACTCCTCAATCAAGATAAAAGGTAAAGTAACTTTAAGTATTGATGGGAAACTGCTCACAAAGGATTTTTATTATGTTGAAGGGCTGAAACACAACTTACTTAGTGTAATTCAAATGTGTGACAATGGTTATAAGTTTTCATTTGATTCCAAAGGATGTGAAATTAGGAAAGAGAACAATGGAATATTAGTTGCTGAAGGTAAGAGAATAGATGGAAATGTATACAACTTAAAAGAATGTCATGAAACTCAATGTATGATTGGACAAGTGGATGCAAGAGCTAGTTATGGCATAGGAGGTTAGATCACATAAATTTTGACAACCTTGTCAAGGTTAGCTCAAAAGGATATGTGAGACACATGCCAAAGATAACCAAACCAACAAACATTATTTGTGATGGATGTCAAAAATGGAAGCAAACTAAAGTTAGTTTCAAGACTAAAGAGTACTCAACCACAAGGCCACTTGAGTTAGTACATACAGACTTATGCGGTCCTACAAGGACAAGAGTTTTGAATGGTGAAAAATACTTTTTCTTTCTAATAGATGACTATTCAAGAATGACTTGGGTAACTTTCCTGCAAGATAAGTCACAAGCATTTGAAAGATTCAAGGTATTCATAAAAATGGTTGAGAAAGAAAGTGGTTTCAAGCTGAAATGTTTAATATTAGACCGTGGTGGAGAATTTTCTTCAAATCAGTCTGAAGATTATTGTGAATAGTATGGGATTAGAAAACAATATTCTATTGCTCGAACACCTCAACAAAATGGAGTTGTTGAGAGGAAGAATAGAAGTGTGCAAGAAATGGAAAGAAGTATGCTTAATGAGTCAAACCTACCAGATGTTTATTGGAAAGAGGTTGTTCATATAGTAGTATACACACTAAATAGATCCCAGCTAAGAGTGCACAGCAAAAGGACACCTTATGAGCTATGGTACAGTAGGAAACCTTCTCTTAAATACTTCAATTTTTTTGGTAGTAAGTGTTTCATTAAGAAAGATGATGATGGGCTTGGTAGTTTTGATGCAAGATGTGATAATGGAATATTCTTAGGATACTCAACTCATAGTAAGGCATATAAATGTTTTAACAAATGCCTCAAGAGAATAGTTGAGTGTGTACATGTGAGAATAGATGAAGATTCACAGCAGTCAAGGAAAAAATTAGAAAATCAGATTGAAGAACATCATAATGAAGGTGAAGAGAAATATGAAAATGAAGAAGAAGTAGTAGAAATGCCTCCAAACAAGCCTCCAAGAAAGTATGTTCAGAAGTACCACCCTGAAGATCAGATTATTGGAAGCAAAGATAGTGGTGTGCAAACAGGAAGAAGACATGTTGAAAATGATGGTCAAGTCAACTTATGTCTTCTAACTGAAATAGAACCAAAGAGTTACAATGAGGCCAACAAGAGTGAAAAAGAAGCTCAACTTGAATATATGAACACTAGTGAGAAAATAGATGATATCCTTACCAAACCATTACCTAAAGAGGCATTTGAGTACTTGAGAAAGAGATTGGGAGTTGTATCTCCCTCTTCCAACACTTAGTTGGATATGGAATTTTATGTCTTAGGGGGAGCTTATTGTATTTCATCTTACATCCCTAAGATTGTTCTACTCTAAGTAGGTAGAAGTGTCAAGTGTGAAGTTCAAGATGCATTGGTTCTTGAAGGTTGTTGCTCCAATAGTAATTTATGTTGTGTGTTTCCCTTTAAATGTTTCTTAAGAAAGGGGATTATTGTTTTCCATGATTATTTGTTTCTCTTTATGCTGGCACATGCACTATTATTTTTTTCCATGCAGAATACCCACCTTGTTATGCTTATGACAAGGGGAGACAATCTAAAAAGTGGTGTGTTCAGTCAATTGTTTATTCAGTTTTATGCCACAAGGGGTGATGATGGTCTACAAGTTATGTAAACACAATGGTATTTGATCTAAAAGTGATCTTTATGAAACCCTTTGTCATTTTTTTCAAAGGGGGAGAAAGAATCTTGAGGTGAATTTTATCTAGATGATGTGGAGATCAAACTTCAGTTGGTAGCATAGAGATTCGATTGGTTGACATCAATGTCGAAGGGGGAGATTGTTGGCATTTAAGTTTTGATTGGTTGGAATTAGATTTCCATTCATGTCAACTCAATGAATACATTTTTTGTATGCAGCTACATAAACATCTTAGTTTGCAGTTACAGTTGAGTACAGTTCAGGCAACAAGAAGTTCATTACCTAGCGACATGAGCTTCACAGTGACAGGTTCAACAAAGTCAAAATAACTTTAAAAAGCTAGTTATGATTTTAATATGCAAAAATCCAACTTTGCAGCTTTGACCAATGAGAAAGCTAATGTGGCTAAAGGATATTAGAAGAATGACAACTTAGTGATATGTAAAGTTTATCCTGCTAGGGTTTGTGGATGTGTGAAGTTTTTTTGTGAGCAGCTACAAAAGATTAGATATTCTTCTGTCAGTGTTCAGAAGTCTTCCAAGCTACAGGATAATATGCAACTAACTTAACCTTGAGTTGAAGCCTTTGTTTGCATAAGGTAAGGCAGTTTAAACTCTTAGTTAACACTTCTTTTAGCAAGTTGGTTGCCCTTGATCGATGCAAATTAGATTTTTTTCTTTTAAAAAAATCTTCTTTCCTTGTTTTTGAGCTACTTTGCGCTGGGTCGAATAAAATCAGATTTTATTCATTCTTTGCTTTGTCGTGAAGCATCCTTCTATAGTAGTGATTGAATGGAGAGTTGTATATACAAATCTTTTTGGTTTCTGGGGATGCCCTAGATACAATTATTTATAATTAATTAGATTTATAAGTTGTTCAACTGGACAAATCGAGGTATAAGATATCTAATATTTATGATTGTTTCAAATACAAAAGAGACATATTTTATTAATAGCAGCCAGTCTAAAGAGGTGTTGTTGCATCAAATATTTCTGCTGCTCCAAAAAAGCATTAAATTTATGTAGATGGAAGAACAAGAAAAAGGATAAGATTTAGATTTTATCTTTTGCAATCATAGCAGATTGTTAAAGAAGATTAGGGTAGATGCAGAAGTTGTTATGACAGTGATAAGTTATCTCACATGCTGCTACAGAAATATCAGCTTGATATGCTACCGGAATATATCAGAAATCTACAAATAGATTGCTACAGAAAAGTCAGAAAGTTTCTGATAGAGTATTGCAAAATTATTTGTTTAATGTTTAGGGCTACGAATTTTTCATTGATCTACAAGAGTTTATCATAAATCTACATACTACTACAGGAATATCAATTGATATGCTACAAAAATTTGCAGACAGTTTGCTATAGAAAAGTCAGAAAGTTACTGACAGAAAATTGTAGATTTATTTGTTCAAAGTTTAGGCTATGAATTTTTGATTTGATCTACAGGAGTGATATATACCAAATTTTGTTATTCATTGTTGTAATGTGTACATAATATTGTAACCTTCAAAATAGAGAGTGTGAGATAGAAGTATGAGTGTGGAGAAGAGAAGATAACTCTGTGAAAATAGAGTATGTATTTTCCTATGTGTTGAATATGCTACTGTAACCACCACCAGTGTTGTGAGAAAAATAAGGGTAAGAGTGGAGAGCGGAGAGGTGTGATAGTAGTTGAGATGAATCTATAAAAACAGAGTATGCATATTTCTAAGTGTAGAATGTTTTCATTTGTTGCAGAGTTGTGAGAATGTTGGTTTTGTAGAGACTTGTTGTGTGAATGCAGATTGTAGAGTCTTGCAGAGTAAGTGAAAAATACTTGCAATTTTTGGTTGGTGATAGAAGCTTGGAAGCTATTTGAAGACAGCAAGTTGACATAAGTGCAGAAGTATTTTTAGTTACAAAATCTCATTTGTAACATGGTACTAAAATTGTAATCATAAATCTCTTATTGTAATCTTATCTAAGTGGGTGCTCAGATTAGGGGTAGAAGCTCCTTTGAGTTGGTGCTCATAAACTTGGGATAGGTGTTCCTTTGAGTTGGTGCTCATAATCTGGGAATTGGTGTTCCTTTGGGTTGGTACCCATACATTGTAACATAAGACATTTTCATTGTGAGGCTGGATTGGAGTAGTAGCCTCTAGCAGCTATTCTCACCAAGGTTTTTTCCCATCTTTGATTTTTCCTCGTACATCTTGTGTTGTGGGATGCATTTTGTGTGATTGGTTTAATTTCCTTATCTTTGCTTCATGTTTATTGTTTTAGAGTTTATTATTACATTGCTTAGAAAGTTTTTAATTGTTTCCCACTAATTCACTCCCCCCTCTCAGTGGTCTTTGTGTTCCTTCAATTTGTTTGTTTCATAAGCTCTTCCCAGTCATCATGGAGAGCCTCACCATTTCTTATATGGAGAAGGATTTCCCGAAACTTTTGTTGGAAAGGGCTATCTCTTTTATTGCAGAAAATAGTGTCGAATGTCACTGAGACTGTGAAAGTATGCCATAAGGCTACAACTGATGAGCATGAAGCATTAATAGGGGTATCCATGACAGGTGGAAACTGGGAAAGATCACCAACAAGGATGATAGAAACACCATAGAATAGCTCCCTCTAATTATCAAGGAATGCTTCGTGCAATCAGCTATCTATTTTTAGCAACAACTTCAGGCCTAGAAAACTCATTTCATCTATCAAAATATATTGAATATATTTAAATTGTTCTTGGAATATTGTCAATGGATGGCCTTGCAAAGGATTCATATCCTTTATGGGAATCCAGAGGGTTGTATGGATTGTGGAGGCACATATGTTGTACGCAGCAACACCTGTGGGGGCCAATGTGAGTAATGAGTTATTGGATCCAGTAGTAGAGGTGTTTATTTGTTGTCTGATACAATTTATCAAAAAGGATTTTCCAGTGCCAGCTGTCCCTTGAATGATCACACGGAGAGGGCCTTTGGGGGAAGGCTACATGTGATGGGACTAAATGATTTGAAGAGCCAATTGTTGTTTTGGTGAAAATTGATTGGATGATGTTTTTATAGGAAAAAATTGTATCATAGCTTGCTCACACTGTGCCCTAGCTGATGGAGTGAACTACAAAGAAATATTATTAAGTTTTTCAAGCACATGGTTTGTATTCCATGAATGATTCATATCAAAGTCTCGCCTACCCAGTAGTTGGAGCTGATTTATATACTAAAGTTAGTAGTAGCACCAAGCCGAGAGAAAGCTTCCCATTCATATTCATCCATAGAAAGTCGATGGTTCAAATCATCAGTATCACTGCCATGTTATTATTCAATTATGGATGCAACTAGAAGTCTATTAACATGCAAAGGATGATAACTATTTGTTTTAAAAACTTTCCAATTTTGTACTATCTCTTGTTTGGCAAGACCTATATCTATCTGTATGTTTCAGAAAGGTTTGTATAACATAAGTTCAGTCCCAAAAAAATGTCTCAAATGTTTTTGTATCCTCAATGGGAATAGACTTGATCAACATGTACACAAGGAAAATTGTAGGTTGGTGTCTCAATTTCCTTTTTTCCTTTTTATGCTACTTTGAATGTGTATATAAGTGGACTGATTCAATTAGGGATACACCACCTAGCTCTGGAGGCCTTTGCATATAGCACTTAATATAATTTTTTGGAAGGTCTTCACCAGCATCATCTTTATTTATATGGAACCATGCTTTTTTCCAACATTCAAATGAACATATTGTCGGATTAAAGTGAGAAGAGGAAAATTTTGTAACATATGGCATGTCTCCTGTGTAGAGATGTCATGCTCCACAAGAATATTCATCATGAATTTTTGATATGCAAGCAGTGCTCTATCCTCAACTATTTATTTTTTTGCAAGTCTTTTCAACATATCAAGATAATTTTATGATTTCTTCTCAAATTTAGCTGCATATTTAGAAATATGATTTAAAATAATTTTCCTAGAAATAACTAGTTGGTAGTCAACATTGACACGCCATATTGCAAGCATGGGTTGGCTATGAATATTTAGGCGATCATCATTTCTTGCTAGCTTGTATGATCTTTAAGACTCGGCATCAGATGTCACTGTAGAGGTAAGTTGTTGTTGCCAAGGTGCTTTATACCAACATTGTAATTTCTCTCTTTTTTCCTTAAATAGGTATATTAAGAGTATTTTGTGTGCATTCAAACTGTATTTAGCAACTCTTCATAATATATGATTGGATCACTGGAAAGAATCTAGCTCGTGGAAAGCAAGCATGAATTTTCTTCAGAACAATGATACATTCTGAGCAATCTCTGTGTAGGGTAATGTGGATTCCAAGTTGAAACATATCTATCAAAAAAATGCTTTTCCATAGTAACATCATGGTGATTGGACCAATCAAGAGTGTCCATGTTGGGGGCTTCTGGAAGCCGTAAAAAACCATGCACACGTGCAGAGCCATGATATTTCCATTCATATCTATACGAATAATATTTTGCATGCAAAATATTTTCAATCACCTCTTCACAGAAAAGTGAGAATATATGATGTAGATATAAAGATGTTATATGCGGATTTTGAACAATAGTATCTATTAGTGTCTTTGTTGAAGGCTTCATCACCAAATGAACCACAAAATAGAAAAAAATTGCAGATCAGCCAATTTTGTGTCTGCACATCTCAAAGTGAAAAAAAGGGTTGGTATGCCAAGTTGTTCAATCATTGTAGATAGTTGGCCCCAGCAAGAGTTCCAAAAAGAATGGGTCCCATGCAATGATGCACCAAAATGCATCAACTTCTCAGCTATCTAGCCATCAGGAGCAACTTGAAGCTATTCACACAATGTAGACAACAACTTGGGGATTTTGTCTTCCAAATCTGCTCTAACAAAGACAAAAACAGTTTTTTGGCTACGATGTCTCATTATCAAGTTGTAGAGGAAATACCTAAACCTGACATGTTTACCAAATTTGTGGTCAAAATATCTCATTATGTGGAGGGCACATTCATGCAAGTGAATTTGAAAATTCCTTGGTTGAAGGGGAAGTGTTGCTCTAGTGGGGAACAATGTTGGAAATGACATTGTAAATAAACTTTCAGTGTTGTATTCATTAACATGAGAAGAGCTAATTTTAGGCCAACACAAGATATTCTACCCTTTTTTTTCAATTTGTAATACATGTTTGATTGCTTGGAGCTCTCGTCTAGAATTTGGCAAGGAAGGGATAAATGATGAAAAAATTGAAGATTTATTTTCATCTTGAGTAGCATTTGTTGAGCTGGTCGATGGCATTAGCTCTTCATTAGAAACTTTCTCTATTGTATGCAATAAATTGGAGACATCAACAACAACATCAGGTAACATATTAAGAGCCTCAATATCAATCTCAACATCATTGTAGTATTTGTCATATTGATTTTTTTATTTCAATGCATCCATAACATGATGTTTATTAACATAGTAGTCGTAATTACCACCTTCAATGGTGGTTTGTCATACGATCACAACCTCAAGGTCTTGCAATTGGTGCGACAAAATTTTTGCTATGCTTGAGATATCTTGAGGAAATCTTATTGTGTGATCACTGTATTTAAATTTACCTCCTCTAGTGTGGGACACTTGTAAAACTGGAGCTACCCTAGCAATAAGCATTTCTTCAACCTGTGATAGCTTTTTTAGCAACAATGGTTGTGGGCCTAGGTCCATGCCATTTGCAGAGTTGAAGAGGTGGGTGCCTTTTTTAGAATAGCATCTTACACATGTCATTGTTGACCCTGACATATGAGTGTGCATCCCTATGTAGCTTTCTCTACATATCTGACAAACAGAAAGGTTCAAAAGTGCATCTATGCAGTGCCAGAACCGCTTTACCATATAAAGGTAGCAATAATTGAATATTTCTTTGAGGTTTTGTTGCTTTGTTGGTGCAGCAGGGGGATTGTTCTGAGATTGTATATAAGGGGTGGCATCTACCATTGCCAATGGGGACTGTGAGGGAAAATTGTCAGTAGGCAGACCTATAGGTGCACTTGTTGTAGTTACCCTTTGTTGCAAGTATTTTGTATGATGCTTCGCACAAATTTCCTCTCTATGTTGGCTATAGTACAAACGGTTTTGTTGTTGTTTTTTATCCTTTTTAAATTCACCAATTAATTGGGTTGTGGAACTTGAATGTACTTGCATAGCCTAGGAGTATACATACAAGCTCAACCATATTAGCATATATGAATATACATGTATGACCATAGATATATTTAAAGTAGTAATTACACAGAAATATATAACAATTTATATATGTGTATCCATGTGTATATAAATGTATATCTATGGATGATCACAAAAAGAATAGCATAGTTTGAACATTGGAATATATAAAAATATATACACAAGGATTTTATAGATTTTTGTGTTAACCATTTCCACTATTTCACTATTGTTATATCCCACGTTTAGAACAATACAATTGTAATGCCCCGCCACGCAACCCTAGAGGAAGTTGCAATTTACTACTCAAACGTACTATTTTTTTTTTTTTAAAGTACAAATAACATGCAAGATCACTATCCAATGCCAACAACCTCTAAGGTTACAAGACTGAGATTACTTAAAACCCAAACAAGAAACATGAATTGCAACATAACATTTAATTACTTATAGAATTAAAATCTCATACATTCCATACATGATAAAATTACGCCAAGGCATAAGAATTTCCACATGATTCCAATAATACACTTTACAATAAGAATTACAACACTCATTCCCCGAATGAGGTAATTCCAATATACAGGGTTACAATTACATCTTCCACCTGGATACAAAGAGGGGTAATAAATTACAATAATAACTGAAAGAATTAAAGCAATAAAGAACAAGTTCCCACGAGCTCTCCAACTGGAAATCTCATCCACACAAACAAGAAGATGACCCAACGGATTAAGGTGCATGCTCCACCCAACCATGTGATACCCAAAGGCTCACCCCCCGTGCTAGGAGATAGTAACAAGGAATTCTAGACAAGACCATCCACCCCTAGACATAGGCTAACTCACACTGACACAACCAGACACATGAACCAAACATCCATAAGGATAACACAAGTACAACTCCAACATCACTGACAAAGGTCACATTGCTTCCAGAATAAAATAGATTGAGTATGATAAGAAGACCAAATACCAACTGTTGTTGTAGAAAGAGTGTCATCACACAACTCATCATGGGATCTCCTCTGGGAATATTCCTAGGCTTCGGCCCCCACCATGGGTTATCCTGGTGGCCTCTACCAAATCCTGGAACCCATACTCACTCATGCGGGATCAAATACCTTTTGTAAGGACAAGATAGATGAATTTTCCATTCCTGGCCTTCCCGTCTCATCCCAAGTCTATACAAGCCCTTGCATCCATGAGCGAGGCTCAATTATCTTAATTAATGTGAAAAACTACCTAACTTCTAAGTACATTAATTTAGTTATCACTTGATTAAACCATTTCTGAAGGTTTCCCAGTTTACCTCTTTGGGCTCTAGCCCCTAACAGAAGCCACTCTTCTACTTGACAACAAACCAACATGAAACCAATCACCAAGGATGCCAAAGGGCATACCAATAAGATAAACAATCGTGCTCCAACTCTAGGAGGAACATATAATGAAAACCCACTTCAAACACTAGAGGCAACAAAAGTCAAAACCCTCTCCAAACACTAGAGGCACAAATCACAAAATCCACTCCTTCCAAAGGAGGCACAAACCAACCCCGATCGTGAAAACTGGGTGAGACAACAGGATATACTAAACGTCCTACCCAAGGCAATACAATGGTTGAATACATAATGACAACCCAAACAAATAAATGAAACCCCATCTAGAAGACTTACCTAATCAAACAACTCCAAATAGAACAAGCAACTCAATCAAAGGGTTCCCTAGCCTCTGGAAGCAAAACTCAGAACTACCAAAGTACACTCATAAATTTACAATCATAACAATATTGCCCATACAATACCAATATGAATCCGCTTAAACCAACGATCATATAAATACACGTTCTTTAAATAACTAATAATGTATTTTGACATAACAATCTTTTCTCATAAAATAGGAACCAAAGTACATATATACATCATATACTTAATCTATTAACTATTCATATAAGTTCTAAACAATATAATTTTTTTTATGAACCTTATCTATTCCTTGCAATCTAGAAAACAAACAACATTCCCCATTTATCATTTAAGGCAATGGAATACAAGAACTTTTAAATAACATTCTACCCATTATAACAGCATCGCAATAAAATAACCCTTTTCTTTACACATATTTAATATCATCAATTTTTCTCTAATTATAATCCATATAACTTAACCACGTACATAATCCTAACATTTAAAAAATCATTTACAAGAACTTTAAGATTCCATCAAATCAAACAGGTCGTTGTAAACACATTAACCATATTCATTTCAATTACAACCCTAACCCTTAACAAATATTTAATCATTGCATTAACCTTAATTTCCAAAATACAATTAATTCCTTTTTTCCCGACATCACGAAAGAGAGAAACTACATAATGAAAGGGAAATTTGTCGATTTAATCACCTATGTTAGGATTTCCTAAATCCAAACCAAACAATGACATATTGCATGAAATCAGTTTAAATAATTAACGTTAATTGAAATTAGAAGCTTAAACTAATTGTTTTCTTCCAACTTCCTCGATTACAACTAATGATCAAAATCAATCTTATAAAATCAATGTTTGCAATATTAAATAAAATAACCCTCTTAAAATCAATATATTTAAATATAGATATATATTAAACATATATACAATTATATACTCAACGTATATACTATTATATGTATATATGTTTAAATATATATAAATATTATTTAAACATATTTTTATAAAAAAACCAATTCAAACTTCAGTTCATTTAAATCAAATCCCGTTTAATTAAAATAAATAATAATAAAACATTTATTTAATTTATAATATATATATATATATATATTATATATATGTTATATATATATATATATATATATTATATATATATATATATATATATTATATATAATATATGCATATTATATATATAGTGTATATATATTATATATTATATAATATAAAATTAAATAAAATTAAATAAATAAATAAATAAAGAATTAACTTTATTTTTGCTTGGCCCGCGGCCCCCAAGGAGGAGGGGACGCAGCCAAGGCTGCGCCCAACCTCCCCCCTGTGGGAGGCAGTGCTGCCTGTGATAGCGCTTCCCCCACGAACTATGGGGGGTGCTGCCACAGCAGCGACCTCACATGGGGGTTGGGCTGGGGTAGCCATGGCTATTGCCCCCCTCCCCACAATTTTTTTATACATTTTTATTTTATTTTTAATATTCACAAAAATAGAAACCCCTGTTCTTGGGTGTTTTTCCAGAATACCCTAAATTCTTGTATATATATGATATATATATAAAAAAAAATCAATTAACAGCCAAATAAAGAAAATTCTTTCTACAGAAAATACAATAGAAGAAAATCTTTAATCACAATTTCATGTGCACAAATTTCTGAAGATTTTCAACTTCAAACAGAGATTTTTCAAGATCTTCTTTTGTTCCTTTTTTATTCAATTGTTTGATTCTTTCCTTGTTTTCTTTTCCATTTCATTTCTATTGTAAGAATCTATCTTTGTTTTCTCTTCTTCCATGATTTCAAAGAGGTTTTCAGATTTGTTTTCTAAACTTGCATTCAAATTGAAAAAAAATCTCAAAACTTCAAAACAATAAAGCCAGAATAAAACTTGTGATCATGAAATTTGAAGAACAAATTGATGTTGAGTTCCTCTGCAATTTCCACTCCTCCACAATTTCTTCCCAAGATCTCCACCTTCAAACCAAGATTGAATCCCACCAAGAACCAAACCCTATTTTCTTTTTTGCAACCCATTCTTTTTTTTCCAATTGAAAAAAAATCCCCCCCAATAAAATAAACCAAAATGAAAATGTAATATTTTTCCCCAAATTGAAGTTCAAATTCAAAATGAAATTCAAATTCAAAATCAAATGCCAAAAAACTCACAAATATCTTCCCCAAATTTAGTCAACTCTTTCCAAAATATCCCATTCCCAAAGTTATTGCATTTTTGAAGATATTTTATTTCTAAATAATTTAAAAACAAAATTCCAATTTCCAAATAGAATTTAATACATTTAAAATTTCTTTTCAAATAAAAGAATTTAAAACTTTTAAAACTTTCTTTCCCAAAAATAATCTAACACTTTTAATTCAAAAACAAATAACTTAATCAATTCAACACAATTAATTTAATTAATTAATAAAATAAATCTAATCAAAGATTAGATTATTTTATTAATTAAATTAAATTAATTAATAAAATAAATAGCATTCCTAGCTTTACAACCAAATATATTTAATCAACAGTTTAACAACACAAGCCATTTATTTACCTTATCGCTTGAATTTAAATAAAAAACCAAAGTAAAATGAACATTAAAACAACTACACCCGACTACAATCTAACGACACACTATGACTAGGGTGATGACTTGGCACAAAAAACCTAGCTACTATCTCCCAATCGATTACCATTAGTCAATGGACACACTCAGACCTGTGAAACCAGGTGGAGTCGATGTCCTATACCTGCAGTCCTGCAAACAAGACGAGTGTCGAACATGCATATAACATAGTAGACACGCCGTGAAGAGGAAATCACGGAATCACAGGGCGCTTGATTGCGAGTGAGGTAATCTTGTCCCCTTCACCAATACAATATTACTAACTGACGAATCTAACATCAATAATATAATCAAAATCATAAAGCATCATTAATTCAAATATCTGCTAAGCTAATCCAAAGCATGCCATAAGGATAACAGCAGAATAAAATACCATCACATCAAAATATAACATTCACACCGCTTTTACAATAAGCAATCAAATAGTAACCAAGCACCAAGGTCAAAGTGCTAACAGAAACAAAGCATAACAAAAACACATAACAAAGAAAAATATTGTTGATCAAAAGATCCAAAATGGAGGGGTGTTACATCAATATTGGATGCACGCAACCAGTTGAAAGTTATGTTTGTCGAAGCCAAGTGTATATAAAGATTTGTGTAGGCATGTATCTATGCAAGAACAAATATATGTTATTCAAACCAAAAGCACACAACCCATGCTTGGTATCCTCCCCACATTTTTTTTGCATCGTGGAGGCTCACGGACTCTAGCAAAACCCCTAACCAATCTGAACATTATTAAATGCCCATGCAGAATTTCATGGATTTCTATCACACATCACACAATAATAGAGTTGGGGGAAATTTGTTTTCATATCTGATCTATCATATTGTAGTGTTTGTTTTGCATCCCTCTCAACTTTATAAATATGTATACATACATATACATTTATATATACACATACATATACATATACATAAACATACACATATGCATATACATACACATACATATACATATGTACATATGCATATACATACACATACATATACATATACATATACATATGCATATACATATACATACATATACATATATACACATATACATACATATACATATACATATACATACATATACATATA
The DNA here is from genome assembly GCA_007258455.2 of Sequoia sempervirens. NCBI lineage: Eukaryota > Viridiplantae > Streptophyta > Pinopsida > Cupressales > Cupressaceae > Sequoia > Sequoia sempervirens. The sequence goes on from VDFB02026192.1 coordinate 42,217, forward strand.
CACATACATATACATACACATATATATATGTGTGTGTGTATACATATGTATAGTACATATACATATACATATACATGAAAGGGATGTTTTTATATGCTGGAAAATATCAATGTGTATCTACTTCCAAATCTATATGCTTTGTCAGGTTCACCCATGTGTGTATACACCTTAAAGCCAAGAAAACTAGAAACAATAGTTACACCAAATTTGTAACAGGTATAATAAAAAGGAAAATTATACTTACAAAATTAGGATTTGAAGGCTAGTGGTTCATGCCCTCAAAGCCAAACTCTGTATTCGAACCAATGGGATATGTCAAAAAATCAATATTGGGGGGCTCTGGAGACCCATCCACAAAGCCCAATTTCATAGACATAGTTCTGGGAACTTTTTGCAGGGACAAAATGTTACAATTTGAGTTGACTAATTGACAGCTCTATTTTCACAATAAAAATAAAAGATTAATGTATTGAAACATCCCATTGGAAATTGGTATATAACTTAGAAATATTGATCTATAACCATTCCACTTCTAATATTGTCCAAACAACACAGGATACAAGAACAAGAATAGAAATGCACTTTTAATACTGTCCAAACACCAGGGGATACATCAACAAGAATAAAAATGATAAATGCATATGTATATACCCCTAAATGTATGTGTTTATCTTTGAGGTTGCTTATATATGTATCCATGTAGTTTTTTATTATTTTACTATATTCTACATATAGCTATATGTAGATATTTGTATATGTTGCTAGCTAGTCCTTTCACCCTTTCTTATCAAAACAATAGCTTATACAACAATAAGAATAGAAATGATTAAGTACATATATGCATTGAATTTCCCCTTTTGTTGCACATTTAAAAACACACACATATAACCAGATATATATCCATATGTACACATGTATATATCTATTTATATACACACTGCTATATCTAAATAGATGTGTATACGATACTTTTTCCACACAATGTAACTCCTCCCCTTGAAATTTATGAAGAGAGCAAACATCTAGACTAAATTTTCCCTCAATTGACTGGCTAAGAAGGCTACGAATTCAAACCTTTTGTTGCCTATAGGATATTGTCTACTTCGAAGTAGGGCATTATTATAGGGAACAAAAGGTTTGAATTTGTAGCCTTCTCAGCCAGTCAATCAAGGGAAAATCCAGTCTAGATGTTTGCTCTCTTCATAAATTTCAAGGGGAGGAGTTATTAATCTGCAATTGCTCCTATGTTAATGGGTACAACGCCAAAGATGCACAGAATGGGCATTATGTGAGAGTCACAAAGTGGGAAAAACAAACAATAAGCAAAGGGAAAAAGTTGTGCAAACCAAAAGCATGTTTTTAACTTCAAAGCTTATTAAAAATATATGCCACAGGGGGACTCTTGGCCACCTTCAAACACAAAATCGGAATGGGAAATGGTTTCTCACGGTGTTGGACAATGGTAATCAAGATGGCGGGACCAAGCAAATACAATCTACACTATTTTCAATGTTTTTCAATGTATTCAGTTTCAATAGGGACATTCACTGCTAAGGCGCAATCAATTTTGTAGATTTCTTATGAACATGTTACACATATTGCACCATTAAATGCTCTATTATTAACAACATCTCAATGCTATATCATTTAATGCTATGGTTGTATTGTAGCAATTTTCTTAGAAGCTAAATAATACTTACATATGTTATTTTTAACTCTTTTTAAATCAAAGTCTACCTAAATACAAATAAAGATAGCATACACAGTTGTTTAGATATACATGTGCATATATAAATTGTTGTTGCATTCTCAGACGAGACACAATGATCTTGGTCTGTATATATGGATATATATTTCTGCCTATATGTATTTTTTAAAATATGAAACAGGGAATTCAATACATATATATACACATAAATTTTCAAGCTACATTGTTTGGAAGTAAATATTATTGACAAATTGAGAAATTGTAAAAGATCTATTAGATGAAAAATCCTATTCACGACTGGGCTAATGAAAATCCTAGTGGAAACTTCAAACCAATAGCCTATTAGCTAAAAATATAAAGCTGAACAAATAAAAGAGCTATTAGAATAACACTTAAAAGCCACCAAACTATTTTTTCTCCATGCGTATACAAATATCTTTTCAACTTGCCAAATCAATTATTTAAACCCAGTTCTTTATGACGATACCTATTTTCTTTCTAGGCTATGACAACAATTATATGATGCAACAATCTCTACAAAATGTGTATGACACCACAAGCTTAATTGTAAATTTGAGCTACATTGCTTGGCATTAAATATTATAGACAAATCATTTATGCAAAATACCCATGTAAAACAACTTGTAGAAAATAATTGTTATTCTAACACCTCTTATAATTTTTCTCTATTTGTATTCAATATTTATTAACAAAGAACATAGCTCGAATCTTGTATCAATATGTTTCATGATATTCTTTTTTTCCTGATCTACTTGAAGCTCCCTGGAACAAATTGCATGGGTCTGTTTATGTAAGGGGTGGAGCTTGCTAATTACATGGGATGGTAGTGTCTTATATCAATATGTTTCATTATATTCTTTCTTCCTCATCTGTTTCAACTTCCCTGACAACAAACTGTTCTTCATGATATTCTTTTTTTCAATTCCCCATAACAAATTGTTCATTATCATAGTTTTCCTCTTCTATTCTCCATATTTTAAACTTCTATTTAATGTGGGTTTTAGAACATCTATCATTTTCCTGTGATTCTTAAGTGTTTTCGTAATAGCTCTTTTCCAATTTCGGTTTTTGTCTCATACCAATATGTTTTATGATATTCTATTTTTCTCAAATTAAAAAAACAAAGTTGAACAGATAAAAGAGCTATTAGAATAACACTTAAAATCCACCAAACTATTTTTTTCTCTACGCTTATACAGATATCTTTTCAACTTTCCAAATAAATTATTTAAACCCATTTCTTTATGACAATACCTATTTTCTTTAGGCTATGACAACAATTATATGATGCAACAATCTCTACAAAATGTGTATAATGCCGCAGGCTTAATTGTAAATTTGAGCTACATTGCTTGGCATTCAATATTATAGACAAATCATTTATGCAAAATACCCATGTAAAATGACTTGTAGAAAATAATTGTTATTCTAATACCTCTTATACAATTTCTCTATTTGTCTTCAATATTTATTAACAAAGAACATAGCTCAAATCTTTTATCAATATGTTTCATGATATTCTTTTTTTCTTGATCTGCGTGAAGCTCCCTGGAACAAACTGCCCAAGTCTATTTATGTAAGGGGTGGAGCTTGCTAATGACATAGGATGGCAGTGTCTTATATCAATATGTTTCATTATATTCTTTTTTCCTCATTTGTTTCAACTTTTGTACAACAAACTATTCTTCATGATATTCTTTATTTCAGTTCCCCATAACAAACTATTCATTATCGTATTTTTCCTCTTCTATTCTCCATAATTTAAACTTCTATTTAATGTGGGTTTTAGAACATCTGTCATTTTCCTGTGATTCTTAAGTGTTTTCCTAATAGATCTTTTCCAATTTCGCTTTTTTTCTTGTACCAATGTGTTTCATGATATTCTTTTTTTCTCAACTATTTGAACTTCCCCATAACAAACTGTTCTTCATGATATTCTTTTTTTCAATTCCCCATACCAAACTATTCATTGTCGTAGTTTTCCTATTCTATTCTCCATATTTTAAAGTTCTATTTAATGTGGGTTTTCCAACATATGTCATTTTCCTATGATTGTTAAGTGTTTTTCTACTAGGTCTTTTCTAATTTCCCTTGACCAAAAAAGTTTAGATATGGCCATCAATGTATGTGAAATTACTTACAAAGAATATTCAAAGTGAAGAACCCAGTTCAAGTCAAATGCATGTATAGATTTGAGTTTGTAGCATATTCCTACTTACCTGAAATTCTATCACTATCTAGACAAGGTGTAACATCAAATTCTATGTAACAGTTGGCTTCTCAATTCAAAATTCAAGCTACATTATTTGTCACTAAATATTATAGACAAAATAGGAAAATTATATTTAAAACAACTATTAGAAAAACACTTAAGAATCACAGGTAAATCATAGATGATAAAAAACCCACACTAAACATATTCATACAAGACAAGCAGTCTATGTAAGAGTTGGATTGTCCATTCAAAATTCAAGCTACATTCTTTGGCACCAAACCCACATTAAATAGAACTCGTAAAGCCAATGAGTAGCAATAACCTGTACAAAATTCCTATAAGGCCACAGACTTAATCAAAAATTTGAGCTACATTTCTTGGAACTAAATATTATAGACAAATAGAGAAATTGTAAAAGAGCTATTACATGACAAATCCTATTCACAACTAGGTTGATGAAAATCCCATCAGAAACTTCAAACAAATAAATTGAACAGATAAAAGGGATATTAGAAAGAATAACACTTAACAACCACCAAACTAATTTTATCTCCAACATGTTTCTACTTTCATACTAACCCTCTACATATATATATGCAATCACTCCTATGTTAATCTACAATTGGTCAATATTAATGGGTGTAACGGCAAAGATACATAGAGATAACTAAAACAATAAATAGGGGGTGATCAAATTACTAACCCTAACCATATTTTTTGATGAAAGAAACAAGATTTAACTACAATTTCTCCTATGGTAACGAGTATAAGGCCAAAGATGCACAGAGATAACTACAAACAATAAACGATGGATGAAAAAATTACTAACCCTAACCATATTTTTTGACGAAAGAAAGAAGATTTAACTACAATTTCTCCATCCATACAAAACCATAATGCCAAACACCCATGTAAAATGACTTACAAATTATGGACAACAAAAGTTTTAACATAAACAATAAATAAATCATTTATGCAAAACACCCATGTAAAACAACTTACAGATTGTAGAGAAAAAAATTTTAAAATCCTCCAATCTGCTATAAAACAAAGCCGAAACCGACGATTTTTACAATAGTCTCCTATCAAACCGACCACGGAACCGAAGATGGTGATTTTGTAGAATAATCTGCTGTCAAACCAACACCACAATGGCTTTTTCGACAATGCAACTTAATCAATATATTTTCTGGCACATTTCAGACTATACTTTCCCACACTACACCCATGTAAAATGACTTACAGATTCTAGAGAACAACAGTTTTAACATAAACAATAAATAAATCATTTATACAAAATACCCATGTAAAATTACTTATAGATTGTGGAGAACAATAGTTTTAAAACCCTCCAATCTACTATAAAACTGAGTCGAAGCCAACAATTTTTACAATAGTCTACTATCAAACCAACCATGGAGCCGAAGGCAACAATTTAAATTAGAATAATCTGCTATCAAACCAACACCACAATGGCTCTTTCGACAATGCAACTTAATCAAAGTATTCTTTCTCACACTGCAACATTCAATATTGCATTTACTTCCTTTGCTTGCATTTACTTCATCTACCCCCATCGTACAACAACGACAAAATACATTAACCCTCACACAAGCAAACACTTACCATTCATCTTTTGCATATCGAGGACAACAACTCCACCACCACCAACCCACATAATTACCATTCTCCACATTGCCACAAAAAAACCCAGTCAAGTTGCCACCGGCTAGGACATCTTTGACATGGGAAAATCCAATTCATAGTTGGGTTGACAAAAATCCCAGTGAAAACTTCAAACAAATAGCCTATCGGCTAATAATTATTATTTAAAACATAAAATTAATAAATTATTAATATTAATTTAAAAATAATTATTTTTATAAACCAAATTAAGACTATAAATTAGGCCTCTAAATATAATTTTAGAGGCACTATATATTCAAATATAATGTAAATGTTTATATCTAAGTATATTTTGCATATATCTCTCTCTCTATATGTATATATAAAATAAATTTATCGTGTATAGGTCTTTATCTATAAAACATGCAACAAACTTATCACTTTATATAATGATGCAGGCTTGTTGAGATGTGGGAAGAGTTGCAGGCTATGTTGGATGAACTATTTGCAACCCAACTTAAAGGGAGAAAAAATTTCCTCTTCTGAAGAAGAAAAAATATTATTCTACCATGACAAGCTTGGGAACAAGTAATTACTGAGTCCCTCCTATAATAATTAAACACTAGAATACATATACCCAATTAAGTATTGATGGTAGCATCCTAGGAAATTTTTTTGACATAGATGTTTTTGTTTAGGTAGTATGAAATCCTCAGCTAATTTTTTGTAAACATCCTAGAAAATTGTTAATATAGATCTCTTGTTTAGGTGGTCTGAAATAGCGAAGCTACTACCAAGACGAATAGACAATGACAAAAAACTTTGGAATACTTTTCTAAAGAGATGATCTGATGAAAATAAAAAGGATTGACACACACAACACCCTCTCCAAACTCTCACAACAAATGCTCAAATAAAATATATTAACACACATAAATTTACTTGCACAGGAAACCATTGATTTTCTTAATTAAAATAATCTAGATGTACACAATTTTTCAATCATATATGGACTGATATGTAGAAAATTATTCTCCTATAGGCATCACATATGAAACTAGAAATTAATCTCAAACAAACTTTGCTCAAACATATGAGCTTTTACAAACAGAACCATCTCTTAGCTCTTCTAAACCACCTGCAACACTTGCAACTTGAAACTAGTTGTTCTGGAATCCTCATGGGCTGTTGTTTATCAGACCAAACTTGCAATAAACATTCCCAAACTTTCCTCCAGAGAAAATTTATGCCCCCTAACCTCTCCTTCAAAAATTATGCTTTTCAAATTCTTTCAATGCTTTCAACAATTTCTAGATTCTCCACTGTTGGCTCAGAGAATTAACTAAAAACTAAATTTTCTACTCTCCACCACTAGGTATTCCATCCCCTGTAGCTGCAAAAATCAGCCCTCAAAATATAATTAAAACTTATTAAAAAACTACTCACAATAGCCTTGTCAAAGATAGGAGGTTCCAGTTTTTTCCCCTTGTTTATCTCCTGAAAAAGTAGAAAGCTAAAGCTTGACAATTGGATGCCTATTTCCCACTCCCTAGTTTTTAGGGATCAACATTAAATGTTTTAAAAACTCCATTATCAAATTATAATTCTTCATATTGTGTTTTCAATTATTTTGAAATTTAAATGCTTTAATTATGCTTTTTGCTTTACACCCCACTAGCCAGCTTGTCAAAGTACAAAAGAAATTTATTTAATTATTTGAAGATAAATAATTTTACACCCCTCAACATGTAATCCAAGCCAAAATTAATTCACCTCAAAAATCCAAAATTGCTCAAATAAAAAAAATCAACCTTTTTTGTTGATACAGGATAGAAAAATGCCATGGATGCTCCTACATTAGACACCCGTGGCAGAAAAGAAATGTTTCCTGAGTTGCACTCAAAAAACATTTGTTGAATTTGTGCCTATTCTGGATCCATCTCATTTCTTTGCCTATTTGAATATTCTTATTCATCAAATTCTGCAAGATTACACTATTATATCCTTTCATCTTTACTCCTCTACCCTTCATGTATTTCTAAACTTTTAATCTGTCCTCCCACCAATATATTCCAATTGAATTAATAATCAAACATATACCTCCACCTTCAACAAAACAAATGTACTTCATTACCTCTATTGTTGTTTTACATTTTTCTTGCTTTACCTGGTTTGTAATATGGTTTGTCACTCTTATTATGCCTTTAGAGAGATATATTGCTACAATTTGATCTTCAACACCCAATTTAATGTTAGCACCACATTCCATAGATTAATTCTCCACATTTTGTAACAAATATCCAAGCTTTGTTATCGAGGAATCTTCATCTTCAATACTTTCAATCAAACAATCATAATAAAACTTAATTTTCACCTCAATCTGTTCACCACTCTCATCTACTTCCAAAGGATTTATTGTTGCAACCTTTGACTCTACTTTTACATTCTCAATATCATCAAAACATGTACTAAAATCTGAAATTACATCTTTACCTTTGGCTGCAACCTTTGTAGTAGCTGAAATTTTTCCATTCCACTCTCTTTCAATTGCTTCCAATCGTATTAGCAAATCATCTTTCTCTTCCTCGATGTCACATGCATGAGACTTTGTTTCACCCTCTTTCTTTCCTGCAATCAAAATATCATTAGAAGGATAATCAAAATTACCTTCAACTCTTCTCTCCTCATGTTTCCTCCTCTCAATCTCTACTCTCATTTCATCTATCTATTGTTGCATCTTTATCATTTCTCTTTCTCAGATTATCCAAAGCCTCTCTCTAGTTTCCTCTAGTTTTGGAATCCTTAAAATCCACCAATGATAAAATTTATTTTTCTCTTCCTCTTTTCCATCCTTAATTCCTCACAAATTCTTAACACAAATTTCAAAACCCTCAATTTTTTCACATGCAAACTACCTCACTCAGCGATCTGTTTACAAATCCTCAACACTCTCCACCCCCAAGTCCTGGTGCAAACTGCCTCACGTTCGGTGCTTTTCCTACACACTCAGGAACTCCTGCTCAGATACCACTGATGAAAATAAAAATAATTTACACACACAACACCCTCTCCAAACTCTCACAAAAAATGCTCGAATAAAATAGGGGAACTACATATTAACACACATAAATTTACTTGCACAGGAAACTATTGATTTTCTTAATTAAAATAATCTGGATACAAAAAATTTCAGTCATATATGGACTGATATGTAGAAAATTATTCTCCTTCAGGAATCGCATATGCAACTAGAAATTAATATCAAACATATGAGCTTTTACAAACAAAACCATCCCCCAACTCTTCTAAACCACCTGCAATACTTGCAACTTGAAACCAGTTGTTCTGGCATCCTCATGGGCTATTGTTTATTAGACCAAACCTGCAATAAAAATTCCCAAACTTTCCTCCAGAGAAAATCTATGCCCCCTAACCTCTCCTTCAAAAATTATGCTTTTAAAATTCTTTCAATGCTTTCAACAATTTCCAGATTCTCCATTGTTGACTCAGAGAATTAATTAAAAACTAAATTTTCTGCTCTCCACCACTAGGTATGCCATCTCCTATAGCTACAAAAATCATCCCTCAAAATATAATTAAAACTTATTAAAAACCCACTCACAATAGCCTTGACAAAGATAGGAGGTTGCAGTTTTTTTTCCCCTTGTTTATCTCCTGAAAAAGCAGAAAGCTAAAGCTTGACTTGGGTGCCCATTTCCCACTCCCTAATTTTTAGGGATCAACATTAAATATTTTAAAAAATCCATTATCAAATTATAATGCAAACATAACAACGGCCAAATATTTATCAAATATTTCATGCCTTATTACAAAAATTTATTCACCTATAATAATCCAAAATTGCTCAAATAAAAAAAATCAACCTTTTTTGTTGATACAGGATAGCCAAATGCCATAGATGCTCCTGAATCATGATCAAAAGATGTTATGGTACACAAGTAGTCTACTCATGCATTAAATTTATACTTTGCCTCTCTCGAGGTTGAAGTGAAAATAGGAAGAATTTTGATGAATCTTGTTGCCAGTGGCTATAATCAACTGGACCATAATTTTTTAAGGTCTATGGCATCAAGTTTTGTGGGACAACAACAAGATGAAAAACTACCACCAAATAATGCTTAGAGTTTGTATGGAGGTTTTATCTAGGATAATGAGCTGGCATCATTTTCAACAAACATTAATGCTGAAATTTTTAATCAAACTGGCAATAATAACTTTCTGCCAAGAGAACATCAATCTGATTTGCTTCTCTCTTTGGTATCAAGTTCATCTAATGGCTATGATGGATCACCCTTAGATATTTCATCTTCTTCTTTGATAAATACCGAAGTCTATGCAGCATCAAGTTCACAAGAGAAATGGCTTGGTTTTACAAAGTTTACAAATATCTCCAAGGAAACAATAGAAACTCCAGAATCTAAGAATTTCATGAATACATATGATGACAAAGAATACTAGAGATATATTCTAAACCTAGCCAATAATACATCTATATAAATTGAATATCTCATCACCCACCAATGATAGGCTTCTTTCATTTGATTTATACTTACTATTACTGTGATCATGAACAATAATTCTATTGTTGCTTACGTATTCAATTCCCATTAGCAACTATTGTAATTAGCATTCAATAATTGGTTGTGGATAAGTGGATGCTTAGTTGTAACATCTACCTCAATGAATTTAGATGTGTGTTGAGAAATTGTTGGTTTTCTCAAATGTACATAAATGATGTGTTTGAGGTTTTTGAATATGATTTCTAATTAGAAATAGCAATCATATTATTTCTTTTTGGCTTCTGTCGTAAAAGAAAATGGATATCATCTAGAACTCAGATATTGTTTTGTATTTTTATATACACACGATCTTCGTACTTATGCATAAATATTCATATGTGTATTTATATCTATATATAAATAAGAGTTGTGGTGCAGCAGAAGTCTCTAACAAATGTTTACATGTCTTTATCCTCTTTATTCTAGTTTATAGAAAAGTTGTACAAAATTCTATATGCAAAATGGAAAATAGAAGAAACGATCCAGTATTTGAGCATGTTTCAATAGTTGTGATAGAATTTGTTTATATAATGCCCAATATTTAGCTGATAGGCTATTTTTTTGAATTTTCTACCGGGATTTTCGTCAGCCTAGTTGTGAAAAGGGTTTGTCAGCACCGAAGATTGGTCGGCTGGTAGCGACTTCCCTGGGGTTTTTTATCATGACGTGGAGTTTGCTAATTACATGGGTTGGCAGTGGTGGAGTTGGTCGCCTTGATACATAGAAGTAGAATGTGAAGTGTTTGCTCATGCAAGGGTTAATGCATCATGTCGTTCTTGTATGATGGTGAGGGAGGAAGTAAATGCAATATTCAATGTTGCAATGTGGGAAAGTATACTCTGAAATGTGCCAGAAAATATATTGATTAAGTTGCATTGTCGAAAGAGGCATTGTGGTGTTGGTTTGATAGCATATTATTCTAAAAATCATTTCCTTCACCTTTGTGGTTGGTTTGATAGCAGACTATTTTAAAAAGCGTCGGCTTCAGCTCCGTTTTATAGCAGATTGGAGGGTTTTAACACTATTTTTTTCCACAATCTGTAAGTCGTTTTACATGGGTATTTTGCATAAATGATTAATTTTTGTTCATGTCTTCTTGTTATCTATATGGATGGAGAAATTGGAGTTAAATCTTCTTTCTTTCATCAAAAAATATGGTTAGGGTTAGTAATTTTTCTGTCCCTCATTTATTGTTTATAGTTATCTTTGTGCATATTTGGTGTTATACCCATTACCATAGAATAAATTGTAGTTAAATCTTATTTCTTTCATCAAAAATTATGGTTAGGGTTAGTATTTTTTATCACCCTTCGTTTATTGTTTTAGTTATCTCTGTGCATCTTTGTAGTTATACCCATCAACATAGGAGCAATTGCAGATTAACATAGGAGTGATTGGATATATATATGTAGAGGGTTAGTATGAAAGCATAAACATATTGGAGATATAGTATTTTAGTGGTTTTTAAGTGTTATTCTAATATCTCTTTTACAATTTCTCTATTTGTCTATTATATTTAGTGTCAAGCAATATAGCTTGTCTAATAGCTCTTTTACAATTTCTCTATTTGCCTATAATATTCAATGTCAAGAAATGTAGCTCAATTTTTCAATTAAGTATGTGGTGTTATAGCCATTTTGCACAAGTTATTGCTACCCATTGGCTTTACAAGTTCTATTTAATGTGGGTTTGGTGCCAAAGAACATAGCTCAAATTTTGAATTGACAACCCAACTTTTACATAGACTGCTTGTCTTGTATCAATATGTTGAGTGTGGATTTTCGATAATCTATCATTTACCTGTGATTCTTAAGTGTTTTTCTAATACTTCTTTTTCAATTTCCCTATTTTGTCTTTAATATTTAGTGGAAAATAATGTAGCTTAAATTTTGAATTGGAAAGCCAATTGTTACATAGAATTTGCATGTCCACATATAAACTTTTTTGGTCAAGGGAAATTAGAAAAGAGTTATTAGAAAAATACTTAACAATCAAAAAAGAATATCATGAAGAACAGTTTATTATGGGGAACTTCAAACAAATGAGGAAAAAATAATATCATGAAACATATTGATATAAGAGACTTCTATCCCACGTAATTAGCAAGCTCCACCGCTTTCATAAATAGACCCGGGCAATTTGTTTCCCGGAGCTTCAAGCAGATGAGAAAAAAAAGAATATCATGAAACATATTGATACAAGATTCGAGCTATGTTCTTTGGTAATGAATATTGAAGATAAATAGAGAAATTGTATAAGAGGTGTTAGAATAACACTTATTTGCTACTAAATATTATTGACAAAAAGGGAAATTGGATTGAATTGACTAAAACATAGATAGATGCATATATATATATATATATATATATGTATGTATATATGTATGTGTATGTATGTATGTATGTAGATTCCCCATTTCATATTTAAAAATGTACATATAGGTAGAAATATATATCCATATATACAGTCCAAGACCCTATGGCTCATTTGACAATGGAATAGCAATTTATATATACAAATGTATATCTAAATAGTTGTGTATGTTATCTTTATTTCTATTTATGAAGACTTTGATTTAAAAAGATTTAAAGATAGCATATGTAAGTATTATTTAGCTTCTGATAAAATTGGTACAATACAACATAGCATTCAATGATATAGCATTGAGATGTTTTTAATAACATAGCATTTAATGGTCCAATATGTGTAACATGTTCATAAAAAATATATGAAATTGATTGTGCTTTGGCAATGAATGTGCCTATTGAAACTGAATACATTGAAAAACACCAAAAATAGTGCACAAAACTATAGTTCAAGCGAGCAACAATGTAATTTGTTTAGGCTATAAACATTGAATATTACATTTTGCCGTCCATTATTCCATTTATTTGTCCCTCTTCTTTATTTCTCTTCCATTATTTATTCCATCCTTATTATTTATCCACGTGAATAAACTCTCTTTTCATTTCTGCCTGTATATATATATATATATATATATATATATATGTATGTATGCTTGTCATAATATATATATATATATGTATATGTACTATATATATGTATATGTATATATATATATATATAATACTCATATATATACTTATATAATGTATATGTATATATATATATATATGTATATGTATATATATATATGTATATGTATATGTATCATATGTCTTTTATGTATATATGTATATGTATATGTATATATATGTATATATATGTGTGTCTTTGTATATGTATATGTATGTATATGTATATGTATATGTAAAGTTGAGAATGATGTAAAGAAAATAGATAACTTCAATGCTGCACCTGATTCGAGCTACATTATTTGGTACTAAATATTATAGAGAAATTGTGAAATTCTAAAAGAGCTATTAGAAAAAACACTTAAGAATCATAGGAAAATGACAAATTATCAAAAAACCCACATTAAATAGAATTTTAACATATGGAGAAAAGAAGAGTTGAACTACAATAATCTGTAAACATATTTTCACAAAGAACATATAACATGTTCTATTCACACAAAATGTAAAACTGAACATACCTTCACAACTACTACACTAATTTAATATTCAATACCTTTATGTTTTCATACTAATCCTTTGCATATATATATATATGCAATTACTTCTATGTTAATATGCATTTTAAAAATATGCATATGTAGGGGCAATTGTATGTTTATGTAGTATAACATTCAAAAAAATACACTGTCCACAAAAAGCATATAACATGAATGTCCCATCCATAGAAGACGCAAAACTTAACATACCTTTACTGCTACTAAACTAATTTTATTTTGAATATCTTAATGCTTTCATACTAACCCTCTGCATATATATATATATATATATATAACAGACAAATAGAGAAACTGTATAAAAAATATATTTCCTCTTGTGTTCATTGGCATAGTGCAACAACATAAGCAAGCATTTTCCATAGTGGAAATGGTTAACACAAAAATATGTAGAATCCTTGTATATATAATTTTATATATTTGAATGTTCAAACCATGGTATTCCTTTTGTGATCATCCATAGATATACATTTATATACAAATGGATACACATATAATTTGTTATGTGTTTATGTGTAATTACTACTTTAAATATATCTATGGTTATACATGTATATTCATATATGCTAATATGGTTGAGCTTGTATGTATATTCCTAGGCTTTTCCAATACATTCAAGTTCAACAATCTAATCAATTGTTGAATTAAAAAAGGCTAAAAAACAAAAAGGAACCATTTGTACTATAGCCAACATAGAGAGAAAATTTGTGTGAAGCGTTGTACGAAATACTTGCAACAAAGGATAACTAAAGCAAGCACACTTGTAGGTCTACATGTTGACAATCTTCCCCCATAGCCCCCATTGGCAATGGTAGATGCCACTCCTTTTGCCCTGGATTGTCTTCTTCGCCCAGGCTACTAGGTTGTGGATGCTAGTTTTGGTAGAAACATACTGATATCATCATTAGAAGATATGCGCAATATCCAATCCCAAATCAATCCCCCTACTACACCAGCACGCCAACAACACCTCAAAGAAATGTTCAATGATCTCTACCTTTCTATGATGAAATGCTTCCAGTGCCGCATCGATGCACTATCAACCCTTGTTGTTTGTCATATATGCAAAGAAAGTTACATTGGGATGTGCACATGTCTATCTGATTCAACAACCACGTGTGCTAGATGTTATTCTAAAAAATGCTCCCACCACTTTGGTTCTACAAATGGCATGGACCCAGGCCCACAACCATTCTTGCTAAAAAAGCTAACACAGGTTGAAGAAATGCTTATTGCAAGGGTGGCTCTAGTTTTACAAGTATCCCATGCTAGAGGAGGGTAGTTTAAATACAGTGGTCACACAATAACCTTTCCTTAAGATATCTCGAGCATTGCAAAACTTTTGTTGCATTGATTGTAAGACCTTGAGGTTGTGATCGTACGTCGGAGCACCATTGAAGGTGGAAATTATGACTGCTATGTTAATAAACATCATGTCATGGATGCATTGAAATATAAAATTCAATATGACAAATACTACAATGATGTAGAGATTGATTTTGAGGCTCTTAATATGTTACCTGATGTTGATGTTGATGTCTCCAATTTCTTGCATACAATAGAGCAAGTTTCCAATGAAGACTTGATTCCATCAACCAGCTCAACAAATGTTGCTCAAGATGAAAATGGCTCTTCAACCTTTTCATCATTTATCCCTTTCTTTCTAAATGATACACGAGAGCTCCAAGCAATCAAACAGGTATTACAAATTGAAAAAGAGTAGAATATTTTATGTTGGCCTGAAATTAGCTCTTCTCCTATTAATGAACACAACACTAAAGATCTATTTACAATGGCTTTCCCAACATTGTTCCCCATTGGAGCAGCACTTCCCCTTCAATCGAGGAATGTTAAAATTCACTTGCATGAATATGCCCTGCACTTAATGAGATATTTTGACCACAAATTTGGCAAACATGTCAGGTTTAGGTATTCCCTCTACAACTTGATAATGAGACATCGCAGTCAACAAACTATTTTTGTCTTTTACAAAGTGAATCTGGAAGAAAAATCCCAAAGTCTTTGTCTACATTGTGTGAATGGCTTCAAGCTGCCCCTAATGACTAGATAGTAGAGCAACTGATGTGTTTTGGTGCATCGTTGTGTGAGACTCACTCTTTTTAGAACTCTTGTTGGGCCCAGCTATCTACAATGATTGAACAACTTGGGATTCCTACCCCTTTTTTCACTTTGAGTTGTGCAGACACAAAATGCCCTGATCTACAAAAAAAATTATCTTCTATGGCTCATTTGGCGATGGAGCCTTTGACAAAGATGTTGATAGATAGTGTTATTCAAAAACCATATATAACATCTTTATATCTGCATCATAGTGTACTATAGAAAAAAGGCAACTTGCTTGATTTGGGCAGTAATTGATGATAAATCAAACTTAATAAGGCCTTGATTTGGTGTTGTGAGGTGTTTTTCACATCCACACTAGGTCTTGGACCCTTTCAAATGCATTTAACGATGTCTTGTAAAGGTTTTGTAAGGTGTTGTAAAAGACTTTCACACCTCTCTAGACTTAATGAACCCATCTTCCCTTAATTCAACATTATAAAATGTATTTAATGAAGGCTTGTAAAATAAACTTAATGTTAATCTGGTGTTGTAATGTGTCCTACAAATTCACATTGGATTTTGTACCTTGCTAGGCTAAGTGGACCTAATTTTAATGTTGTAAAGTGTATCTAATCACACTTTCACATTGAATTTTGTGTCCCAAGCCCTAATTGAAATTTACATCATCACTAATAGGCCCTTATTACCCCATATTGTGCATCTTGAGGCATAATTTGATGAAATAATTGGCAAAGTCATCATATAAAGCTAATTTATGCATTCCCCAACAACCCAGCTAGTAAATGGATCCCTCTGCGACTAATTCTCCATTTGTGGTGAATGAGTCCCTTCCAGGTGGGATTGGTTCACCCAAGGTGGCGAATGAGTCCCATTTGGGTCAATTTTCAATTTTGAGTGGGAAAAATTAGGTTTTAAGTTTAATTTTTCTTCATGTTAGCCTTAGGGATCCAATTTATGGGAAAATAAGGTGAATTTCCTATAAAATTAAGTCTCTAAACCTTAATTTATAGCTCATAACTCATTTACACATCTCTTATCATTCATTCATAATTTATCTTCTATCTCAAGTAAAGCAAGTTAGGGTTTCAACATTGCAAGTCTTCAAGATAACTTCCTAAGACATTCAAGGGAAGATTCTTCATGTTTTATTGCATACATTCAAGATAAATTTTCATGGTAAGGTAATAACTCCATTATTTAATTCTTCATTACATTATTTTCTCATTTTGGTTTAATTACCTATAAAGGGGTTTGACCAAGGCAAACCCGCGTGCCCTAACATTCAACATTTCTCTTTCTTGTCTTGTGCATTTGCAGATTTAGACATCTTGGAGGTTTAGAAATAATTTAATATTGTGTTTCAAAGTTGTTCAATTCATCTCTTCATTGGATAAGGAAAAACATCACAAAAAAGTCACCTTCAGGCTCGAATTTGATAGTTTTAGAACCGGACACGTGGAGAAGTAGAAAGTGCAGATCGAAGGCTCCTGTTTCCACCTTTGAATCTTTAGAATTCAAAAGTGGACTCATTCACCATGGGTGGAGAATGAGTCCCACTACTAGGCCTGATTTTTGTTTTCTGCATTTTTGGATACTCATTTGTCTGAAACGGGCTCCAGTTCAATTTTCCAAAACTAGGACTAATTCACCTAGAATGGCGAATGAGTCCCACCAGGCCTAAAAATCAGGATCAATAGCATTCTAGAATTCATTTCTAGTATTCATCAAGATCTCAAGTCAACACTTTCAGTTTTTTCCATTTCTGTTACAGTTTATATTCATTTCTAGGTGTTTTTGCAATACATAATGTGTTTTCAAACAATCTACATTTCATTGGTTTTGCATTAATAATCAATCCATTTTATCATTTTATTTCACTTAGATCATTGCATTTCATAATAATTCCATCATATATATACCTTATTTTGAGTGAACCACCTCAATTTTGGGGTTTATCTCTCTCCTTTTAGGTGAAAAACCCTAAGAGTGCAAGAGAAGTACATAGAACACACAAAAAATTGATGGCTCATTTTGGTGAACCTGATTTTTTAATACCTTCTTATCTAATTTGGATTCCTTCATCATAGATCTAGCCTCACATTGATCTTGCATTAGGGTTTGCATGGATTAATTTGCAAGCTAAGTTTCAAATTTTGCATTCATGAAAAGTGCATTTAGGTTGCATTTTTGGCATCTAAAATCATTAAAATTTTCTGAAATTTTGTATTTTCATCTTAGGTCTACATCTTACAGCACAGAAAACATAAAAATCCATCAGAAATTTTTGAAAAATCTCAAAAAAATCCCCACTGGGACTCATTCACCACCTTGGGCGAATCAGTCCCTTTTGACCCCTAAAATTGCCTTTTACAGAGCTGAAAGCCCTATTTTTATGCTTATGTTTTCTGCCATCAGTTATCTGTATCAGTTGGCTGACTTTTTGCATCATGAATTTCATTAGATTTAGCTTACATTAGTTCATTTCCTGCATTGTTAAAATTCACATTTGCACTTCCAATCTTTCATCTTTTAGATTATTGCATAGTGTCATCATTAAATTACTTTGTTTGAAATCTAAAAAGTTGCATTTCATCCTTTGTCTTTACATTTCATTTTAAGTTTGCATAGCTTCTCTTACATTTAAATCATTATAAATAAGCATTATTTACATTCATAGGACTTAGACTTTTTCAATTTTCATTTTCAGCATTAGTTCCTAGTTCATTTAGATCAGATTCATTAGCAAATGAAAAAAAAAAAAAAAAAACATGAAATGAGCCAATTCAAAAAATTATTCAATTTAAAAAAACCATAACATCCAAGCCCTTTAGTAGTGATTATTTAGACATGTTAGATGAATCCCTTAAGGACTTCCTCTCACTAAGATCATCCACTAAAGATTTGACACAAATGGATGCATGCATCAATAATCATGATAATCATAATTGTTCTTCTCTTGATATCTCTCCCATTAGTGATGAAGGTATCTTGATGAAAGAAGACACACTCATTGAAGATCATGAAATTCTTTCTTTTCTTCCTTCTCCCCCTTGCAAAGACATTATGACACACAAAGTTGAAATCATTGCCACTACCTTACCGAGTCCTCATTCATCTCCCCACACCTCCCCTACTTGTGCAAATCCTTTAGTGAATAAGGATAAACTCATGAACGATCATGAAAAACACATTTTTGTGGAGGATATGATTGAGATCTATGAAAATCCTACCTCTCCTACTCAAGATGACATTCTAGGACATGAGGATGTAAGTATAGATAATCATGAAAATCAACCCATTTCTTCTCCTAATATCTTCTCTACACATGAAGAAGATAGTTTAGTGTTAGAAGATATCGTGATGGAAGATCTATTTGAACAAAAAATTCCAATCATTAGTAACCATGAAACTCCTAGTTATCCTTCTCTTGATGCATATCTTATGAGCAATGAAGCTATATTGCCAAATCCAATTATGACATGTGATGAACATATTAACTCTCCTCCTAGGGTCGATATTATGGAACATAAGAATGATACCTTAGAGAAATCAGACAACCAAATAAATCCTTCTTCTCATTTCACCACTATTGATACTCAAAAAAATCCAACCCTTAATCATCCCCCTATGTGTGCTAAGAAACAAGCTCACAATGCACCCAACCTCATTCTTCCAAATCATGGTCTTCATGATTGTCCTTTCATAGAAATCAACCCATCAAAAAAACATTCACTCAACATCCATGCTATCACTCAAAATTCTTCCAAGCAAACTCTAACCTTGGTACATCCTTAATTGATAGATATCTCATTAAACATGTATCAAGCAGAAACTTTGTTTTCTTATCCACATAAATAACATTAGTTGTTGCTCCTTGTCATGCAATAGTTGTAGTATCATAGCATACTCACTATTGCATGTTTTGCATCCATTGCAAGGGGAAGCATACCATCATCCATTCTAGGCTCACCCTTGTCCTACACTAAGTGGGGGAAAAGGGTTAGAAATCCTTATCCCTGTATGTCACTTGGCGTTGTCTCTTTTGACTAATCGTTAACCTTTCATGAACATATAAGATCAAGCTTGAGATTTGGATGACATGTCTTAAGATTTCCTCGCATGTGACATAATCCCTTTCTTCATGATGCAGCTTATCGAAAACATATGACTTGGCATAGGGATTTTTGAATAAGCTCTCATACTCTCTTCTACTTTAAAGCAATTTCTCACAGTAATGGTGTTAGCAACTGCTTTAAAGTGGGGGCATACATAGACAATATCTTTGTGAAAATTTCATGGTGTGATTTACTTTATCTTGTGACATGTCCTCTCCTTGGTGATTCATTGGGTTTGATTCCTTCCAAGAGTGTACGATCAACTGAAGTGGCCTAATGTGAACAAAGCATCCTGTGGATAACGATCTGACAAGGGAATAATGATCAACTGAAGTGGCTTGATATGAATGAGGCATCCCATGGGTAATGATCTGACACCCTGAATTTTCCTCTCTTGGAGACATTAGGCACAATGCTCCCTAAAAAGAAGACCTTATTTGAACAAATAAAAATCCCCTTTAGCAAAATTCTTTACATACTTTAAACATTTACAAAAAGCATTACATTGTGGTGCCTTATCAATGTTATCAAGAGCATAACTTTGGTATGGTTTGTATAATGGGAAGCTAACACACTGGCATGAATTTCTCACTAAACCACTTCTTTGAGACATCTCACCCCGCAGACGACTTGATGTTTTGTGGCCCCAGAGTGAGTGCATCTCTGATCCACCTCATTTTCATTTCTCTTCCTTCTAGTTCTTGCCATTGAATGATTATGTATCTTGATGGGTTGACTTAGGATCTTGGATCTTGGGGGTTTAACTACCTTCTTAATCATTTTCATTATTTTTCATCTGCATTTGTACACTCAAATCTCTCTTGAATGTCTACTTTAGTGTGAGTTTGAAGCAAGTTCATCCTCTCACTAAAGTGGGGGCTAAATGTACTATAGAGAAAAGGAAACTTGCTTGATTTTGGGAGTAGTTGATGATAAATTGGACTTAATAAGGCCTTTATTTGGTGTTGTGAGGTGTTTTTCACATCCACATGAGGTCTTGGACCCTTTCAAATGCATTTAACGATGTCTTGTAAAGGTGTTGTAAAGTGTTGTAAAAGACTTTCATGCCTCTCTACACTTAATGAACCCATTTTCCCTAAATTCAACATTATAAAATGTATTTAATGAAGGCTTGTAAAATAAACTTAATGTTAATCTAGTGTTGTAATGTGTCCTACACATTCACATTGGATTTTGTGCCTTTCTAGGCTAAGAGGACTTCATTTTAATGTTGTAAAGTGTATCTAATCACACTTTCACATTGAATTTTGTGTCCCAAGCCCTAATTGACCTTTACATCATCATTAATAGGCCCCTATTACCCCATATTGTGCATCTTGAGGCATAATTTGATGAAATAATCGACAAAGTCATCATATAAAGCTAATTTATGCATTCCCCAACAACCCAACTGGAAAATGGACCCCTCTAGGACTAATTTTCCATCTGTGGTGAATGAGTCCCTTCCAAGTGGGACTAATTCATCCAAGGTGGTGAATGAGTCCCATTTGGGTCAATTTTGAGTTTTGAGAGGGAAAAATTAGGTTTTAAGTTTAATTGCTCTTCATGTCGTCCTTGGGGATCCAATTTACAAGAAAATAAGGTGAATTTCCTTTAAATCAAGTCTCTAAACCCTAATTTATAGCTCATAACTCATTCACACATCTCTTATCATTCATTCATTATTTATCTTCTATCTCAAGTCAAGCAAGTTAGGGTTTCAAAATTGCAAGTCTTCAAAATAGCTTCCTAAGACATTCGATTGTAGATTCTTCATGTTTTGTTGCAGAAATTCAAGATCAATCTTCATGGAAAGGTAATAACTCCATTATTTCATGCTTCATTGCATTCTTTTCTCATTTTGGTTTAATCACCTATAAAGGGGTTTGACCAAGGCAAACCCCCATGCCCTAACATTCAACATTTATCTTTCTTGTCTTGTGTATTTGCATATTTAGACATCTTGGAGGTTTAGAAATCATTGAATATTGTGTTGCAAATTTTTTCAAGTCATCTCTTCATTGGATAAGGTAAAACATCAAAAAGAAGTCACCTTTAAGCCTGAATTTGATAGTTTCAGACCAAGACACCTGGAGAAGTAGAAAGTGCAAATCGAAGGCTCTTGTTTCCACCTTTGAATCTTAAAAAAGTCAAAAGTGGAATCACTTTCCATGGGTGGTGAATGAGTCCCACTACCAGTCCTGATTTTGGTTTTCTGCATTTTTGGATACCCATTTGTCTGAAATGAGCTTCGATTCAATTTTCCAAAACTAGGACTAATTCGCCCAGAATGGCGAATGAGTCCCACCAGGCCTAATAATTAGGATTAGCAACATTCCAAAATTCATTTCTAGTCTTCATCAAGATCTCAGGTGCACACTTTCAGTTTCATCCATTTCTATTACAGTTTACTATTCATTTTTAGGTGTTTTTGCATTACACAATGTGTTTTCAAACAATTTACATTTCATTGGTTTTGCATTAATAATCAATCCATTTTATCAGTTTATTGTGCTTAGATCATTGCATTTAGGCATAATTCCATCATACATACCTTAGTTTGAGTGAGCCACCTAATTTTGGGGTCTATCTCTCTCCTTTTAGGTGAAAAACCCTGAGTACAAGAGAACTACATAGATTACAACCTAAAATTGATGGTTCACATAGATTCTCAATTTTTTGTGAAGAGGTGATTGAAAATATTTTGTACAAAAAATATTATTGGTATAGATATGAATGGAAGCATCATGGCTCTGCACATGTGCATGGTTTTTTATGGCTTCCAGAAGCCCCAAACATGGACACTCGTGATTGGTCCAAACACCATGATCTTACCATGGCAAGGGACTTTTTAAATAGATATGTTTTAGCTTGGAATCCACATTTCCCTGCAAAAAAAATTCTCAGAATGTATCATTGTTCTAAAGAAAATCCGTTCTTACTTTCCACGAGCTAGATTTTTTTCAGTGATCCAATCATAAATTATGAATAGTTGTTAAATACAGTTCAAAGGCACACAAAATTCTTTGAATATACTTGTTTAAGGAAAAAAGGAGAGCAATTACAATGTCAGTATAAAGCGCCTTGGCAGCAACAACTTACCTTTACATTGACATCTGATGTTGAGTCTAACAAATCCTACAAGCCAGCAAGAAATGATGATCGTCTAAATATTCATAGCCCACCCATTCTTGCAATTTGGTGTGCCAATTTTGACTTCAACTAGTTGTTTCTAGGAAAATTGTATTAAATTATATCTCTAAATATGAAGCTAAGTCTAAGAAGAAATCAGAAAATTACCTTGATATGTTGAAAAGACTTGCAAATACAAATATAGTTGATGATAGAGCACTGCTTGCATATAAAAATTCATGATGAACATTCTTGTGGAGCATGACATCTCTGCATAGGAGACATGCCATATATTACAGAAATTGCCCCTTGTCACTTCAAGTCGACAATATGTTTGTTTCAATGTTGGAAAAAAGGCACAGTTCCATATAAATAAATATGATACTAATGAAGGCCTATCAAAAAATTATATTCATTGTTATATGCAAAGGCCTCTAGAGCTAGGTTGTGTATCCCTAATTGACTTGATCCACTTATATACACATTTAGAGCAACACAAAAAGGACAAATGGAATTTGAGACACCAGCCTGCAATTGTCCTATGTACCTATTGTTCAAGACTATTCCCCTTGAAGATACAAAAATATCTGAGACATTTTGTTGGACTGAACTTATGTTATACAAAACTTTTCGAAACATACAGATAGATATAGGTCTTGGAAAATAAGACATAATACAAAATTGGAAATTTTTTAAAACAACTGGTTATCATCCTTGGCATGTTAATAGAATTCTAGTTGCATCCACGATTGAAGAACAACATGGCAGTGATACTGATGATTTGAACCATCAACCTTCTATGGATGAATATGAATGGGAATTTTTCTCTCATCTTGGTGGTACTACTAACTTTAGTATAAATCAGCTCCAGTTGTTGGGTAGGTGAGACTTTGATATGAAACATTCATGGAATACAAACCATGTGCCTAAACAACTTCATAATATTTTTTTGAATT
>VDFB02026194.1:0-13319 GCA_007258455.2 Sequoia sempervirens
CACATAATAGCATGTGATAAAAGGGTGATCCCTAACAACATGAATATAATAGCAACATGGACTTGTCAACAAAATAATGTAATAATCGTATGTTCACCATCAAGTATAGATTGCACAAAACCCAAGACGTGCTAAGAAATCATCTCTTAATCCATTGCATCTACAACAATACATAGGTAAACCATATAATATATGAAAGATAAATTTATTTGGATCCATGTAAAATTTGCACCACACTCCTATCCTTAGCTACCATTAAGATGTCTTGGTTATGTTAGCTCTCAAAAATGTAGGCGGAATGCCTCAAGAGGCTGCCAAAATCTTGATACATTTTAGGGTAACAGACAAGGTCAGATGCTTTAGACCTTCTACTCTTCAAGTGTTGTCGGACCTAGGCGGGTGAACCTATATGAGTGAAGCAGACTTGGCTTTATGCTTATTTCTTCGAAATGCTTTTCCCACAATGGCAAGTAGGAGTGGACAAATGAAATCAAATTTGGTATAAATTGTATAGCAATATTCAAAACTAAATCCTAATATGTTCAGTTAACAGATGTAAATAAAATGAATGAATCTAAATGGTGAAATGCAGAGACTAGTGCCTTATTGGGTATGCGGAGTCAAATGAAATAGAAATGGGCAACTTATTTCTAGAGAACACTCAAATTGTTTGGCATATGTTTTTTTTATAACTTATATAAACATGCAAGACTGTGATTACTAAGTTCTTCTTAATGATCCAGATGAATTTCCCTGATTACTGTGATCAACCAAAAGGATTTAATCTTTTCTTGAAAGAACCAATCAATTAACCACACAGATATAGCAAATGTGCACTGATAAACTGAATATAAACTTGTTATATCAATTTAAACAACTAGAAAGCATCAATGGAGACAACTTAGTAATAATTTCAATAAGCACGACTGATAATTGACACCAAAAATGAACCACCACATCAACTGATTTTCATTGATATCTCCATTTGAAATCATGCATCATAGTCTCTAATCTGAGAATTTTATTCTATCGTCTCCATCCCTAATCTATCTACTGTATATCTCCTATCTAATATCTAGTGTCTTCCTTTACAATAAAAAATGGATATTAATATATTTGTATCTAAAGAGACACATCGCTTCGTAATCCCATGTCAGTGAGCAACAATATTTGAGCTTTTGTTAATCATCTCTGAGACATTCACCAAAAATCCCGTAGTTATGTCGAAGTCCAAAGTCCTATCGATAGATATTCTTTCATCTCATGTTTGTCGCTGTAACATTCTATTGTCAGGGAGACGTCTCATAGATCACCTATGTCTCACCGAGATATGCTCTTTTGTTATGTTTGATTCACCGTGACCCTTCAGAGTCAGGGAGATGTCCCACAGACGTATTATGTCTCGCCGAGATACACCTTGAGTTCACTTTTGATTTCCATAACAATATCACTTTTTCACCGATGCAATAATACTTCGGCATGACATTTAGATCGGCAAGATTGCAAGACCTTACTCTAAAATTTATTCAATAGAATCCATTTTGTGCTTTGTCAGCAAGACTGGAGGCGTTCGGTGAGACCTCACACCGATAGAATCTTTTGTGTTCTGTCGGCGAGACCCAATGCACTCACCAAGACCATACTTCGAAGACATAACTCTTGCTGAAGTATTTGCTCATTCTGCGCTAGTCGGTAAGATAATATAACTTCATTGTGACTCATCCTGATGAAGACCCTCTTGCCAATATGAATCTTCTGTCTCCGAGACAATGAAAATGTCCTACCGATAGGTGCCTATAGATGAATTTTGATCGCTGTGACACCAAAGAAGTCTTGCTGATAGGAAACGACAGATGTATATTAACAAGAATGCATTATAGGTCAGGGAGACCTTGACATTCTCATGCCGATAGGAACTATAATGTGAAATATTTAGATCTAGATGGATTTTAAGGGACAAATATGGGAAAAATATGCTCATGGTAGGACTTATTTGAAAGTCTATGAGTATGAACAACATGTAAAATTATCATAATTTTATAGTTCTAATAGGTTACACATAAATATATTGCCATAGTCATGTTGTGACATTTTAATGTCCTTGGTATATTACTTATCCCAAGTTATGAAGATTATCTCTTTAAAGATCTCATGATGATACCATGTACTAGTGTTAGAAGGTGTTCTTCCATATTTTTCTTGGAAATCCCTATTTTCTCATCCTTATGCTCAATAATCTAAAACTCCTTTATTTTCTTGCACATAATTATGAAGGGTACACCATGTGAATTTGGATAATATATGTACTTCTCTCAATCTAAGTTGGATTCCATAACTACAACTAGAAGTGCACCACAACTTTCACTAATTCTTTTCCCACATTACACATAAATAAATTCATTAGTGAGATACCCAAGCTTACTTAGATGAGGTTGTTTTCCACATAAGAATGTCTATATCTACTCATTTGGAATTCGTTTTATTTTATTTTTGAAATATTACATATTGATGGTTTACCTAGGACACATTTCTCTTGATTTTCTTTGGAATTTTCCATGTTATGCTATTCAAGTACAACACACACTACTTTATCTTTACAAGGTTCATTCATTTCTAGCTACATAACTATGTTCCTCTCTATTTATATTCTTAATCATTTTATATTTATTTTCAAATTTACACAAGTTTCTTGTTTGATCTTTCACTTTATTTCTAGGAGGTGGTGTACTGATTGCACCTTTCCTTCATGTATTTCTATGTTTCACTTGTTTTTTTACTACTAGTATTCTTAAGAATCAATGTAAAGAAGTTGTCTAGTGTTCTTTATAGGTTTCTACTTAGTTTTCAACATGCTTAAGTCTACTATGTTTCAAGTTCTCTAGTTTTATCACCAAACAAATATATGTTGTTCAACACATTTCTTAGGAATCTAAACTTGTAGGAGAGCTTAACTGTAATTTATATGGAAATAACCTAATAATGTATGAAATAAATCCAAATAATGTATAACACTAAAGGATAATCATTACCACTAATTATTAAGTGCATAAAATTAAGAAACATTTCTATATCTAGTGCAAAAATGATTTAGTGAATTTGAAATTTGTCTTGCCACATTTAATGTCTCAATAAGTCAACTAATCATGCATTCAAAGTAAGGTTTTCAAATTTTCTATATCTAGTACAAAAACTATTTAGTGCATCTGGCATTTGTCTTGCCACATTTAATGTCTCAATAAGTCAACTAACCATGCATTCAAAGTAAGGTTTTCTAAGTAAGATTATGTCTATAGGTGAATTTTGACTCTTATAATGGTCACACACAATAATTTTTTATCATTTTAGTTTAATGGTTCACTAAATAATAAAAGAGTAGTATTACACAGGGTTTCCACAAAGTTTCTAAATACTTTTAATAGATTTTCAAACATCAATGTTCAACAAGCCCTTCTATATAACTCAAGGTTCACAATAAAAGTGTTAGTGGATTGGGATGGAGTTTAAACTTTACATCAAAATATTTTTATTTTCAAGAAAATTAAACATCCCCATAGGTCCAATGCAACATAAATCTTATCCTCTTATCTATATTTCATCCTTTTATGGAATAAGCATAGTCTTAAAAGCACTTGATTCATTATTAATATAAATGGACTACTTCTCACTAGGTGGAAGCATCAAAAGTTGTAATTATTACTAAGTTGGCCTTTATAAGAATCAAATGTTTAAGCATGGTTTAAGTTCCAAGTGGGATACATAAGGGCTAACCTTTATGTTATCCATGTTTCCAAGTGTCTTGAAAGTTCAAGGAGTTTATACTAGGTGTTGCCATATGTTTTATCATTGTTTGGAATATAAATAATGTTTTACCTTGGTCAACTTATACTATTTACACATTAGTGATGCCTCATGAAACATTGTTCCATATTTTGACAAGGTTTGAAGTCATATGAAAGGAATTTATAATAATATTGTTCATTAATGATATTAATGTTTTTCTAACTAATCATATTGTTTTTCCTTGTTGATTGTATGGTTTTGGTTTTGTTTTCACAAGATAATGTTACTTCTAATCACATCATTTAAAAAGTCTAATGCTCCCATAAGAATATTTAAACTAGGTGATTTTAACCTGAACCATAGATTTTAAGATAGATGGGATGCTATGACTCTTTTGCTCAATTAGGGTATTTCACCTAATGAAAAGAGATAGACCCCACACCCAAAATCTAGGTGGTTCACTCAATATAATGTATGTATGATGAAATTATACCTAAATGCAATGATCTAGACATAATAAATTGATAAAATGGATTGATTATTGAATGGAAACTAAAGAAAAACTTGTTTAAAAACACATTGTGTAATGCAAAAATACTTAAAAATGAATGTAAAACTGAAACAGAAATAGATGAAACTAAAAGTGTGCACCTGAGATATGGAAGGAGGCTAGAAATGAATTCTGGAATGTTGCTGATGCTGATTTCTCAACCTGGTCAGACTCATTCGCCATTCTGGGTGAATCAGTCCCAGTTTTGTAGAATTGTTCTAAACTTGTTTTGGACAAAAGGGTATCTAAAAATGCAGAAAACCAAAAATTAAGCTAGAAGTGGGACTCACTCACCACCCATGGTGAATGAGTCCACTTTTGAATTTCTAAATATTCAAAGGTGGAATCCAAAGCTTTCAGTCTACACTTTCTACTTCTTTAAGTGCTTGGTTCTGAATCTGTCGGATTTAGGCCTGAAAGTGACTTTTTGTTGATATTTTTCCTTGGACAATGAAGAAAAGACCTAAGAAAATTCATGAATTGATTTCTAATGATTTCCAAGCTTTCAAGATTCCTAAATCTGCAAACACACAAGACAAGAGAGAGAAATGTTGAATGTTAAGGCATGGGGGTTTGCCTTGGTCAAACCTCTTTTAGGTAATTAAACCAAAATGATGAAATAAAGTAATGAAGCATACAACAATGGATTTATTACCTTGACATGATGATTGATCTTGAATTTCTACAACAAAACATGAAGAATCTACCCTTTAATGTCTAAAAATTGCTATTTTAATGACCTAAAATGATGAAACCCTAACTTGTTTGACTTGATGGAGAAGATAAATGATGAATAAATTGTGAAAATGAGTTAATGGATTAATCGGGGTTGAAATGGATGGAAAAACACTTATTTATACACAATTATTCCCTAATTACCCAATAATACAACATCACAAGTCGACATAAGGTCTTAATGAATAAAAAATTGAAGGAAATTTTGAATTATTTTGAATTTTGAGCCAAGAGGGACTCATTCGCCACCCATGGTGAATGGGTTCCACTCTAGGCTTGTAAGTGGGTGTTGGGAATTAAGGTGCATTTAATGTTGTTTATTGGGTTTATATTCAAAAGTACACTTAATTATGAGTTATGAGTGCATAAAGGGGTCAAATAAAGCATAAGAAAGGTGTAAATACTGATAACAAGCCTAGAAAAGTGTGAAATCTTGTTACAAGACTTTACAACACTTTGAAATAGCACTCGATAAGGAATAAAAAGGGAGTATTTAGATGAATTGTAATGAGAAGAGTCTAGAAAATTGTAGAAATGTGTTACAACACTTCGCAACACCTTCACAAGACATTAATAAATTCATTTTATTCAATTTCCAAGGGTCCAAGACCTCGTGTGGACATGTTAAACAAAATTTCCAAGGGTCCAAGACCTCGTGTGGACACTAAATAAAGGCCTCATTGAGTCTAATTTATCATTAATTATTCCCAGGTCAAGAAAGTTTCCTTTTTTCTATGGTACATTTAGCCCCCACTTTAGTGAGAAGATGAACTTGCTTCAAACTCACACTAAAGTAGACATTTAAGAGATGTCCAATCATACCAATTTAGCTGACATAACAAAGATAAAAGGAGGTTGTGCAAGCCTCCAAGATTGAATATCCTAAGTCAAACCAACATAAGCACAAGAGGACACACACAAAGGTGAATGATGTGTGACGAAACAAGATACATGATCATACAATGGCAAGAACTAGGGAAAAGAGAAAGATGAAAATGAAAATGGGTGGATCAAGCTTCAACCATTTTTCCAACTGGTTATGGATCAGATCTAGGCTACTTATCAAAGGAAAATGCATACTCACTCTAGCGCGACAAAAATCTTGGATGTCCACCAAGTGAGAAAGCCCAAAAGGTGTGAAACATACACTAGTTGGTATGCACTCACAAAACACATAGGTGGCTATGGTGAAAGTCATGTTGTTGAATGGGCTTCCTACTCAACCATATTAAAGTTATAACTCCTGATAACTTTAGCAAGGTGCCACAAGGGAAAATGTTGGTTCGTGCTTCATGAGACAAGCAAAGCTTCAAATGCTTAGAACTCATGAACAAAGAGGATAGTACCACAGGCATGCAAGTTACATTATGCAAGGTGGAAAAGATGTAAAAATGTAAAATGTAAAAATGTAAAAGTGTAAAAGTGGAAAAGATGTTCAAAGGAGTCTTGTTAAGTTCATGCAAGGTCTATCACTTAGAGAACATTGTGTCTAACATCTCCAAGAGAGGACCAATCAAAGAATAAAATATTCACAACTTAGGGGATGCTATGTGTCATATCAAGCCACCAAGAGGAATGCAATATGCTAAGATAGATCACACTTATGAAGGACATCACACCCAATGTCATCCACAAAGTAACAAACACATTGTATGAAGTGACAAGGCTGCACTAAGAATCCAAAATGTGAATGAAATTATGCCAATGTATGCCTCCCAGTTTAAAGGGATTGGTACACACCGTTCTGTGAGCAATTACTTTAAAGTAGCAAAGGAAAAAATGCAAAAAGACTGGAGATCCATCTCGAAAAGCCCTATGACAAGTCATATGTTGTGTTATGAAGAAAGGTAGTATGTCACATGCGAGTCAATATTAAGACATGTCATCCACATCCCAAGCTTGCTCTTATACATTCATGAAAGGTTAATGACTAGTCAAAAGAGACAATGAAAAGTGACATACAAGGATAAGGCTATCAAACCCCTTGCCCCCACTTAGTGTAGGACAAAGGTGAGCCAAATAGAATGAAAGTAAGTATCAGGTACAAGGAAGATCACCACACTCCTTGAGAGGTTGAATGTTATTGTTCTACAAAGTCTTTGATGAAAGTGGAGATGAGGGAGATACCCCTAGATATTTCTTGAAAGAGTATGATATGTTAGTTTTGTGCATGTGTTCATTACATCCATGTGTAGGAGGAAGATTGTAATCGATACCATAACAATATTCCAAGTTAGATGAAGGGGTTGTGTGTTTGTGAGGAGTGGTTTATTTACAACACAAATCCTTTTTAATGTTATGTGCCATTGCTTCATGAGGGATGGGACTTATATAGACCCCATCACACCATGGGGTGATTTGGTAGAACTAAGTTGAGCAAATGGAACACAAGGTTGTTTGGGTTGAGAGTGGGATATTGTGCACCCTTCTTTAAAGGTAGGTGTGAAACTCCAATCACTACTAGAACTTATGTCTAAAAATGAATCATTTGTATATGACTCTTTGGACCATGAGGGTGAGATTTTGGAAATGTTATGGAAAGGAGGTGTAGAATCTAATGACCCCAAATTATCATGAAAGAGTTTTGTTGTAGGTGAAGAGTTAGGACCAACTTGTATTGGTTCATGTTTTGATCTAGGAATGAAAGGATTATGGGAGTTGGAAGTTTGTGATCATTCGATGCATATCTTTGCTCATCTGCATCAATCATGTATATCTTGTTGTTGTATTCAAATTTCATTACATGGTGAAGGGTAGATGGGATTCCTTTCATAGCATGAATCCATGGTTTCCCTAGGAGAATATTGTATGGAAAGGGTCCTTACATGATATGGATAGAGGTAGGAAACACTATAGGTCTGACCTCAATAGGTAATGTGATCATCCCAAGAGGTTTCCTATTAACATTATCAAAGCCATGAGTATGAACATCATTAAGTTGGATGAGATTTTTGTCCTTGCCAAGTTTTTTGAGGAGGTCTATGCTACAAACATTAATTTATGCTCCATTGTCGATGAGAGTTTGCCTAACTAAAGTTTCATTAATGATCACCTTTATCATCAAGGGATTTTTTTGTTTTGAATATCAAGTGAGGGTAATTCATGTTTAGGGAATGTGATTTATGACTGGGTGGCTTGCATGGGATGAGAGGAGGATGTTACATGATTCAATTTTATGTAAGATTGGATCTCCTTCTTGTGTATTTGCAACATTTTGTGAAAAATAAGTTTGACTGATGGTGAGAGTTGAATGAGTTCCCATATAGAATTAATAGTAGGGGCCTTTTTAAGGTCTTCAACACTAGGCATTTTTTGAGGAAAAGGTAATGGTGTAGGAGTGTTGTGTGGTACCCTAGATGTTTGAGTTGCTAAGTTACAACTTAGTGGCTACAAAACATTATTATGATTAGATTGCATCATGGATTTCAAGACATCTCTAAATTTTTTGTGTGATTCACTAATGGAAGGTGACTTAGGAAGCTCACTAATTAAAGGAGATTCAACTTGTGTTGCCATAACCTCAATAATTTTTTCTTTATTGGCATGATGTGCTGGTGAAGGAGATTTGAATGTCATTGTATGATTGTCTTGCATTATGATAGTTTTTGTAGGAAGAGATTTTTTAGGAGAACAACAAGCCAAATGTTTTTGACATTCATAGGTTGGTTCTTCTAAAAGGACTTCATCACAAGTAGGGGAATGATCAAAGGTTGAATATTGTTTCTCAAGAGGAGTTTTTCTAGGTGAAGGGGGGAAACTAAGATATTAATGATCTCCATCAATTGTGTTATCTAACATCAAAGTATCTACTTCACAACTAGGAGAGATACTAGAAGAAGAAAAAATGTTGTTGTCATAATTACCTATGGTTGTATTGTCTTGTTTATCAATGTCTTGTCCAACAAAGAGAGGTAAGAGGAGAGAAACAACTAGGATTCTCAAAACTCTCATGAATTGGTTCTTCTACCAAAATATCTTCGTCACCAATAGGAGAGATATTAGGAGAGGACAAAATATGATCGTTAGGAATGTCCAAGGTTGTAGTCTCTTTCAAAAAACACTCTCATAGGGAGGGGATATGAAATGTTTCTTAGCATGTCTAAATATGTAAGGTACTAGTATATTTTGAATAAAAATGAAAAGCACATGTAACCATTTTATGCAATGTTTCAACAATATGCACAATGTATATGCAAAGGTACAAAATATTCTTATCCAATATATGCAAGATTTGAAGAATGCAAACAATGTACACACAATAATGAAAAACACTTTTATCAAAATTATGAAAATTTTATGAATATAAATATTGTATATGCAAAAGTGAAAAGTACTTTTATCAATGTTATGCAAAATTGCAGAAATGGAAGCATTTCTATGTAGGAGTTTAGGTGAACTCCTCAAACCCCCCAGAGTCACCTATAAGACAAAACTTCCACAAGAGAGAAATGGCAGAAAAATCATGCTATAATTAAGATGCAAGGATGCCAAATTGAATATAACTTGATTACAAATGTACAAGATGCCTGATTATACAGGCAAGAGTGAAAACCTAAAATACATGAGATGTTGCCATGTGTCTTGATCTAACATTTGACAACATGTGAACCCTATCTAGATGATAAGTAAATGTTGAGATAAGTTCTAGAAGGACAACTCATCTTCTAGAAGGAATCTTATCCCACCAAACAAGGAAGGGAATATTATCCCATTTATTTATTAAATGATTTATCTAATAATGCAACCTAGGAATTAACTAATTAAATGCAATACATAAGTTAACTTATGCTAGTGTAATAATTAATTAATTACACTAACATTCTAGATGTAAGGATGTTTGCAATTGAAGTGATTTGAAGAATGAGTAATCTAAAATGATGTTTTTGAGCTAGATGCATAAAAAAAATGTTCTAGAAACTTTCTAGAATTATACGATATGATACTAGGAGGTTTAGGAAGCACAAAAATGAGGTTTCTATTGTTGTAATAGTTAGTCAAAAATTTGGACAGGGACTGATTCGCCCAACATGGTGATGAGTCCCAGTAAGGATTTTTTACAAAAAATTTAGAAATTTTTATTTTTTTTTATATGTTTGATGTTGTATGATGTAGACCTAAGATGGAGATGCATAATTTTAGAAAATTTTAAGGAAATTATATGCAAAAATGTAAGCTAAATGACTTTTTCACTAATGCAAAAATTTGAAACCCTAGATGCAAATTAACCAATGTAGCTCTAATGCAAATTCAATGCAAGCTAGGATTAGGATGAAAATGGAATCCAAATCAGAAAATAAGATTTTCAAAAGGTAGGTTCACCAAAATGAACCATATATTTTAAGATATATGGAATGCTACGACTCTTTTGCTCAATTAGGGTCTTTCATCTAATGAAAAGAGATAGATCCCACACCCAAAATATAGGTGGTTCACTCATTCTAATGTATGTATGATGAAATTATACCTAAATGCAATGATATAGACACAATAAACTGATAAAATGGATTGATTATTGAGTGGAAACTCAAGAAAAATAACTTGTTTGAAAACACGTTGTGTAATGCAAAAATACCTAGAAATGAATGCAAAACTAAAATAGAAATAGATGAGACTAAAAGTGTGCATGTGAGATATGGAAGGAGGCTAGAAATGAGTTATGGAATGTTGTTGATGCTAATTTTTAAGCCTGGTGGGACTCATTTGCCATTCTAGGTGAACTAGTCCCAATTCTGTAGAACTGTTCCAAAATTTGTTTCGAACAAAAGGGTATCTAAAAATGTTGAAAACCAAAAATTGACCTAGAAGTGGAACTCATTTTCCACCCATGGTGAATAAGTCCACTTTTGAATTTTTGAATATTCAAATGATGTAGGAGCATCCAGTGGTGTAAGGGAAATCTTGCATCACCCAAAAAAAATTGCATTTCTTATTAGTAGTTGCTTAGATTTTTTTGCAATTTTGGATATCCTCTTTGTCATAATGTAATTCCCAACCTTCATTTTTATTTTTTGATTTTTCTAGCCAACTGCTATTTTTAAGAGTTATTGAAATTTGAAGGTATTTGGAGACAAAAATTATATGGGAGGATTCAGAATGGAAAAATAAGAATATTGGTGAAAAAATCAGGCTAAGAGCATTCCCAGTTTGAAAGATATTGCAGTTTTTGTCTCCCAGAATTGTGCCTAAAAACCTTCCAGATTAGATTTGAGGTATTAAACGACCCTGAAATGGCCTCAAAACATGTGGAAATTGGCATAGAAAATTTCAAGCACGTTTTTTACTTCAAGACCTTTCCAACAGTTCAAACAGTTTGAAAAATGGAGTCCTAGATCAAAAGTTATTGCTCCCAGAAGTTAGTGCACTTTCAAAATTGTACTAATTTTCGAATAAGGTTTGAAAATTTGAATTTCAAATTGTAATTTGTGGTGCCAAACTGCCAAAACTCATAATTCAAATGTTGTTCAATGGCTCCAAAACTAAAAAGAAGCTACTTATGGGGCGTATTTTTTGATTTCTAAGTAGTTTTTTGGGGAAAAGTTTGCATACTATGAAAAGGGGGAATTATGTAGTTTCTATAGCTTTAATGTATTGCAAAGCTTGAGGATTTGAGATCCTCTGCATGTAAGAATTTGATCATTCTAAATAAATAATATTCTTTTTTGTGTGTGTTATATTTTGTGTCTCAGGTTAGCACCCCCGTTATCAAAGGTGGAATTCAAAGCTTTTTTTCTACACTTTCTGTTTCTCCAAGTGTCTAGTTCTGAATCTATCAGATTCGGGCCTAAAAGTGACTTTTTGTTGATATTTTTCCTTGGACAATGAATAAAAGACCTAAACAACTTTGCAACTTGATTCCTAATGATTTCCAAGCTTCCAAGATGCCTAAATCCTTAAACACACAAGACAAGAGAGAGAAATGTTGAATGTTAAGGCATGGGGGTTTTCCTTGGTCAATCCCCTTTTAGGTAATTAAACCAAAATGATGAAATAAAGTAATGAATCATACAACAATGGAGTTATTACCTTCCCATGATGATTTTTCTTGGATGTCTATAAAAAAATATGAAGAAGCTGCCCTTGAATGTTTGAAAATTGCTATCTTAATGACCTGAAATGATGAAACCCTAACTTTCTTGACTTGATGGAGAAGATAGATGATGAATAAATTGTGAAAATGAGTTAATGGATTAATGGGGGTTGAAATGGATGGAAAAAAAATTATTTATACACACTTATTCCCTAATCACCCAATAATACAACATCACAGGCCAACATAAGGTCTTAATGAATAAAAACTAAAGGAAATTTTAAATTATTTTGAATTTTGAGCCAAGAGGGACTCATTCGCCACCCATGGCAAATGGGTCGCACTCTAGGCTTGTAAGTGGGTGTCAAGAATTAAGTTTCATTTAATTTTTTTTGTTAGGTTTACATTCAAAAACATGATTAATTATGACTTATGAGTGCTTAAAGCTATCAAATAAAGCATATGAAAGGTGTAAATAGTGATAACAAGCCTAGAAAAGTGTGAAATCTTGTTACAAGAATTTACAACACTTTGAAATAGGGCTTGATAAAGAATAAAAAGGGAATATTTAGATGAATTATAATGGGAAGAGTCTATAAAAGTATAGAAATGTGTTACAACACTTCACAACACCCTCACAAGACACTAACAAATGCATCTTATTCAATTTGCAAGGGTCCAAGACCTAGTGTGGACATGTAAAACACCTCACAACACTAAATCAAGGCCTCATTGAGTCCAATTTATCATTAATTATTCCCAAGTCAAGCAAGTTTTTTTTTTTTCTATGGTACATAACCACTTTAATCAATTATTTTTAAGTGTTCCAAGAGGGTATAAATAATTGGCTCTCAAGCTTTAGTGCCACATAAATCTTATCAAGTTTGATCACTAAAATTGGTTTCACAATTTTTTTCTATATTTACCTTGTGACTTACACAACTCGAATGCTTACATTATCCTAGAACCAAATAAGTCGCAAAGTTCTTGGTGTTGAAACCATGGCTCTGATACTAAATGTAATGCCCAAAATTTTTTGCTAAGGAAACTAACTAACTAAAAAAAAACATTAATCAAATACAAATTACCATCCAACTGTACATGTATTAACTTGTGTAGGTGACCTAGACATGATTGGAACCAAACAACTACTTGTCATAACATACCAATTTAAGTGCAGAAGTTATCTCTAAGAGATTTTTCATATGAACATGCTTAGGGTCTCCT
>VDFB02026195.1:0-25000 GCA_007258455.2 Sequoia sempervirens
AGTTTTTCTTAGTTTATGTAAGGTCTCAACTTAGGGAACACCATGCCTAATGTCTCCGAGAGAGGAAAAATCAAATAATATAAGATTCACAACTTAGGGGATGCAGTATGTCCCATCAAACCACTAAGAGGAATATAATATGCTAAGAGATATCACACTGTTGAAGGACATCACACCCAATGTCACCACAAAGATAAAGAAGCATCGCATGAAGTAAGAAGACCACACAATGAAACATGAGTTGTAAAAGAAATGAAAAAGAATAATTCCAATGTATGTTCCCACTTTAAAAAAATTGCTCATGACCATGTTGTAAGCAATTACTTTAAAGTAGCAAATGATAAATGCTAATAATAAAGAGGACACGAGAGCTTATTTGTAAATCCCTATGCCAAATCATATGTTTCCAAATAAAGCTATATCATGAAAAAGAGGAAGGGGTTGCCCCCAAAATCACATAAGGAGTCCATGGATTCAAAGTAAGTATGTCTTTTCTACAATGTTTTTATAGAGATAAAAAATGACATCATTCCCCAAATACTCATGGAACAAGGAAGAATGACACAAAGAGAGCGAAAACAAAAAAAAGCCTTTCAAGTCAACATGGAAGAGACCTAAATGTCTCGATGCCTTGCCTAATCCCAAAAAGGGAAACACAAGATAAATGCAAAGATAAAATTTTTATGATATAAAGAAGAATGTAGAGACAAATAGAGGAATGTTACAAAGAGAGAGATACATCAAACCAAATGGTATGGGGAGATCACATTATGCACATGCAATCACACACCCAACATGAAAAAGAAAACAAAGGCATGGATAGTAAGGCACATGCAAGCCAACATATTAGCAAGTCATTCACATCCCAATCTTGTTCATCGTATATGGAAGGAAGACAACTAGCCAAAGGGACAATAGAAAGTGCTGAACTAGGAGTATAACCAAGTTCAACACTCTTCTTAGGGGAATTGTCATTTAAGATCATAGAAGAGGAAAATAATATATTCAACTCATTATGCACTTCTTCATCAATTTTAGCAATCTCATCATCATCATCGTCTAAGTTAATCACAATAGGAGGTCGAATGATAATGTCCAAAGAAGGTGCTAATTCTTGTTGTGGTTGCGATATAGGATATTTTTGTTGCGAAAAATGGGGAGAATCATCCTATATTGCTTCACTATATTTTTGATGTTGATTTTGCTTGTTTTTTTCTTTGTTTAAACTTTGATAAATAGCACGACAACTACACCTATGCTCTCTAGCATTTCTATTTCTTTTGGTACGATTTTCAAGTTGCGTTTGTGTAGGAGTGGGTTTATCAACCATAGGTTTCACTTCTTGAGAAGAAACCCTAAGAGGTTAAACCAATTTCTCTTTATCTTTGTAAACTTGTTTTATCTTAGGATGCACAATGAGGTTGTTTCAGTTGTCTCTTGGTCATTTGTAGGAGATATGCAAAGGATTTTTCATGGGTTGGTCTTGGTTACTTGGAAGGATTTTTGGTTCAATCATGGTTTCATCAAGGATAGGAGGCTCAATCATGGGTTGAGGCATATTTCAAAGGGATAGTTCTGATATGCATTTCACCTTAAAATTTTGATAGGATTTGAAAAATAATTCCTCACAAGGTTTAATAGGTTCAGTAAGCTTGGTCCAAAAGAAATCCAATGAAAAATTCCCATGGGAAGACACAGGATTAAAGGCACTATGATGTATAGTAAAGATTTCATTGTCAAAGGGAAACTTTAAGCATTTATGCACAACTGACGAGATGAATTCCATGGAGTGTAGCCATGGGTAACTAAGCTTCACATAAAATTGATCCGATGTTAGGATGATGAAGAATGATACATCTAATTGTTTCGGTCCAACTTTTAAAGGAAGGATAATCAAACCAATCATAGGGCATGCAAAACCATTATGCATTTTTATCCATTCTTTCGATTTATCATATGTATCTTGATAGAGTTCATGCAGAAGTAAGAATTTTTCAATGATCACATTCTCTCCATAGATGGGATCAATTAATATCCCATTAGTGGGTTTTTCATTGATTCAACCAGCTATGTAAAGAGGACAATCAGGTGCATTTTTAAGTATGTATTTTTGTGAGAAAGAAATGTTAAGAGGCATTTTAGTTTGTCACTTATGAGATTGAATTTTGATCAATCCAACCATACTATCCATAGGAATTTCTTCATTAGTATCCATGTTGTCATTATCCGTGTCAATATTCATCACATCATTCTTCTTAGTTTCACTATCTTTGACAAATTAAATATTATGATTTGGCATGGGGTAGGTAAATATTTGAAAGTTTTGGTTAGGAGGGGCAATAGAATTATTACCTTGATCATTGAAACCTCCAATTTGAATAAGATTAGAATTAATGAGGTCTTGCACAAGATGTTTAAGACACTTACAATGTTTTGTATCGTGTCCATTTGGTTAGTGAAAATGACAATAGGAATTGGATCTAAAGTTCAGAGGTAATGGCTTATTAGGATTGGCAATTCTAATGGGAGGTAAGGAAATCTGTTCTTTTCTAGAAGTTGTAACATGGTGTTATGGAGGGTATCGGGTAAGGAGTAAATTGTCTAGCAAGATCCCCAAATGTGAAAGGATTTTTCTTCTTTATAGCAGCCACTTGGTTATCAACATGTTGAGTTGGTTGAGGGGGATTTAGTTGAAGAAAGCCTTTATTTTGTTTCCTAATAGGTTGCTAACTATTTTGATTTGTAGATTCAAACTTTCTCAAGATGGCTAGAGGTGGGTTTGTTTCACGACTACTAATTGAGTTTTGATAATCACGAAGAGTGGTACACAAGTGTACGAAGGAAGGAAACTTCATCATGCCAAGCTTGTCTTGCATCTTAGTTTGTAAGTTCTCCATGAACATCCATTGAAGGTGAGGACCATGAATCTTTATGTTGATTTGGGAATAAAGCAATTGGTAGGGTGAAATGAAATTGTAGACACTGAAAAATGTGCTAAGTCTACGAGTGTCATTTTTCTTGGTTGTCATCCTCTGATAATTAAAAATAATTTTAATTATTTAATTAATTATTGATCATATTCTGCTATTAATTAAATAATTTTTAATTATTTAATTAATTCACTTTCTAATATTCATTCTATCTTGATCAATTAAATAAATTAATTGTGTTACTAATATCGCCCTTTCTTCAATAATTAAATGAATTACTATTTATTTAATTATTTTCTTGTCTCCTTTTGTCTATGGTTAAATAATAATTATTAATTATTTAACTATTCGCTTCCCCTTCTAATTCTTCCATTGTTAAATAATTTTCAAAATTATTTAATTGTCTTCCATGTGTCTCTCATATTAAATAATTAACTCAATTTAATTATTTAATGCCCCTTTTTCTTATTTCCTCTCATTTAATTAAAATAATTATGCAAATTGTTTTAATTAAATGCCCACTTGTCTTTTCCCTCAAATAAATAATTTGAATAAATTATTTATGCCTCTATGGTCAAAGATTCTTGCTCATGAATTAATTATTTGTCAATTTTTAATTCATATATTTTCCCTCTACCTTCCTCATTAATTTCAGCCTTCTTTGTCATATTCGTCTTTGTCATAGCCATCAGTGTCATAGTCCACCACTTTTGGGTGCATCAATCCTCCACCATCGATATGAGAATCTTTCTAGAAGCTCGATCCAAACCGCCCATTCAAATGGCTATCTATAAAAGAATCCCTTCTCCTTCACTTTGTCCTTCAACCATTATCTCCAACTTTCATGCTTTATTGTTTGTAGGTACTTGCATAAATTCTACTCCAAATATGAGGACAAACTTGCAAGGGAAGCTTGAGGAGAGACAAGAGAAGTTATTCAAATTCAATATGGGGATTGCTTTTGGTTGAATGTTTCCATTTTGTTCCTCATTTTTTATTGTTTTCTCTTGTTGAGATTGGGGTTTTAGCTTAGATTTGTGTTGTGGTTGTCACTTAGTCTTTGATATTGTTTTTTTCCCCTGTCTTATAGAAGTCAGTGACCTTTTCATCATCCTTTTGCTTAAATCTCATCAAATCATCTAATGTCATCTTAGGAGTCATGTGCACTTGGAAATGGTTGATAAAGGCCTCAACAAGTTCATTAAATGAATGAATTGATTTATTCAGTAATGAAGAAAACCATTCTGCAGTGGTATCTTTTAAGGACCTAGGGAAAAGCTTATCCTCAAGGATGAAATCACTACATAAGGTGGTGTAAGAAAAACATGGTTAGAAGGATCTCCTGTCCCTCCATATTTCTCAAACCTAGGAATCTCTATACCTTGTGGTATCAACGTTCTTAATGTCTCCAAGGATAGTGGATTGCTTTTGACATAGTATGAAGGTTGGAAATTTTGATTTTGGTTTATGGTGGATTTTTTTTTTGAAGGGATGAAACATTTTGTAAGAGTTGGTTAAGGATGGCATCATTGGTAGTGTTTTGAGATGGACATGAATATGGTGAAGGTGTGTATGTGTTTGAGGGGGAAGTGAATGGAATACTTATGGTGGGTAAAGTAGTAGGAGATATGACATGAGATGCCACAAAGGTATAAGGCTTGCTAATGGAAAAGCCCAAGGTAGGAATGACATTACTAGTAGGTTGCATCATTGTGGTAACTTGAGGGTTGGTGTAAGTGGAAATAGAGGCAATGGTTGTAGGGGGAGGAATTTGTGTTCCTCCTTGAATTTGAGCACAACTAACTAATTGTTGAGGTAAGATGTTTTCCAAAAATTTGAGCTAAGTTATGTGCAAGTTCTATTCCTTTTTCACTTTCAATCATTTAGTGTATGTTATCTATGGTAGGAATAGTAGTGTTGGAAATGTTTTCAGTACTCACTTGATGTTGTAGGTTTGCTAAATATTCATGGATTTGGATTATGTTTTCTCGAGGGACACTAGAAATCATTGTTTCAACACTTTTCATACTACTTGAAGGTAAAGAGTTGTAAAGGGTATGGTCCATACATAGTGAACTAGTGTCAACATTATGAGTGAAAGAGATAGAGAACCCAAGATTCATGATGAGTGTGTTATTGCGGGATGACATGAGTCTCGAACTACATCTCACTATAGTATTAGCAATAGGATACCAAGTTGTAAAGATCATGCAAAGGACAATCAATGAATGCAAGATAAATGCTATTCTTTAATTCTAATGTTTACAAATGCACTCAAAATGAAACCAAATTAAGCTAGATCTAATGAAATGAATGAACTAGAAACTCGGAAAACAAAAACATAAATCTAATGACAACAAATAAAAGCTCATAAATGAGGTTTTAAATGTTATAAAATAAAAATTTGGTCTAATACAGGACTAAATCACCCATATGGGTGAATGGGTCCTTGTTAAGGTTTATATAAGGTTCAAATAGTGCAAAACAAACAACACAAAATTCCCTAAAATATGAAAAAAACCCACCTATATAGGGATTAAATCGCCTAGGTGGATGAATGAGTCCTAGATTATGTTTTTTACACCAAATTCATCAAACTTTGAGTTGATGATAAGATTTCTAACCTATATGTTTATTTGACTATGTACAATTATAGTTTTCCAATGAAATTCAATGATGGAAGATGCAAAAATGCAACCTATATGCACTTTTCCACTAATGCAAGATTTAGGAGTCCTAAATGCAATTCAACTAATGTAAATCTAATGCAAAGTTAACCTAGATCTAGGACTTATAATGTGCTCCAAATCAGAAATGCAAGTGTTCAAAGGTTAGGTTCACCAAAATGAACACAAGGAAAATAGGGTGCTCCACCTTTTAGGAGATGGAACACAAGGGGGGCCTATTTCACTCTCAATTCATTAGGAAACTGAGATCCCTCAACGAAGTGACTCAATTGAGGGAAGGAATTTTTAGAGAGGAATAAGGGAGGTGGTTTCCTTAGGTGTGATTAAAAAGGGGGGTTCACCACTAAGTAAATTCCTAGAATGAAGGAAATGAAAGCAATATGCAAATCTAGCTATATGATATAGAAAATGAAACTTAAAATTAGAATAATAAACATAGGATAAATAGAGAAGCACTTGGGAGATTGGAGATTTCCAAAAGAAGGTCTGAAACTCTAAAATTATAGATTTTGATGTGCTGTAGGACTCATATGCCAGATTGGGTGATTTAGTCCTACTATTGGAATCTAGGCAGAATATGGAATCTTCTGCTAGTAAATCAAGATCTATAGAAAACTGATGAAAAGTGGTATAATAGGACTCATATTCCCAAAGGGGTGATTTAGTCCCAATATTAGGGTTTGAATGAAACTCTTGTAGCCTCAAGTGTTCTCTTGTAGCTTTCTTCTTACCGATCTCCAAGTCCGAAAATATGAATTTTGATCTGTAGATGAGTTTCTATGAAGATGGCAACTTCTTGACAACTTTGCAACTTTGAAAAATTTCTCCAATCTTTCTCTTCAATGGATCTTCAACCTAAATCTTCAAATCACACATCAAAGAGAGGGAAAAATGTTGTTTTGTTAGTGGATAGGGGTTTTCCTTGGTCAAACCCTGTTTAGGTAATCAAACCTTGAAAAGAAATGAAATAGCATGAAGGAATAATGAATGAACAAATGTAATGTTGCAACTCACCAAAAACTTGAGATGAAGGCTACAATATTGTGTGAAATGGCTCTAATGGATGTGGATCTTTATTCTCGATCTTGATATGAGATAATGTATTTGAATGCTTGCTTGAATCATGAAACCTAGATCACAAATGTTAGCTCAAAAACACAAAAGATGCATGAAGACTTTGACATGATGCTTGAATCTTTAATGTAGCTCCAAAATGCTTGATAATCAACTCTTGAATTCTCTCTTGAAATTTCTAGATGATTTGTAAACTTGCTAGGAGAAAATATGTGAAATAACCTTGTATTTGTACTTGTTTATGCCAAATTTCTTCAAATTACAATAATACAAGCTAACATTAGATCTAGGATAATAAAATCCTACCAAGAATTTGATTTAAAATAGGTCCTAGTTTAAGCAAGACTCATACACCAATTAGGGCGTATGAGTCCCAGTGTTTTAAACATAGGACACAAACTCCAAGAAATGTTAAGTTCAAGGCAATATTTGAAATCAAGCCTCGAGATCTAGGTGGGACACATACACCCAAGGTGGTATATGATTCCTAGATCACCATATTAGGAACACACAACCTTAAACATTGAATTATGATTTGTCATTTGTTAAGTGTTGGGATTATCTTGAGAAAGATGCATTAAATAAGGCTTG
Organism: Sequoia sempervirens; assembly: GCA_007258455.2. Taxonomy (NCBI): domain Eukaryota; kingdom Viridiplantae; phylum Streptophyta; class Pinopsida; order Cupressales; family Cupressaceae; genus Sequoia; species Sequoia sempervirens. Next base: position 7,283 of record VDFB02026195.1, read on the forward strand.
TGAATACAAAATATGACCAAATAAAGCATAAATTTTCCTACACTACACTTCCACTCTCATCTTTGTCAAAAAATTTCTTCTTCTGCTTAATGCATCTACAACTTTGTTTAACTTGCCACTTCTATGCTTCAACACAAACGTGTAACTCTATAAGAACTCACCTATCTCACATGTCTTTGATTCAATTTTTCTTGAATATTCAAATACTATAAAGCTTAATGATTTGTATTCAACAAAAACTCTTTAGGCAACAAATAATGTCTCCACTTCTTTAGGGCTTGAATTATGGCATAAAATTCCTAATCATAAACTAAGTATCTTCTTCTAGTAGCATTCAAATTCTCACTGAGATAAGCTATAGGTCTTCCTTCTTGACTCAATACTACTCCAATTGCATTTCCACTTGCATCACAGTACACTTGAAATACTTTATCAAAATTAGGTAATGCTAACATTGGTTGCTCTGTCACCTTTTGTTTCAACAGTTCAAAAATATTTTGTGCTCTGGATGTCCACTTAAAATCCTTCTTGCCTCCCCTCATGGTCTCTATCATGGGGTTACAAACACTACTAAAACTTATGATAAAATTTTGCTAGAAACTAGCTAATCCATGGAATGATCTTACTTCTCCAATGTTGAATGGCGTAGGCCAATCTAAAATTGCTTTCACTTTCTTCAGATCCATCTTCAATCTTTCAGTAGAAATAACAAATCCAAGGTGTACCAACTCTATCTTCATGAAACTACTCTTCTTGATATTAATCAACAACTTCTGTTCTCTCAACCTCTACAATACTTTCCAGATGTGCAATAAATGTTCTTCTCTAGTTTTACTGAAAATCAGAATATCATCTCAGTAAAAAATGAAAAACTTTCCCAAGAATCTCTTCAATACCTCATTCATCAATCTCATGAAAGTGCTTGGTGCACTGGTCAATCCAAAAGGCATTAGGGTTAGTGCAATATCATGGGGGTCCAAACAAGGCCCCTACCTAGCAATGAAAATTCATAAAAAATAGAGTTAGGAAACTTGACATAAAAATTTGAATAAGTTATTAAAATAATTTAAAAAATATATAAGAACAAAATTTGTAGAAAATTTAATGTAGTTTCAAATATACTAGTCCTTTTTTGAAAAAAAGTAAATCTATTTGGTGTAAAATTTGAAATTTCAATGCAGTAGTACTAAATTGTTTAGGAAAAAATAAAAAGCACGTGTATGTTTGACCAGCCTCAGTACAAGAAAAAAATAATCTTATTTTTTAAAAATTTCAATATAAGTAGGGAACACATGCCCAGATGTGCTACAATTAATTTGTAATTTTTTTGCAATTAAATAATTAGTTATGAATTTTTGTATTAATTTTTTTTAAAAATATTAAAACTTGTTTATCTAACCACCATAACATAGTAAAATAATTATGAAATTCACTTTTTCTTTTTTATCATATAGTATGGGAAGCATAGAATGTGTCACATCTTTCAGATTCAAAAAATGTTAAATCATTTAAGAACTATAGATGTTTTCAATCAAGCTATCAATTAGGACTTTAATCAAAATGCATGTAGAAAATTAATAATAATTATCCATTTAATTCCAAATAAGGCATATCTTATATCGGTGGAAATATGACAATTTTCTCAACAAACCCTTTTCTTTTCATCAAATTTGGATTAAAAAAAGTCATCAGCCACTTTTTTGTCATATTGCCACCTTTTGGACCCCCATGATCCTACACTCACCAATGGGTATGTGCAGGATCATGATGGGCCAAAAAGTGGTGATATGATGGGTATGTGACTGGCAACTTATTTTTACCCAAAATTGATGAAACGAAAAGGGTTTTTAAAGGAGATTCTCAACTTTCCACCAATATAAATTATGCTTTACTTTGAATTTAATAAATAATTATTATTCATTTTCTATTTGAATCGACTAAAGTCACGATTGATAAGCTAATGAAAAACATCTATAACTTTCAAACTATATCACATTTTTTGAATCCAAAACATGCATCACATTCTATGCTTTGCATACTAGAGGATTAAAAAAAATGAATTTCATGAAGTTTTGACCAATTTAAGGTGGTTGGACATACATGTTTTTATATTTTTTAAAAGTTGTAATAAAAAATCATAATTAATTATTTAGTAGGAAAAAATTATGAAAAAATATGCATCACATTGGGACATGAGTCCTCTATTTATATCTAAAATATTATAAAAAAATATTATCATTTTATTGTGGTCAAGGTGGTCAGATAGACACCTACTTCTGATTTTTCCTTGAAATTTAAGTACTACTACATTGAAATTTCAAATTTTCACCAAATAGTTTTTTTTAAATAAGCCTAGTAGTTTAGAAACTACATTCAATTTTCTATACATTCTATTCTTACATATTTTTGAAATAATATAGATAAATTATTCAAATTTTTATGTCAAGTTGCCTAACTCTGATTTTTCTAAATTTTTTGCCACTTAAGGGTTTGTTTTCTCCATGATGATCCTGCACATACCCCCATCACTAACCATTCATAAAATCCTTCATTAGTCTTAAATGCAGTCTTCCAATCATCTCCTTCTCTGATCTTGATATGATGATATCCACTCTTGAGGTCAATCTTTATAAAATATTTTGCTCCACTCAAATAGTCCATAATGTCATCCATCCTTGGAAATGGGAATTTATATTTGACAATGATCTTATTGATAGCTCTTGAATCAATACACATTCTCCACTCTCCATATTTCTTAGGTTGCAAGTACAGCAGGTACCATACATGGGCTCAAACTTTCTCTGATCAATCCCTTCCTTGACAACTCTTGAATCTACCGGTTCAACTTTGCATTCTCTATTGATGTTATTCTATGTGTTGCTTTTTTTTTGGAAAACTTGCTCTCGATATGAGATCTATATGATTCTTGATACTCCGGATTGGCGGTAATCCATCTAGTACACTCTTTGACATGATGTCTTCATATTTTTTCAATAGCTCTACAACCTCTTCATTCTCTGCGGTAGGATTCTCTATCTCTAGACCATTGCTTTTCTTTGGAATCAATGCAAAACACATGTTTTCGTGCCTTAGTCCATCAAGAAATTTTCTTCCATCTACCAAACATAGCATGGAAGTGCCACAAAATTCAACCTTTTCCTCTTCTTCTAAAGGTATCAACTTGATTCTTCTTCCATTTTATGTCACCGTGTAATTGTTCCTTCTTCCATCATGAATAACATTTCTATCATATTTCCATGGCCTTCCTAATAGTAAATGATAAGCATCCATAGGCATAATATCACACATTTCATCCCTATATGATCCAATATGAAATTTCACCAAACATTGTTCATTCACCAATATCCTATGATCATCTTGAATCCATGCTATCCTATAGGGGTTTGGATGTTTCAATCTCTTCAAATTCAACTTGGTTACCATCTCCTCTGAAACTATATTATCAGTGCTACAACTATCAATGATAACTTTACATACCTTTCCTTCAAACTTACATCTGGTTCTGAGTAGACTTTTCCTTTGTGGTTGTTCTTCAGATGATTCTTCATGCATCAAATCTCTCCTCATCACAAATGATTCACCTTTCTCTGGCTTCCCAACTATTCTAGGGGATTCAACAGGTTCCTCTTCCACATATGCTGCTCTTCCAGTATGTTCTAGTTTCTTTCCAGTACTTCCTTGATAACATTAAAATGCTTTATGTCCTTCACCTCCACATTTGAAACAGGTTCCTCTAAATGATCTTCTCTCAAATCTTCCTTCATCTCTCTAGTATCCATTTTTTTAGTAAGAATTATGACCTCTATCACTGCAGTAAAAATTTCTATCTTCTTTGCCTCTGTGGTATGAATTATCATCCTTTTATTCACTTCGGTATGGTTTTGAATCTTTGTTTATACTCTTATGAAATATTCCTCTTGCACTTCTTCGTCTTTGTTCAAAATTCTTGTTCAACTTCTCTTCAACTTTCAATGCAAATTTATATGCTTCTTCAATAGATGTCACCCTCACCAAGCTAAATTCTTCTTGAATTTTTGTTCTCAATCCCTTGATGTATCTTACCACCTTTTCTTTTCTTGCTTCACTATGACCAGTTCGAATTATCATCTTGTAGAGTTCTTCAGTGTATTCCTTCATAGATCTATCCTTTTGTCTCAGGTTCTACAATATTTTCAACAATTCTAGTTCATAGTTGGTTGGTATGAATTGATTCTTCAAAATTTTCACCATTCTATCCCATTTGATGATTCTTTCTTTGCCTCTTCTATTTCGGTCTAATTGAAATTCTTTCCACCATAACAAAACATGTCCTTTCAACTTTCTTTTCACAAATCTAACTATTTCCAGATCTTTAATTTCTTCATATTCAAAGTAATCCTCCATTTCATTGATCCAACAATCAATTCTTTAAGATTCAAATTTCCCATGTAATTTTGAATTTCAACTCTAGGTTGCTTCCCAATACTTGAGATCACTTTCAACATCCTTACTTGATCTGATTCATCTTCTTCTTTATCTAGGGTTTCTGCAATTTGATTCACATGTTTTGCTTCATCATCACTTTCATCATTTTGCTTGGGGTTTAAGCCTCAACTTCCCTCTTCTTCAACAACACCTAACAAAATTGAAATCTTTGACATCATTTCCAACATTTCATCCATTCTTCTAGCAACATTCACCATAGCAGGCACTCCCCTTAGTAGCACATCTCCCCTTGAATTGGTAGAACTGCCTCAATTCAACGATTTGTCTACAAGCGTTTCAACTTCCTCACAATCAGTGATCGATTGAAAAAAAATACAATCTACCTTTGTTCAATGATATATTCACCTCAAGGAATTCCTTTATAAATCAAAACTTGCTTTGATACCACTTGGTGCAGTCACAATAGGAGGGTTCCAAAAGGAACAATCTGAACAGTGTAGCAATGAGTCAACACAGTGGAAACAACCCAAAAAATTGATATGTGAACATGAATCTTCGTTAATATAAAATGATTACATGAAAAATTGGGCACAAGGGTGAGTATCCAAGGCTCACATGCTAACCACAAGGGTTTACAAACATCCAATTGGCCAATAGGCCTTATTACATACCCTTGAAGGGTTTATGTGAAAATGTAATGGTCTAAATCTTATCCTTAAACTAATACTAAATGAGTGACTTCTAAATGATTACCAATGCTTATAAAAATTCTTTTCAAGCTCCAATATATGTCTGCATTGTCCACAAGGGTTAATAAGCTAATGAATGATCAAATATGAATGTCGGCTATAAGATATGAAGAATTAGCTCCACGTGCAATGAGTTAACTTATAAAACTTCAAGATAGGTCCTAATGAACCCAAGATTCTTTAATGATGTCCTATTTAGCTACACACGATCTAGAATAGGTCCGCACTAAGAAATTGAGCCAAGTTGGCCCCAAATGCTCTGATTGGAAATACAATGAAATTTGGAGAGCGATATAACTTTTGATAGATAAGTGCAAATGATGTGAAATTTGGATATGTGATAGATGTCTTGAAATGTGTAGATGCCATATCTTGCTCCATGAGCTAAGAAACAAATATGCAATAAAATTTTGAATGAAATACAAAACTACTACTGAATGTAATGCAAGAAAGGAATATTTTTTGGTTGATGCAAGATTGCTTTACAACCAGGGATGCTCCTGCATCAAAATATCAATGGTTGACGTTGCTTCTTCAGAAAAAAATACCACCAAGATAGAAGTAGCTTCAGAGTGAAATGAATCCCTAGGTTTAGACAAAAAGGCTTCAAAGGAAAGTCATTGAGAATCCCTGATAATGAACTTTAGCCTTTCGATGTCAAGTATTTTGAAGACCATTTCTGAGGAACATATTTGGTATTATGCCAGGTGTTGGGAGAAGATGCATGCTCAATAATGTATATACCTCTTATGTATATGGCTGTTGATATACAACATCCTTTTGTCAGTAGTGACTTTGACTATGCTAACTTTTTAGCTGAGGCTATTCACAATCAATTAGTGTACATTAAGAGAAGGAAAAGTGGTAAGGATCTAGAGGTGAATTTCAAGTGGTATTCTCTCCTTTTCCATATGCTTTTGTATAAAGGGAAAGATCATTTCAGCAGAGTTTTACAATTGAACATGAAAGATAAAGAGGGCAATGATCTCCCATTGCAATGTTGGACCCATATTTGGGACAAACATTGTAGTGAGTTCGAATTTTTTGTTTGTTTGAGAATTTCCTTGTAAGAAAAGTCATGGCAAGGTTGGGTCTACCTAGAATCAGATTGCACAAGGAAATTTTGGATTTCCTTAGGCTCAAACATAGGAGGCTAGAGTTAGGAGTATAATATAATTGGGAAGATTATTACCTAAATGACACCTTAGTTGTTATTATATTTTATGGGTGCCCTCAAGCCCCCCATGTGCTATCTAGATATGTGTCACCCATGTTGGCATTCATGGAAATTATATGGAAATTGAATGAGACTAATCAGTTTCACTTAAGGAAAAAAAAGAAAGGGTCTTTTCCCCCTTATGTTATTTCCTTATTAGATTTCACTTCAACCAAAGATGACTTAGGTAGGTTGAAATAAATTATTGGGGAATACAAGTTATTGTAGTTAAAAGTTAGGGATTTTGATCCTAAAGGTTTCATACATGAGGTTAGGAAAAGTACCAGAAGGTCCGATTTTCGCCATCAGGTTGATGAAAATGAAGATGTCATAAGAAATTATAAGGATGAATTTGAGGTAAAAAAATAAAAAGGAAAAATATATTGCATTCATCAAGGTAGAGGTTGCTAAGATAGAGAATGATAAGGATTATCATGGAGCATTTCCTAATATTGTTGATCCAATTTCCAAGATGCAGGCAGTGTTGAAGAATTTTTACAGAGTTGTAGGTAAGGCCTCTACCCTGGAAGAGAAACTAGAAAGGTGACCTAGACTTGACCTTTCTATCAAAAGGCCCCAAGGGATTGTTATTAGAGTAAATGTGCAATCATACCCACCATAGGTCATTCCCTCTCCTTCTAATCAAATAATCAGTGTGGATTTTGATTCTCCCCTAAAAGAGCAACCACATAACAGGATAAAAGTTGAACAACTACCATTATTGGTTGATAATCCCATCAATCCAGATGAAAGTGAAGATGTTCATATCACCACAAATGAAATTCAACAATATATGCCATCCCCCCAAGACCAAATATTGTTGTACTTCTTCAGTAAAGGTTCAGGTTGGACGTGGCTATGGGGAGAGATAACCTCAATGATGTGAGGGAATTGGCATGTTCACAATTAATTTTTGATGATGAGTTTGTAAAACATAAGAGCTTAAAGATTTTGTTTTGAGATCAAATAGGGAGGAGTACCATAAAGACTTCAATTGGAACAAGCAGATGTGCCTAGTCAAAAGTATGATGAAGTAGCTACAAAGGTAAGGGAAGAAATAAATTTTGAGTCCAAAAACATTTTTCCTGAAGAAGGGAGAAGAATGGTGCAAGATAATGGATTTATACTACTCCCTGAATGGGACATTGCCTCTGTAATTATCTTTGATACAATTAGGAAAAAAGAAGGTGAAGTTTTACTCGTAGAAGAGGAAGCAAAGATGTCATTTTCTGGATCAAGATTCAACCCACATTGGGAAGCCCTTTAAATCTGGGCCCTTTCCCCAACTACAAATAAACCTATGATTGTTGAAGCATCGAACGATATCAAAGGGAGCTTGATTGTAAAGAGGGTAGCTGACACCTTTTCCCTTGAAGCTATTGCATTAGTGGTAGATGTTTCCAAGTTTAATGAAGCTACTGTTTGAAGGTTGCAAGAAAGAAATAATACAATGTTGAAGGAACATAATGATCTCATGGAAGATTACAACTAGCAACATGTACTATTGGCTAAAAAAAATCCCTTCTTTCAAGTATGCAAGAAGTAGGCTCCTCTTCTATAGTTCCCCCTGCTCATGTGATGATTGAAAAAATGGAGCTTAAAGAAAAGATTAAAATGCTAGAAGAGAAGTTGAAGAATTCACAACAAACTCAACAAAAGGAGAATGTGTGCATTGCAATGCACATCCTAGAGCATAGTTTGTCTAAAATCTTAAGAAGGATGTAACATACCCATGTATCATATCTAAAATTGAGGGATGCCATTACCAAAATAAGAGCGGATCAAGAGCGGCTTAAATCTATATTTGAAAAATGGAATCCTAGATTTACATCTTTGGAAGGTATGCATAAGGGATATACAAACACATATGATGCCCCACCTAGTATCTATCTTACTTTTAAAATTATCAAGATGGCACAAAATCATAAAGAGTATTTGGAAAGTATATTTGAAGCTACACGGGAAAAAAATGAACTCTTTCATAAATGTTGGAAAAAGGGTTGTACCTTGCATGTTAGAAGATAATGGGGAGTTGAAGACCCTGGAGAAATAGAAGGATAGTTTGAATATTCTAATCCCCACACTCCTCCCTATGATTTGTAAAGATGACAAAGTTGATTTAAATTAGCTTAATTCCTATTCAGATAGGATGGTCAATACAGAACAATTGATGTAATTTGTTTGTAGAGAGGCTAGTGCTTTAGTTGATGCCAAGTATCATCCAATTTGAAGAATGCAAAAAATCTCTTAGCTTATGACTGGCCTTCTGAGGATATGTTTAAGGAATGGAATGAAAAGTATAATTGTTTACTCAGACTATGAGTGTATCCATTATTTTATTCCTATGCCTCTTGTCTGAGATTTTTTTTATCAAAAAGGTCTAGGATGGGGTTCTTTTCTTGTTGCTTCCCTTATATTATAAAAGGGAATCATGAGCCTCTTTCAAAGGGTTCTGATTTTTTGATCTTTCATCTCTGTAAGCTCTTTTCATATAGTTTAAGCTATTTTATAGCATAGATATGAAATATTGCAATTTTTCTCTATAATAACAAAAAATGACTCAAATTCTTAGTGTATTTCTTTAATTTTGAATGTCGACCTATCTTGCTCTCTAGTATTGTATTCACTATATCTTTTGACTCAAAATAATCAAGGGTTGTTTATAAGTTGTCATATCACATCATGTGTTATGAATGCTGAATTGTTAGCTTATGTTCAAGGAATGGATTAATATTCATTTTAGTTATTCATCAAAGATTGTGTGAATGAAATAGGAATTTATAGGTAGTGTGATAAGTGTTGATCTTTTCCTGGTTTCTCTTTGTAAGGAAACGAGGTTATAGCAAGCAATGAGTTGGTCTATTGTAGGATTATATTTCATTTTCTAACTTTGTTGTAGATAAGGCATTGATCAAAATAATTCATAAAGTTTGAAGATTGATGCATAATCACATATCATATCAAAAATCAAAATTTAACTTTATTGTAAATTTTATGTTTTATGCACAAATCCACACTAGGAAGGAAAAATAATTAAGCATTGAGTTGAATTATGAATCACTAAGTACATTTATTTAACTTATCAATATGACACAATTAAAATATGAAAATATTAATAATATGTTAATGTATTCAATCTGATCCATAATTTTATGGAATACAATATAAAATATCATCAACTACAGTTTGGAATATGATTCATGAAGTGCAGTATAAATACCTAAAAATAGATAATTCACTTCCATTTTCCAAATCAAGTCTAGGTTCTTATTGTGACGATGAGATTAAGAGTCTTCTTGACTCTAAGTCTAGTCTTCATTTTCTTCGCCCTGCGTACATCTGGTTGACTACATCTCAAGATCAACATTCATTGTGTCATTGTCATTTGCGCCACTACCACCACTACCAAAGTTTGAAGTGTTGTTCAACCCTCTTCTTTCACATATGGACTTCCAGATTGTGAGTGCACTTTCTAAAGAAAAACTTCAGACATTGTAGCTAGTTGCAAACACCCTAAAGTGATTTTCCAAATTCTTGTCTAGTTTTTTTCTTATCTTTGATTTCAAAATCCCCAATGCACTAAAAACTCTCTCATCCTCCACCGACCCCAATATCATTGTTTGACATAAATTAACAAGTTTGAAATATTCTAATAACGAATCATTCAATATTTCACTCTGACCTAAAGTTGTCCAAGCCCTTGTTATTGATATTGCTTCCATGGGATTCTCCATGGACTCAAACTAGTTAATCATACTTAATACAAAATGTATAGCTTGTTCTCTAAGCTTAATTTCATTTATAATTCCTCCTATTTCCTTTCCATTGTATTCTAAATTTTTTTGAAAAGTGTTTAGCCAAGGTAATTACTTTTTGATTAAAAAAGCTTGGGTTATCTCGGTTGCCTCAAGTCCAAAATTGAGGATACTCAATAGACATGGCTTCCAGTATTTCATCTTGAGGGAATCATGATAAATAATTGAGGAAAAATATTTTTCAATTTCCTTTAAATTAACACTAATAAATTAAATAATTTCATTAAATGTTTCCTTTGTAACATGTACTTCTCTAGTAGAGAACCTGATCATTGTACAATGACGCATTGGTATCTCAAATCCATGTACAAAGACACATAATTTCCCACTTACATTAAATTGTGAATAATTTTAGGATTATTTAAATCTATAATTAACTGACAACTTACAAAATTTGGAATTTGAGATATATAATCTATTAGATCTAGATATAGATTATCGAGGGTCATGCATGTTATTCTACATAGTTTGGTATATTCATAGATATACATAGTTCTATCTTGGGATTTATTCACAATATTTTTCATTTCATCTAACATGGGGAGAAAAATAGCTTTTAAAGTTAAGAGTGTCTCTATATCGCTTAACCTATGTAAGAGGTCAATCAATCTTTGTCTTAGAATATGCTGCAATGTTCGTACATTATTCCAATCAAGGATCAATATTATGAAAGAAATCATTTTGTTGGTCCATGTAAGGAGATCCATCTAGTATCAACATCCTTAATAAGATTGATTCCTCTTGTTATTCCCTTAGCAAAATCTTGAAATTCCACAAAATGTTTAGGACTTCGGTAGAAGTATGCGTAGCGCTCACAAACTAGATTTTCAACTTTTGATACTGTAGGATACTTGCTTACAATTCTAAATGCTAAATTGGTTATGTGGGCCATGTAGTGAATGCCAAGCATGCATGGTGGAAAATTAGTTTGTAATTTTATGTAAAGGTTGCTCCTGTGACCTTGCATTACTACAACTCCATCAACTCCAACACACACCAACTTTTTTGGCAATTTTCAATTCATCCATACCTCCAATTTCATTCAAATATTTCTTAACTAGTTCAAATAGATTTTGAGATGTTGAATTGTCCTTCATTTTATGAACACAGAGAAGATGAGGTTGACAGACATGTTGTTGTACAGTATACACATGCATACAAACCCAAGAATTATTATCTACTACAATAACTTCATCAAAAGATAATGCAATAGAGTTTGAATATTTTATTTTCTCCTATAAATATTTCTTTTCCACCATAGCATGACAAATTTCCCATTCCCATCCAACGTTTATTGACCAATTTGTGCTAGGAAAGTTAGGAACACCCAAAAAAGATGATAAATTAAAATATTTTGGGTAGTCTATCATAGGACACCCTCTGGAAAAAATATGAAAAAGAACTCATCTGAACAGTTTTTTCCAGTTGTTCTCCTATCATTACTTTTCCAAATTAAGCCTTAATTGTACCTCCACATGCAGCAAGCTTCACCATTCTTTCAATATTCTCATCATATTATAGGGCATACTTAACATGAAGATATTCTTCCTTTGATTTCCACCTTACTACTAATTTTTCCTTTCTATCTATGATTTTTTTTTCATAAACTTTACTGATATGATTTTCTATAGTGTCAAGCTTTAGCTACAACTTCTTCTCTCTTTTATATTTCCAACTAAAAATCTTACACTTGTATTCTGTTGGAGGTTCATCTGTGTTTGCATCCTCCATTGGTTCAATGAATGCGTACTTTTCAACACCCAATCAATCTAAAAAGTCCTTATCATTTCCCACTCGCGTACCATTTTTTATTTGGATTTTATTTTCTTGCTACCAACATCATCTACGTTGCCAACACCTTTATCCAATTCAATTATCTCATTCTAGCTTGGAACATATTTTGCATCATCTCCATCATCTTTTGAGGTATTGCCAATGCCTTCTTCATTAATATTTGGTGCAAGAGATGATGATTTAGCTCCATCTTGATCTGATGGATCAAAAACATTACCAATTCCAAAGTAAGACTTTATGGTAACTATTTTTTGGGTGTTTTGATGGCCTCCCATTCCCTTCACTACCTTGAGGAGTCTTACCCTTGTTGAACTTGCTACTTGATATCTTAACCTCTCACTTTGAATAGGAGATATAAAAAATATCTTCTTATTTAAGGACATAGAATAGATCCCATTCCCTACTCAATATCATCTTTAAGATTGAAGCATGAATGTAAAAGAGATAAAAAACCTTATAGCACTATGAAGAAATGATCACTTACCTTTAGGTTTTCATTGACTTTCTATTCGTTCATGCATGAATGAATGTGTTGTAAGTTTGTAACTTGCCTACGATCAAGGTTCCAAGTCCAACTTCCAAATCGAGAGCTCACAAGTTCATAACTAAACAAAATGTGTAAGAATAAATTTGAGTTTTGATTGTATTTATATTAATGCATATTTAGCTAATTCCATGGGATTTTTAAGTGGTATAGTAAAAATTTGGCAAATCCTGCATGATTATACAATGATACATTTAAGTTTTGGGCAAATCAAACCTTGATGAAACACATATGTTGTAATTTTCAAGGCAATTATGGCCCTATGATTAGCATGGAGGTGTCTTGGTAATTGGAAAAATATGTCCTCAAATGTAATTATTTTATAATATTATTGGTGAAATAGGTCCTCATAAGCAACTATTTATAAATTTTAATTGGAAAAATGGATCCTCATGTGTAGTGAACATTTAATTATGTTGGCAAAACATGTCCTTATACACAATGTTGTTTTAATAGTATTGGTGAATATGTAGGTGATTTAATACATGCTTCTAAGATTCTAGGAAAAAATATTAATTGGTCCATTTGAAATGTGTAGTTTGTTATGGAAAAAATATTACTTAAATATGCCTCCTAAAATAAATCAATGGTGAATGGAAATGCATTGGACTGATAATTCATAAAATCGAGGCAATTTGGACACCTTGTTGGTTATGATTTATTCACCAATTTTGACTTGGCCGATATGTACTATTCACCAATTAGTGAAGATTTGCCACTAAAAAGTCCCCAGAGAGTAATGTTAGCATAACATCCTAGAATAATAAATCACTACATCGGAATGAATGTAGAAATGTGTGTTTGGGGGTCACCTTTTCTACTATACCTCTCTAACCTAGGCACCTTAAATATTGTAGCTAAAGGTGTATCTAGAATAGCAAAGGATAAAGGAATAGACCTATAATATGGAGTAATAAGAAATTAACAAGATGGAATGGTCATTTTGTCTTATTTTATTTATAGCTTACCAACATATCACATGAGCTAGTTAAGAATAGGGTTGGAATTATGTGTGTAAGTAGTGGAGTTCTACAATCCTATAGATGTGAAATAAATAGAGATGAGAAGTTGGGATGTGTCAAAGGTTATTCCAAAAAATTTTAAAGACAAAACACTAGAAGGAGCAACTACTGTGGCCACGAGTGTAGTAGTTTCCATGATATGCATGGTGCGGACTAGGACATATAAATTATTTTAATGGTAACATTTGAATGCAAATTTTCTATGTTTACAATAATGAAAGTGTAGGAAAAGATATATTTGTGAAAAATGTGTGAAAATCCTCTAATAAACTTAAGAGAATGATGATTTCTTATCACCATTGCATGAATAGTGTCAAGAATAGGAACCAACCTAATTAGGTTGTCTTTGTCTATAAAATATTGAAAAAAGTGTACGTTTGGATCTATAGATCATATATTTGATAAATAGAAACTTGGCTATCAATTTCATGATCAAAGCCCCCATCCATAGTCTAGGTTTTGTTTATATGGGGAAGTAAGATTTAGAATTATCAGAGGGGTCTATTGAGGCATCCTAATAGAAAAATATTCTATAGATAATTTAGGACTAGTGTGGATTGGTGTTGTAAAGTATCTTGAGTATTCCATGTTAAACTGTATGAATAATTCTCCTGACTACATTGCTTGAATGGAGAGATTCAGTCATAAAACCCATGAAATATTTTACAATGAATAATATAAGATACCATAGTTCTTAAACTACTCCATTATCTATTTTAAATAAATAAAACTTGTAACCAAATAGTAAAATATAAGTTTACCTTGTCAACTTGTGTTTAAAATCTTACAACTAGTGAAAATATATCTCAATAGGAGATGAATAACAAATTTATTCTAATAAAAATTGGAAATTACTAATCTTAAATAACCTATGGTAATTTTTTAGAATTCTCTACCATGAACACTAGCACCTCACATAGATTTCTTTACATCATGTTTTCCTCTAGTTAAGTTGTTTGACATAAGGCACAATGTATTCTAGAACAATTGCATGTATGTTCAAAATGAAAATAATAAGCTCAAATAAGGAGAATATGACAATAAGAAAATTAATACAAAGACTGAGTAGTCAAATATTCTTAATGATAAATTATAATAAAAAAGATAAGGGTATAAAAAATGCATCACCAAGCTACACTATTTCTTCTTAGAAAGAAAAACATACACATAAAAAGAAGAAAGAAAAATGTTTTTGGCAGTTATTTTAAGAGCTTACTTCAGCTAAATACCCATTTTGTTATTTATATCTCCACAACAACCAATATTTTTTTTATTTATATCTCCACAAAGATAAAAACGTGAAAGGGGGCAACAAATTAAAAAAAAGATCTCCTAGAAGTTGTGAAAAAACCTAAAATGGATTTTTTCAGCCTTATTGTTCTTCATAACCCCAAAAAGGTGATAGTCAAATCTCTTCATGAAAATGACATGCATAGTATGATAAAAACCTGCTAATTTATGAAAATGGTAGAATTACTAATAGAGTCCAAACACTAGAGGGAGAAAAAATTCTCTTTTCCAAAATGGAAAGCTAGAAGAGTTTTGTTCAACACAAATGCATGTAGGAGTGTTACATTTGAAATATTCATGGGAAGGTAATGCTCCAACAACCACTAACTCTAAAGTATTGTATGATGCTTTCACTTCATGAAAAAACCTACATGTAGCACTACCATCTGGGTGGGTGCATGAAGTTGGTCGCACTTATGTGGCCAAATGGGAAAAAATGGGGAAACACATAACACACTCGCGTTATAACTCGAGTGCATTATAACGCGAGCACGTTATGTGCTTTTAAAAGAAAAGAAAAAGTGAAATGTGTATCATTTGCTTTTCACTGTTTCTTAGCTCTGCCCGCAGCCAAAAACCCTCATTTTTGCGCTCACGTTCTAGGAGGAAGGACTTCTGCAAATTTCATCAAGAACAGTTGGATTTTGTGTGCAAATATGGTGCCACGATGACAAAGAGATGCAGGAGGTAAGTATTGTTTACTATTTGTTTTGAATTTGTTAGTTTGAAATTGATTTTGTTTGTTTTAGGTTAGATTTGATTTTTTTTTTAAAATCTGTAGGAAATTCTGCAAATCCTCAACAAGAATAGGAGGTAAATCCTCAATAGAAAAATCCTCAACAAAATCAACCTCAAAAACAAAATCAACCTCCCCCACCATTCTCTCAATTCCCTCCTGGCACTCAAGAAAATTTGAGGAGTGAAATTGAGAACAATAGAAAACAACTTGAGGATCTTATCAGTAGGTTGAGTGATCCAAATGCTTCAACCATAGAAAGAATGCTTCTAGAAAATTCATTGAAAGACATGTTAAAAATGTAGATGCAATCACCCAACAAATATCTGGATGGCAAGATAGGAGGCAACAGCCAGGGCATATTATCAGACAAATTATCATATAAACAAGTAAAAGATTTAAAAATTACTAAAGGTGATTTGTGCTCTCTATTCATTGACCCTAAAACAAATCAAAATCATTACCCTCAATGCAAAGAGGTTTCCTATTCATTAGTGCCACCACCAAGAGATTAAGAACCATTTTTATGAAAGATGGTATATGGTCTTTGATTACCCACCGTGCAATAATGTGAAGTCCCCCAATATTTTCTTAGGAAACTATACAGTGAGTTTGTATTGAACCAAATCCCAAATTATTTTGATATGAGGGAGTTCAAAGGAGGTGGAAATTAAACGGATAGGACCCGGTGCACCCCTGGCCCGGATCCTACAGCAGGAGGCGACCTCTGTGGTGCCTCATGAGAAGATTGTGATGCACATGCGTTCTTGAAGGAGAGTCTTGGAAACATAGAACATTGCCGAGGCGATCCTGGCACGACCCAGTGTCATCCATCACACTAGCCCTATTGTACATCACCATCCAGGGGAGTCTTCAGGTGGTGGCATTCGAACCCAAGTGTGTCAATCTTGTGGGGCGACTTGTTTGTATGACCCTACCGGTACTCAAGAGGGTGCTATGTAGGATCCATACTTCTACACAGCGATTAAGTATGCATCTATGGGGATGGAAGGGCGGATGAAATTTTGCATGATGCATATGGCATTGACACTCAGGTAAAATTCAACATGTTCATTGAATTTAATTTATTAAATTTTGATTGCGAAATGCAAGATTAACTAATTTAGTTTTATTATTTTAATAAAATTGCAGGGTCACAGTGTAGAGATTGGATACACCAGTCATCCACCTACTTATTTTTGCAGTACACCTATTGGTGGGTTATGTAAAGTTAGTAAACAATTATAAATTTATTACATGTGTTAATAGCATTGTTTTATGAATGGTATTTTAATATGTGATTTTGGATGTTGAACAGGGTACTGTTGGAGGTTTCAAGGAAACACCTCCGAGTGCCAGTAGATTTGATCAAATGTTCACGGAGGTAATATAGAATTTAAAGAGAACTTAAGTAATGAATTCTAAGTTTAATAGATTTGTGTAGTTTATATTCATATTGTTGACTTTACGTTGCATTACACAAATCATTCAAAATGAAAGAATTACTTCAAATTCAATAACTAATAATCATAAATATATCTGTTTAATACTTGTACTCAAAATTTTGTTCATTAGATCTCATACATTATAAGTCATCACATGGATCGCTATTGTAATTTTTTTGTGATTGAATAGTTTGTTGTTTTATTTTCAGATGTTGGTGACATAAACATCGCCAAATGTTATGAGGGCAATGGATATTGGTGTTTCCTCCGCTATATAATCCTCGATGGCTCTGATAGAGGAGGTATGAGGAAAATTACTAAATTTCAATTTAAATTCATTGTTATAGATGAACTAGTTCTAGTGAAAAATCAAACCATTATTGATTCGTAGTTTAATTCCTATTTGGATGGTTTATATAGGGCTTGAGCACGCTTGAGAATTGGCGTGCAAATATTTCCATCGAGGAGAGTGATCGTCAGATGGCCGTAAGTGATTATTTTGTTAAATATATTAATTTTTATAATGCAATTTCTATATATTAATGTCTTTACTTCTTATTGTAACAGTTGAAACTTCACCAGAAGCTAAACACTAGGAGGAGCAGCAGGAGCACTCCTCGAGCACAGCAGAAATGGGTGATAGACTTATCGCCATCGGATC
>VDFB02026196.1:0-24401 GCA_007258455.2 Sequoia sempervirens
GGGAGGAATAAACTGAATCAAGAGGAGTTGGATTTTCTAAACAAATATTTGCAAGAGAGGAAGATGAGAAAAGAAGATTTGAATGGAGACCATCCCAAAGAAATGGACATTGATACTCCTGCTATCATAAACATGGATCCTAACTAGATTTTTCCTCCTATTGGGGCTTATGATGTTGATAATGTAGAATGTAGTAACAATGCTATAGGAGCTTGAAATTAGTTTTAGCTTGGCTATCAATCTTATAGTGTTTTGAATTGTAGCTTGATCTATATAATTTTGTCCTATGATGGCATGCAATCCTCTCTAAGACTCAAGGGGGAAACAACTCCATCCGATGTAATATCTTTTTTTAAACTATTTCTCATATAAACAAATTTAACCAAAGAAAATGTAGAAAACCTAAAAAAGGAGGTAACAAAACTTGAGATAGAGAAAGCAATCTAGGTCCTCAATAATGATAAACCCCCATGGGTTGGTGGACTATTGGTTGAATTCTATAAGGTAAACATAAAATGGGTTAGTGAAGACTTGCTACAAGTCTACACTAAAGCCATACAAAAAGGATCACTTGGTGAAAATATCAACAATGGTATTATAAAATTACTACCTAAGGAAGGGGAAAAAATATTAGTTAAAAATTGGAGACCTATCACCTTACTAAATTTCTCATATAAAATTATTGCTAAAATATTAGCATTAAGAGTTGTAGATATCCTTCCCTCCATCATTAGTAATACCTAAACAAGTTTTATCAAAGGAAAATACATTCTTGAAAATCTTCTAACTAGCTGGGAAGCTATGGATTGGGAAAAAAGATCCAACCAAAATATAGGTATTCTCTTGTTAGATTTTGAGAAGGCTTATGCCACAATTGAGTGGGCTTTTGTATTGATGATACTTGAGACATTTGGATTTCCAAGTGAGTTTTTTTAGATGGTTAAAACATTGATGAATGATGCAGTGACACAAATGGATATAAATGGGTCACTTTAAAAAAAAATCTCATTACAAAGGCCAATAAGACAAGGGTGTCCTCTTGCCCCAACACTATTTGTGATAGCCTCAAAGGCTATTTATTATCTTTTAAGAGAGGAAATTGAAAGTCCCAGGAATAAAGGATTAACCCTACCTAATGAAGAGTATTTATTAAATATCTAATTTGTAGATGACACTGCATTATTTATCCAGCTTGAAGAGAGAAATTTTGAAAATTTAATGCATAAGTTGAATATTTTTTCTCTAGCATCTAGAAAAAAAATTTCCAAGGAAAATTCCATTATTCTATGTTGAGAGAGCACCTCCCCCATAATGGTTCTCCAAATATGGATATACCAATGGAGGGTCCAAGTAAGCAGGTGAGGTATTTGGGTATTTTGTTTGCTATCAATCCTTGTTTGAAAGATATGTGGCTTTGGATTAAAGAAACACAAGATAAAAAAATTAATAGATGGAATAAGAATTACCTCTCTAGGAGGATTCATGTATGCCAAAAAAAACTATCCTCTTATAACTTATACTATTCTTCTGTGTGGCTATTAAAATAGTTACCAAGTTAATGATATTCAAAATAAAATTAGGTAGCTTTTATGGTCGGATGGGAAGGGTAAAAGATAAAGGCAACAATAAGGTGGGACTGGTGCTTCTTGGATAAGTGTGATGGGGGATTAGGTCTGAAAGATCTAAGAAAATAGGGTGTATCACTTGCTGTGAAATAGATATTTAAAACCTTAAAGGGTAGTGAACCTTGGAAGGTCCTAGTAAGAAAAAATATTCAACTTGCCTCCCCAAAGAATGTTGTATTGGGATCACCTTCCCCTCTATCACCTAATGTTTAGTCACTTCCCAATGAATCCAACTGGATCCAATGTTTTTAGAATCCTTTGGAAGGCCTAGGAATAAATTAGATATTTGACAAAAACTAGTGAGGAGATAGATGGTAACGATGACAAAATAAGTGTCTTTAGTTCAATATGGTGGAATTTACACCACAAGGAGAAACCACTTGTATTATTGCAAGGGTGCTTAGAAAAATAGTGGAATAAAAGGAGCATTAAATGTTTTAAAGATATTTTAAACAATCATCAGTTAAATAGTTGTGAATCTCTAAGTGCATAATTCAATTTTCCCCAGTCTCATTGGAGGACATATACTATGTTAAGAGAAGCTTTTACGAAAGTTAAGTGTTCAACACAATTGGAAACTAGCAGTGAGGAACTAGATAGGTATAAATGGTTTTATGGCTCTAATTTAAATAAGGTAAAAGCTAAGACTAGTTGCAAATGTTTACCTAGTAACGAGGAAAAATTCAAATATATAAATAAAATAATTTTGAGTTAGAAGATAAAAAGTGGATTAACAATTTTAAATGGCTATGGAATGATATTGTTGAATTGAAGAAGGCATGGTTTAGATGGATGCTTGTATTTCATAAAATCTTATGTATATATGTTACTCACAATTTAAAAAATTGTGAAATTGGTAAAAAACTAGAGTCTATCAAGCATATATTTTTTGAGTGTTTTTTTGAAAAGGAGGTTTGGTATATTTTTTGTTCAAAGTTGGATGGTTAGGGGGATATAGGAAAATTAGGATGGAAGGAATTTTTTATGGGTTTCATTGATGGATTAGATAAAACTGTAAACTTGTCATTTTTACTTTCTACCAAGATTTTATGGTTAATTTAGAAAGCTAAGAATGAGGAGTGGTTCCAAGGAAATAAGAGAATACTTACTGATTCTGTAAGAAGACTCATATTTTTTAATGTCTTAATGCAAGTGATAGTCACATTGGATGTTTACAAAAGAAAATTTGTCAAGCTAGTAAAAAAATAAAAAACTGAAGATAAATAGGGAAGAATTCAAAAATGCAAGGAACTAGCCTTTTAATAAGGAGGATAAAAATTTGTTTATGAAAAAATTATTTGGACTTTCCGAGGAAGCATAACAAGAAGTATAAAGAAATATTGGAGAAAGATCTGGGGAAGAAAAGGGGGCCAATATTCTATGTAGGCCATGATGAAGACCACATAATAGAAGTTGTTAGGACCAATGAAGACATGTCAAGCATTGAGCCACCAATATGATGGAACGACCTAGACTAGTACAGTGAAAGAAGGAACCTCTAAAAATTAGTAAAAATTATAAATTTTGTAATAGAATATGGGAATTAATATGTAGTAAATATGCTTTGTTGTAGGTAACAGTAAAATTTGTATCAAGATGTGTTGATATGGATAAGATGGTAAAATCAAATCAGAGAAATGTTTTATATGAAATGTAACCTCTCTTTTTTTGTAAACTATAATCAATACAAAAAAAGGAAATGCAACCTTGTCTTGGTATCTTGATTTAAATGTTGTTGATGTAACCTATCTCATAGTGTGTGGGATTGGTATGCTATTCTTTCATAATTATAACAATATCATATATTAGTTTAGAATTCAACATATAGGTTCAGGAATGTAGTTTCTAACTTTTATAATGAACCAACTATTGATAAATTTGAGAAATCCATTTCAATATCTATATGTTTGTTGTTAGGATATTTGTAAAACAATATTTCTTGTTAGTTTTCCTTTTTCTCCTTTTTGTACTTGCAGGTTCAAAGTGCACAAAAACCCTAAAAACCCCATCATATGAGGGAGCTTCCCCTCTCAAACACAAAGGAAAGTTGTTATTCAATAATAACTTATCCAATTGTCAAAAAATTTGTCATTTCCCATTTAGTGAGTCACATTAAAATCTACAGTGACAAATATATTTACCAACACAACCTTGTCCTTTTGAAATAGGTCTCAAATTTCACAAAAGGTAGTGGTTAACAGACTCATGCAAGAAACAGGTTTTCCCATATCCATCCAATGTACAAACCTTGTTTTAGAGTGCATGAAACATTATGATACCCATAAAAGATAAGTATGAACATTAGATGATAGGGTTAGCTAAATTGGATGTGGAATCTCTTGGTGTAACTCTTAGATTACCTCAAAGAGATATTTTTATAGACATGGACACTACGATGGCACATTAACACTTCACTGATGAGAAAAATGTATGTCACAACATCATTGCTTTTACCTAGTTCCAAAGAAATTGCACAAATCACATTTCACTGATGAGACTTTGGATAGCATTATGCTTCTTCATAGATTACTTGGTAATAAGGTTGTGCATAATTTTGAAGAGTGAATGTATTCGTTTATGGTTTTCATTGTTAACATGGAACTATTCATCAATTGGGGTACATAATTAGTGATAAGATTCATAGGTAGCTCACCCAATTCTAGATCAATAAATTCTTTTATATATCTTTATATTTGTTTTATGCCATTTCTAGTATGAGAGCCCAGTCAAGATTGGTCACCATAGGAGATTTTGATGAGGTGACCCAAATTTATGACCATTATTCACAACTCCAATTAGAGCATAGCTATAATTTTTTAAAAGAGTGAATGATGTATTCACCATGCATGTTGTCCAGGAGCTACAAGGTGATATGAGTGTAATGGTATCTCCAGAAGTTACCCAATTAATTAATGACTATAGAAGCTATTTTATTCAATTTTAAAGATTCACGCATATCAAAACTGGGGGATTTTATGGGATTCCATATAAATTTATTATATATTTAAGTGATAGTTTTTTTCTTATTGAATTTTATCAACAAATCAATGAAATTAACAAAATATGTAAAAAGAGAAAAAATATAGGATTCTATTTCCTATTGGGCTAGTTCACTATCAGTACAAATCATTATCTAACACATTGAATATTGAGATATATTTGATGACATTCACCAAACAATTTTATATCATGAGATTCCCATTTGATAGTAAGGATTATGTCAAGAACAATATGTAGTTTGGACTTGGATTCCATCACCTCCTTGAAGTTGACAATTATTGGAATAATAGTGAAAATGATTTTGAAGAAAAAAAGAAGAGATTGGATGATATTATCTCTCCAACAAGTCAAAAAATTTAGGTTGAATTAGGATATCCAAGGTATACAAGATGATGGATCAAACTTAGTTAACCTCATTTATTTCAATCATATTCAAACATAGCCACTACTGCCCATCAATTGAGGTGTCAAAGAAGTAAAGAATTGAGAGGAAAGGATGGCAGTGGTTCTGCAAAAGACAAGGGAATGGGTGATGAAGAAAAAAATATAAAACCAATCACAATCTTTTGAGGGAAAATAAATTGTAGAAGAAAAAGATAAAAAACAAATAAAATCAACTCCTTCTTATCCTTCCTCATCAACTATCTCTTCAAAATTCTAGTGGAGAAGGAGTAGATGATGATGAAGATCCTCCAAGAGGAGGAAACTTGATAGATCATGCAAATATTTAAGGGAAAAATAAAGAAAGAGAAGGAGAAAGAGAAATTTGAGGTTATTTAAGAAGAATCAAGAGAGGAAGAATCTATTGATATCACTTCCTTCCCCTTCTTAGGTGAGTACCCCTTCATCTTCTCCATCTCATTCTTCACCAACTTCCTCACCATCACATTAATTATAGATTCCTCCTACTCAACCCAATCCTACACCACCATCCTCACCTTAAATTTTATCCTTTGATATGATTGGACCTCCATTCACTGCATCACCACCCCATGAGATTATTACATCTCTCCTAATATCATTGGTACTCCATCTAGCCCCCTTCTTTCTTTTTTTTACAACAAACTCTCTCAAGAAAGAGAAAAGTAAGCCAATTAAATGTTCCCTAGTTTGATGTTGTTTTGAATTTTCTCCAAAGATCACCTCAACCTAAGAAGTCCAAAAATTGATGAAGGAATCCACCTCTGGTCATATATATGTAGAAGTAGCTCATCCCTTTGCAAATAAATATATCAACAAGGTGAATAAAAATATTTTAACATCACACAAATTAATCTTGGCCCTTCTTCACATGATGGAGACATTCACGATTTTCAAATGTTAGCAGCCAAGTTGGTTGAAAGGACAAAAAATAAAAAAACAATCTAAATATGAGCTCAAACAACATGTAAGGGTTTTGACCACTTGTCTTAAATCTATTGTGGAAACTTCAGTCTAGCCATTAGAAAAAAATGATACCTCTTTTGGTCCTCATTCAATAAGTGGGAAATAAGTAATTGAGAAGATATGCAAGTATTGGTCCTATAAAAAATAATGAGGTCTAGGTAAAATAAAAATACCAAAGGGTCAAATTTCATTGAAGAAGGAAATAAGATATATGATGAAATTGACATTAGGATCAAATATGTTGATGATAAGATTAATAAATCCAAATAGCAAGAGACAATATGGATAAAAATTGATAAAAAAATATCAAGTAGATGATTGGAATCAAGTAGATGATTGGAATGAGCAATGATAAGCTTGTTGTAGATCAAATGTTTCCAAGTACCAATGAGAATAAGTGACTCCTATGGATAAAGAAAATTGATTGAAAAAAATAGCTATCAAACATAATATCCAGGAGCAAACCAAAATATTGAAAGATTGTAATTAGCTGAATGTTGATATCTAAATTGACTTTTTGTTTATCCATTTGGATAGTTAAATGAAAGATGGTTCTTAGGTTAGTGATATTCAGTCCATCAAGGAGAATTTAAAGGTGATAATGAAAATTTATTTGACACACAAATATTTGATGTGGAATCCATGAAGAAGTTAAATAATATTGACACTACTCTCATCCATTGTGATGCACACCTCTCAACATTTCGAAGCATATAGGAGACAAACAATGTAATCATACCAAGGCATAACAAAATTGCTCCAACTATCAAAGCATCCCAAAGCTACAAAGTGAAAATCTCAACTTAGACACAACAATCTCTAGTCCTAGGTTCATCTCCAGTGAGGGATAAAGATGATCTATATGGGGACATTGTTCCCATATAGCCTAATATTTGATTTATTTCTATGGACTATATTTCAATGAACTTTAAAATGTTAAAAAAAGTGTTTTAAGTTTTTGAAATAATAAGGAAACTTTAACTTTTATATTAAGTTGTTAATTAAAATAATCATTTACAAAAAAAGCTATATATATTGTCGATTATAAAAAATAGATCCTTTTTTAATCCTTATTTAATTATAACATAGAGTGGTTGAAAATCTAAATATACTTTTGGTATGGAAGTTAAAATTCTGTGCTTTGCAATTTTGAACATATATATATATAGATATACATTATATATACATATACATATATACATATATATACATATACATATACATATACATATACATATACATATACATACATACATACATATATATATATATATATATATATACATATACATATATACACATATATATATATATATATATATACATATACATATATATATATATACATATACATATATATATATATATATACACTTACATGCTATATATATATACCTTTTTATATGTATGCATATATATATATGAGCATATATGTATATGTGATGTACATATATACACATATACATATATGTATGCATATGCTATATCATACATTATATATAATATATCATATAATCAAGTAAAAAATAAAGTTCTTTACAATATAAGGAGTTAGAGCTCCATATAGCAATCCTTTACATTAGTATAATTTAGCCAAAAAGGAGTTCCAAATGACCTGAGGGAAGTTTCATATATTTACATATACATATACATATACATATACATATACATATACATATACATATACATATACATATACGTATATATATACACACATACATATACATATACATACACCAAAAAAGTCCTACTCCCAACGATGTCTGACATTGCTATAGGCCTCACAATTATCATAGTCAAAAGTTCCAATTGGTGGTTCAGCCTCATCCCTAGGGTCAATATCGTTTACAATAGGTTGAAATATGTATTTTTGTAGTAGGAACAACCTTAACCTTCTTAATAGTTTTTTGGATTTTATGTTTCTCCATATATTCCTTTAAAATCTCTAGCTCCTTATTGAGGTTATTCCTTCCCTGAGGAAACAAACTTGCTTTTCTTTTATCTATGTTTTGTACACAATAGCCAATCCTTCTTTAAGTAGGATCATAAAAGTATCTTTAGGAATCTCCATTATAGCATACACCTACAAAACAATATTGATAAAGGAAAGTTCAATATGAAACTAAGGCGCCTTATTTTTCCTTGGAAGACCTCTTTGTTTCTCTTTTTCCATATAAACCATAAAATCTCATTACTGAGAACAAGCCAAAAAACATTAAGCTCAACAAAAAACACATTCACATAACTAGAAAGAATTTTAAACCAAGTAAAGCCATCCTTACAGTCCCACCCAATCCTGTTTCCCATAAATAAATACCAAAAAGAAGCAGCATAATTACATTCAAAAAATAAATGTTCAAAGGTCTCAAATTTGTCACATAAAGAACAACTAGTAGCATGCATACCCATGGACAGTAAATCTTCATTAACAACAAGTTTTTTTCAAAAGAAACAACTACCTAAAACATGATTTTTTTGGCTCACCAGACTTATCCAAAATGTGAACTAATCTACTAGACCAAAAATGACAGTTTATTCAAGATTCCAATATTTATTCAACCAAACAAAGACTCCCCTTGTACCAATTAACATCAAGTAGAGATTTTTAATAGAATGAATTTCTAAAACCAGTTCCATCTTCCCATAAGACTTAGAGGGGCATATCAGATGCATTAGTCACTTATATTGGAAACCTAAACTTTGTCAATGCATTTTAAAAACAAAATATGTTCTATTATGAGAATTAGATATATCAAACTCAATATGCATTTTCTCCTAGCTCTTAAGACTATCATTCTCAAAGATGTTTCTAAACTTTGAGAGTACTTTTGCATTCCAAGACTTACTTTTGAGTAAAGGCCAAAGGATTACCATTCAATTCTAAATTCCACCATTTAGATCTATAACCAATACAAGAATTGGTGCCATCAGAGTAGGCACTACCATTTCTTATCAGATGCTTAATTTTCCTCCATGCCTTCCAAATGTTGATAAAAATTGTAGAACCAAATACTTTCACCTCAAAATTTCCAAGTAAGATATCATATAAATGTAATGTATTCCAGGTTTTACCCTTTTTTTGGATAAGAAAGAGCTAGTTTATTCCTAATCAATACTTTCTAGGGCTTGGATTCTTCACAAGAATTAATAATCCACTTAACAAATAAATCTATTCTTTGACTCTTGAGGTCCTTAAGGCCCAATCTCAATGATTCTTCAGAAGAAAACACCACCCTGAATTTATAGTTTTTTTCTCTTTACTCTCTTTACCATTCAACCACAAAAAATACCTAAAAATATTTTGAAGTTTTTCAAATCTACAATTTGTAAAAAGCCAAGTAGATGAGAAATAAATAGAGTGGGAAGATATTAATTTTTGAACAAGCTAAATACTTCTTGCTAAGGAAAGAAGGTGGGTTTTCAATTTACAATGTTTTTTCTCAATATTCTCAAATAACTACTCCCACATGAGTTTCAAGGAAGGAGAAATAGCAAAATGGATAACAAGATACTTTACCACCTTGTGTTGGTCCATCCCATTTCTATTTTTTATTCATTATCCAATCTAGAGCCTCCCTTTCCCAACTGAGAATCATAAATGCGTAGTTAGAGATCTTAGCCCCTAAGGCCAAACAAAAAGTCTAATATTTTCATTATATTATTAAAATTTCCTTCATTCATCTCAAAAAATAGAGCTATATCATCAACAAACCGTGCATTCAAAAATTGGTCCTTGTTTGGAAGACATATACCATACACTGAAAAGCTAATAAGCTTTGTCCTTAAGATATAATGGAGTGCATCCACAACTAATACAAATAAGGTAGGAGCAATAGGGCACCCCTATTAGATAAATATTTACAATAGGATGGGCTCTATAAGATTTCCATTAATGTCCACTTGCATAGATAAATCATTGAAAAGAATATTGATCCATCTATAGAATTTATGAGGGAACCCAAGTGCTTTCAACATATTAATAACAAAGGATCATTCAATCCTCTCATATGCCTTTTTAGAATCCAGTAAAACCATGGAAACATTTTGATCACTATTTCTAGCCCAGTGCATACCTTCAAAGTCGGTAATCAAGTTTTCCATAATGTATTTCCCTTTGATGAAACCAGTATGAATGACATAGACCACCTTCCCAAAAATATTAACCAATCTAAAAGCCAAAGTTTTTGCCAAGATTTTATAAGAGACATTTAATAAGGTTATGGGCCTCTAGTATTTTATAAGATTTTTATCCCCACCTTTGTGAATTGATTTGATAGCACCCCTATTGATGTTTTTAACCAAGGACCCCTTCAGGAAGGCCGCTTTGTAAACCTCAAGAAACTCCCATCCAATTCAATAAATTTTTTGTTTGTAGAATTCAATAGGTAGGCCATCTATTTTAGGGGACTTAGCATTCCTAAAAGAGTGAATGGTTTTTACAATTTCATCAGTTGAGAGGTCTTTACAACAAAAAAGAACATCCTACTAAAAAAATTTCTTTAGGATAGTCCTTTGGTAGAAAGCCCTAGCCTCCCTATACTTAACTACTTTTTTTAGAAGAAAATAATGAATAATAGAATGGATAGAATGTTTCCTTCATGAATATAGAAATTATCTAAAGATACCCCATCCTTTTCAATGGGGCCTATTTTATCTTTGTTATGTTTATTTTTGATAATATTAAAAAATACTTAGAGCCTCTATTCCCTTCTTTGAGCCAAGTCATCTTGGCTCTTATCTTGGCACCTTGATGTTTGTAGTTCTAAATTTTTCTCAACAAGGTCTTAGTTTCCAATTTATTCTCAACATTCATATCAAAAAAATTCTTTTGTACCTCCCCTTCTAGGGTTAAAATATTTTCTTGAAGGAACAAATCTAATTTCCTCCTATCAATTTCCTTCTTTTTTCCAACTATATTGAACAAATTCCTCCACAAGTCAACCTATTTCTCCCACCTTTGAATTGCAAAGTACCCCTTATTCATTTTTTTAGAAATCACAATGGTAGTCTTGATACATATTAGAAAATCTAAGTCTTGTAACAAATAAGTATTTAGTTTAATGCACAAATACTTGTTAGGATTAAGGTACCATCCAACTTGTAAATCCTATGTCATATTGCATGGTACCAACATCCTTGGAAAGTGTCTCTAGGCACTTAGGGTGTATTGGGAAAATATTTTATAATCCGAATTCTCACAATTATCTATATTCACAAGCTTGGGTGATGGATCCACTAGCAGAAGTAAAGGTGAGTTGTGGATATAAATATTTAATATTGTTTTTCCCACATGTGGATGCCTAAAATGGGATAATAAAAGATAAAGAAAATGAAAAATGAGTGATTGTTGCCCGATTCTCCAAGTGAGAGCTTGGAATGAGGCAACAAGTGTCTCTTGGTATTCCATCATCTATTACATTTAATGTAATGTTTATCTATCATGTTTGGGTGCCCAAGTTGGAGGGAAAGTATTGGAGCCAAAATTAGTGTCCTTTTACATTTCGAGGTAGAATTCCAAAGGTTGGGAATGCTTGGAATGAAGGGTCATCTTTAGGAGCCTTGTTTGGGGCTTAATATGTCTTCATACATCTATAAATTCATCCTCTTGGATGTAGAATTATGAGCCACACTTGGATGTAGAGTTCCATTTTAGGTACAAGGATAGGTTGAGGCATAAGGAGGTTGTTCATAGGTGCACAGGTTCTTCCATGGTTGATTAAAAAATAAGAATGGAATTGATTGTATTGTAATCTCATTTGTTTGAAGATAATGCATACTTGGCCTCTCTTCTTGGTGGAGTTTTCTCCCATAAGGGTTTCTCCATGTAAATCCCGTGTTATGTGATGCTCTTGTGTTGCTGATTTGTGCCTCATTGCTGCTATCTTATGGTGATGTTATTCTTTATTTATTACTGTTATAAGTTCACATAAAGTGGTGTAATTAATCATGTTATGTTGGTTGATTTTTAGCATCATAAAGAAGATGGATCTAATCAAAGTATTTCCATATTAAGGCAACTCAATTTTTTAGATTTGCATATAAGATTTAGATTTTCATGTTATTATAATCGAAGAAGTCATTTTTAGATAAAAAATGAATTTATCAACAATTGTTAATAGAAACTAATTTATTTCTCATCAAGACTGAGTCTTATTGACATCAAAGTCATTGACCCCAACCTCCACACTAGCCTCAATAGGAGCATGGTTGAACATAGAGGTAGGGAAAACTGAGACCGCTCTTCCTTTAGCATCTAGCTTAGATAAACTAGATTCAAATTTTCATAGAATCTATCTAAGCTTGAATAGAGTCTTTTATTGTGTGATTTATTATTACACCATGTGAACCATATATCTCTATTTTGAGGTTTCTTTTTCTCAAGAGGATAAATAAGAAATAGAGACCTTTTCATTGTAGACCAAATAAAAATATCATTACCCTTCCAAAGGCCATCCTTGCCTCCCAACTTATCTTTCCTATATTCCAACATGTTAAAATCACCAACAACAAGCCAATGAACCCTAGGAATATTGGATGCCATACAATTCCATAATTCACACATTTCCTTATAGTCATTGGAGGCATATAGGGAGTACAAAGAAAGTTCTATTAATACTTTCCAAAATAATCCAAAGAAGTCTATTGTAGGGGGGTAGGCCCCATTGAGTGACAAAGTTAATCTAGATAGGCTTAAAAAGAATTTTCATTCCACCTTTTCATTTTTCATGCAAATTACAAAAGGCCTTTGTATTTTTCCAAACAAAGTTCATAACACAATCCATCTGAAAGCCTACAACCTTAATTTCCTATGAACAAAAGAAATCTAACATAGGTCTATCCCTGCAAATGGCTCTAACAATATATTTTCAGTTTGAGAATTCCAATCCTCAAACATTTCAACTTCTTATATCGAGAATCATCATTTACCATGTGAGGGGACTTTTGATTCTTTATAGTGCCTATCAAAACACTTCAAAATATTTTCTTCATTTCCTTTTTTACACTTTTTTTTCCATTTTGAGTCTCAACACTCTGGTCTCTATTAGTTTACTTTCTCTTTTTGATATCTTCTTTCTTCTTAGACTCTTCTACTTTTGAAAGAGTTAAATAACTTACACAATCAAATAATAATGGATTATAATAGTCCAAGATGATATCAATATTATCAACAACCCCACCTTGCTTTTGGGAAGGGTTGGGGGGGCAGATTCTATCAACCCTCAATGCATAGAGGAACCCACTTTCTTTCTAATGTCATCTACCCTAGCCTTTAATATTTCCAATTCTAATTATTGAGAATTTTTGGGGACTACCAATGCCAAACCCATATCAGTCTCAAGGATATTCTGCAAAACCTTGGAAGCTAAGGGGGTCATAACTTTAGTGACTACTAACTCACTATCGAAAAGAGGGTCTGAAAGAGAAAGTCTAGATCAATATTATCTTTCTCTACAGATCCCCTTCTTGGCAGGGATAAAGTCACCTTTGGTTCTTTTAACTCATCATTTTTCCCACCATTCTCCATCATTTCTTCACTAATTACATTATTTACATTATCCATTTCCATTTGAGATTCAATCACACTTGGGAACTTAATTGGGGAATTTAGGACCTTGTTCCCATTCTCAGTAGGCACCACCTTTTTGGTGAGGGCCTTTTTAAATTATTCCATGGCCTTGATTGGAGCCTTAAGGCAATCTTTTCTCAAATGCCCATTTTTCTTGCACAAAAAGCAAGAATTCAAACTACCCAACAGTTCAATTTCACTATGTCACAGATTTTTGACCTAATTGGATAGAAATAGCATCAAGAATGTCAATTGAAGGAGACACAAAGATTAAAACTCAATAATTCAAATGAGGAGAATAATTCTTGATTCTTCCAATTGTAGTACTTTCCCAAGAGGTAAAATAATATAAGGAATAAACTTCCATATATGAGGAAGAACATTTTTTATTTCTAATCACTTGGGGTCTAAGTTGGCCATCACCTCTTCTACTTTTTCCTAAGAGGACCAAGGAATAACCCTGAACATTGATTGACCTAGATTCCAAAATTCCTTCTTCAAAACCCTTTCCTACATACAATGACTTCACAAAAAACCACAAAGAGTCCCTTTTGTAACATTCTGCATAAGGAAACATATATCCCCAATTTATTACCCTAGACATTAGCAATTTAGTCATCAAAAAATTTCCTTGAAGGAAAAAATACATTGTCCAAATAGACAAAGAAAATTGTAACCTTCTTAAGCCTATTTTCCTCATCTTTAAGAGCTTGCAACATCGATTGGTTAGGAGAAATTGAGAGAATATTAGCACAAGGAGACTTATCGATTATTCTTGCTCCACCATCTCCTCTTTCAACGAAACTTCCTACTCTCATTCCATTTTCCCTAGGCCCTAGATGTTCTCCATTATCCACCATGGTGAATGCAACAAAATTTGAGAGATCGCCACCCATGACACCAATGCTCAATGCTTGTTTGTATGAGGGGTTCTCCTTCAAATCCACCAAATTGGAAGTTATGCCAATTACTTAGGAGCTATCACCACTTGTCCCTCCATTCATCACCTCCATTCAGTTACTTGGTATGAGGGGGAAATAAACATACCACTGAAAGGATTGAGCAATAAATACACCTCGAACTGTGAGTGAGGAGAAAAAACTATGGGAAAGGGGGATTAAAACATATTTAAATTCAAAAAATTTAAACTCTCAACCATAAACAAATAAAATTCAAACCAAAGGAAATCAAGCTCAGAAATACCAAGCAATGAACCCAATAATTCAACCCCTCAAAACATCCAAACTAGGAAACAAAAGAAATGAAGAGGACTAAGAGAAACATACCATTGAAAGGACCAAGCAATAAATACACCTAGAATTGTGAGTGAGGAGAAAAACCTATGGGAAAGGGGGATTAAAACTTATTTAAATTCAAAAAATTTAAACATTCAACCATAAACAAATAAAATTCAAACAAAAGGCAATCAAGCTAAAAAATACCAAGCAATGGACCCAATAATTCAACCCCTCAAAACACTAGGAAACAAAAGAAATGAAGGACTAAGAGAACCAAGAGCGATGAAGAGTACTCATCTGAGCTTCTTTAGAGTGATCGCAGAAGCTTCTAGAAGCTGCAATAGTGGATGACCATTCAACTTCCAAAGAGCTCTTGCCTCAACTCCTCTTTAATTTTGAACATTTGAAATAAAGGAATTTGTTATTAGTTTGTGTGTTGGCAATAGATTTCCCTGCCACCATTCCTTTGATGTGGTGTCATAAGTAATTTAAGTGTTCAATTTTTTCATATTAATTTATATTCTAGATTATTTCTGAATTTTATGAAATCTAGTTTGGTTGGAGGATGATTCTAGTGGTCTATGAGCCTAACATCATTTGGAAATCTATTCTTGGTTGCATGTTATACATCTATAGTTTAAAATGAACAAATCTTTGAGTTTATTTCCATTTATATGAAAAAATATAACTAGCAACTTATTTTAGAACCCTTTATTTTCTTTCTTTGTAATTTTAACCTTCGCCTTTCCTACTTGCTAGTTAAAAGAAAACCCCAAAAAATCTAAGTCTATCATAAGAGGGAGATGCACCTCTACATTTAGAAGAAAGTTGCTAAAATATACAACTTCTCCAACTATTGGTTTGATTGTCATTATAAATTTGGGCATCTTAGAGTCATTTTACACAAGTTTGGTGGTGACAAATATGTTAATTGACACAATGTATACATAGAGTGGGAGAATATTAGGACTGCGTTGTAAACTTTGTAAGTCTTAGTAACAATGTTAAGTTAGTATTGTAATTTTGACATTCTAAATAAATATTATAATAATCTAATATTATATGTACAAATGAATCCCTTAGGAGCAATGAATCATTATTGACACTTGGAATGAATTTGAGAGCATTGAAAAATATAGTTTGGAGTCAAAATTAGCATCCAAGTGAATTAGAGTTAGGATTCTAAAAAATAGGGACCCAACTTGAATAAGCTAGAGATGTAATTTGAGTTTGGGATTCTCATGCAAAGTTGGTGCTTAGATTTGGATGATAATCCCCATGCTTGAGTGATAATCCTAATGTGTGGGTGATAATCCCAATGATCAAGCCAAAAAATCTATAAATTGAAGGCTTGGATGAATAGTTTCCAACACAGGTTGAAAGAGAGTATTTGGGATAATTGTTTGCTTCAAGAGGGAATAGTTCGCTTCTTCATAAAATATTTAAGTCAACAAAGTGTATTTTAAAATATGTTGTTGGAGTAATATATGGTTGGATCTCCCTTTGGTGTTAGGTTTTTTCTTGAAAGAGTTTCCTAGGTTATATATTACATTAATATTTTTGTGTGGATTTTATTATTGCTATTATAAATATCATTTTCAATTTGGTATCTTTATTTTTATTATTAACAACTATTTAGTCAACATAGGCATCACATTGTTGTGCCTTGTGCAAATCAAGGATAAAGTTTTGTGTGATATACATTGTCTTATACATGATGATATAAGATTTAGAACCAAACAAATAATAACCTTCATTACAGGGGATTTCAAGGCTATAATCATCATGCATACAATCCAACTTTAAAATCCATCCAATTTTTGTTGATAAAAGGTGTAAAGACACCTATAATTTTTTAAAAATTGTAAGTAATAGTTACATTGTAGAGCAAACAAAAAAGTAGAACAACCCAATTCCTCACAAATAAAAAGGTGGTAACATTCTATTGTAGGCTAAGGTGAAAGGAAAAGCAATAAAAGGACCACCCAAACCAGTAAAGCATCCATTAAATGTTATTAGAAGAGATTGAATCCCCACTAACAAACAACTATGTAGAAACAATGACACAAGGAGATTGAAAAGTGACGTAACAACATAAAAAATGATGGTAGTGAAAACCTTGGAGATCTTTGATGAAAAACTAGCATCCAACTAAGATATTGAGAATCAAGAGAATGCATTAACACTACACCGCAATTATTTAAGAGTCCATATTGCATAGCATGATAAATTGACACTAGGGTTGGAATTTCCACAAGTTGTTTATGGGAGAACAAGCCCCCAATTAGAGTAAAGCCAATCGCCAATTCATAATATGCAATTACTTGGAAAAAGAGTCCATTGGAAGAATATATTCTTGGATAAAGCCAAATCTAAGCAATTCTACATACTCATGATCTTGAATCAAATCCATGATGTTGGAAGGAAAGAAAGAAATAACCTCTTAGTAAAGCAACATTTTGGAACAACGCATAAGGTCTTCTCTAATCACCTTTTGAATAGTGCTTTTGACCCTTGGACAATTGATCAAAAAAACATGTGTGCTAGCATGATGGAATTGTGGAGGTCAACAATGATGACTCCCACTTACGAGGTGAAAAATAAATCCTCTTGTTTCTCTATAGTTCATTCATTGTAGTAGTTGATGCAAATAAATAGGAGAAAATTAGAGTCAAGAACAAAAGTGAAATAAAATGAACCAAAAAAGACAAATAGAATAATTGTATTGTTCAACACAAAATGACAATGCATGCTACAAATGGCTACACAAGGTCTTATTGATGTGGGTTTTGACACACTAATGTACCTGCAAATCATAAAACCTGTAGGGTGGAATGACAAAGGTTACCCTTCTTCAAAGGTGGCTAGCCTCAAGAGTCTTTCGTCAAATCATTATGATGTTTACCATAATTCTTAGCTAGAGAGTGCTTTGGATGGTCCACTCACAAGGGGATCCATAGAACGATTAGGAGTTGGTAATTTGAAATAGGAGTTCACTAAGTGATTTGCATCACTAATTACCCATACAAACAACCTATTTTGATTAGCTCATTTTAACTTTGATTAGTTTGAATTGCTTTTTGACTTCAGTTTACTACAAAACCAACAATATTCACCTTTATTTAATCTTATTTGTTTAGTAAAATTTATTTTAAACAATAATTTATCTATTATGATCAAAAGTTGTACTATTAAAA
Organism: Sequoia sempervirens; assembly: GCA_007258455.2. NCBI lineage: Eukaryota > Viridiplantae > Streptophyta > Pinopsida > Cupressales > Cupressaceae > Sequoia > Sequoia sempervirens. The sequence continues at coordinate 18,014 of VDFB02026196.1, forward strand.
TTTGTTTGTTTTAACAAATTTTTAGCCCAAAATTGATAAATACATGAAAATTTTGTAACAACAATTAATTACTACAAAATCATAATTTAATTGCGAAACTTTGAGCTTGTTTGTGTATTAAAATTTGTTTATTTTATAACTATTAAATTTTGCAAATTGAAACAACAAATAATACATTAAAAACTTGCAAACTATTGTTGTTCAAAAGTCAAAAAATTACTTGAATACTTGCCCTGTATGACTAGAATTTGTTAGACTAAATTAAGCTAAAAAAAATCGAATGTAAAAAATGCAAGGGAGAGGGGAAAGAAAGAAAGGGAAAAAAAGAAAAAATAAATCTAAATCTGATTTCTTTTTCAACTATGCATCATCAAGTGAATGGATGAGCTCAAGGAAAAATATTCTCTACTAATTCTATTGCCGCAATACAGTTTTCAAATGAAAGCATGTATAAATGAAGGATAATTTTGCACAAACATGTTCACTTGACCACACAAAATGTCCCACCACACAAATTGCCACACCATTAGTTGAATGTTAGTGATATAAATATGCAGTCAAAGCTTTATCAACATTTGTTGAATTAAATGTGCAAGTTTAAGAAAAATAAATTAGTTTCAAAGATTGGAAAACACCATTGAATGGAACAAAACTCAAACAAAATAGAGTAAATCAATTAATTCCATTCATAAATTTGTGTTCCCAAACCCCAGGTTTTGTAATGAGTACAAATGAGGTATAAACAAGTATAAATTGAAAAGTGGGATGGGAAGGCAAACAACTCTTCCCTCCAAATGATCACAAAATGATAAATAAGTCTTAAGAAATTGAAGTCATAGGTGAACGCTTGAGATTCTATACTCTCCCTCCAAATTTATTTCAAAAATCACATTTGCATCTTCAAAAGAAAGGTACTCCACATATATTCTCTGTACTTGCACAATCAGCTTCATCTTCTACATTTTTCAAAGTAACCCATGGGAACATCATCTTCAAGTATGTATACACTTAACGATCATTTGCAACATGCCTGCCCCTTGAGTTTCTAATTCCAAATTACCCAAATGGAAGCAAAAGGTTGATGTTGTTATTTTCAGTGAAGTCTTGTGCTATTCCAATAATTGTGCCTGCAAGACTTCGTTCAGTATGATGGTATGCAGAACATTCTGAAACATATCAAGAGAACAAAACAACCTTTACTTGTTTGACAGAATTCTGTTTGAAACAACAGTATAACACTTTTCCTTTACCCTAACTTTAAACCATCTACTAGGCACTTGATTTAGAGATACTAGAATGTACAACAGACTAACAGGTAATAGAACTTTGGAAATTTTTGAAGCATAAATTCTTTCCTTATTTATCATTTCTTCTCGAATGTGCATCCAAACGGAACAGAGAACTTTGTGTGCAGATTGAACCACCTCTGTTTGCCTTTACTAAAATAGTAATGATCCCAATTTGGACGTATTTTTACTATATAACCGAAAGCTTCCACCATGCTAGAAATTTCTAGTTTTCCTTTGGAAAGAAGAAACCGACTGAAAAGATAAATGAGACTAGCCAAACCCAATAGAATAACATTCATTTCTATAATTGCCCCTGGACAACCTCTCCTTCCTCCCCCAAATGGGACAATTCTGCAAACAGGGTCAAAGTAACTAGGTTTTCCAAATGATACTTCAGTTGACAAAAGCCTGCACAGAAAAGGCAATAAAAGGAAGTGATGGGGAAGTTGCTGCTGCCGTAACTATAAGTTTTTGAGCCATTCTCTTGCATTCTGTTGACTTTAACTTCTTCTTACCACTCGCTGAGAAAATCTGCACAATAAGCATAATCTCAACAATATTAAGTAGTTTATTGTCTGAGTTAGAAACCTGGCCTAGGGCTTATCCATCTCAAACAATGAAAATTCACCAGGAACTTCTGTTCTGATGTTTATTCCAAAGTGGTAATGGAAATGATTACACAAAGTTTGAAAGATTGATGCAAATTTGCAAGCTGTGGTTGAAACATTTGAACAAGTTTATAGGTTCTACATCAGCTATCAAACCTTCCCTGAAATTACCAGATAGGAAGCCTACTACTATTTCACCATTTGTTGAATGGTCAGCAATAAACTCACACTTGTTACGGAACCCATTTACATCAAGTAAATTAAGAATACCATCAAACTAACAGGTAAGTCCACCTCGGTCCTTTGCAAAAAGAATCCTTTCAGCAAGTGCCAATTTACCTGGAATTCGCAAAATTATATCTAGTCTTGTCTTCCAAAGTAGCCCTTGTGCTGTTCTCTTTTCCATTCAGATGATTACGCTAGAAAAGGTTGAGGAATCTGCACAACTGCGTAGCCTTTGTTCCATGTGAGGAGAGAGGGATTTACCTACAAAATGAAAGCATATGTGGAGTCTTTGAAAAGATAGACTAGGCCAAAAAAAAAGTTGAAAAAGAGAAATTCCTTTCCAACCTAATTTTAGGTGAAACCAATTCTACACCTAGAAAACTGAAGTTTTAATTCAGGAGAGATGGAAAGAATCATTTATCTCGAGAAGTAACGAAGTTCCATATATTGGAACCATTTAGAGGATTTACAAACATAAAAACCTTTTTTGCTTTGCAGAATTTTACTCCTTAGGGTTTAGTTTTGAGTACATGTTCCAAGCTAGTTTCACTCCTAGGGCCAGATTTTGGGTTTCAAAACCAAAAATACAAACAAGAAGATCCACCACCAGAAGATCTAGAATTGTAAGCTTTGTCCTAAGACATTAGACCTATCTTCTTTTTATAAGAACAACCACTCCAAAGAATCCCTTACCAATTTATCTAGTTTAGATATGACTTCTACTAGGGATTTTGCAATTGCATTCTATCCATAAGTTCCATGTGAGGAGAGAGGGATTTACCTACAAAATGAAAGCATATGTGGAGTCTTTGAAAAGATAGACTAGGCCAAAAAAAAAGTTGAAAAAGAGAAATTCCTTTCCAACCTAATTTTAGGTGAAACCAATTCTACACCTAGAAAACTGAAGTTTTAATTCAGGAATAGATGATTTGTGTCTTACTCCACATTTCCACAAAGAACGCATTTAAAATATTACAAGATACCTAGTTTATCCAACCCGTTTCTGATTAAAATTTTACCATGAAGAGTAAGCCATACAAAATCTCTAGCTTTGGGGAGACACGCTTTGTTCCCATAGAGAACATAGGGCCAAATTTTTGAAGAAGAGGTATGAGAGAGAATCAAATAACCCTCTTTCATTGCTTATTTACACAATTTTGAAGCCATCCAAGAAATCTCATTCTCACGAAAAATAGAATAAAATAACTCTTTGAGCAAAGAATCTTTGATTGTGTATCTTGTTATTTTTGAGGGATAGAAGAGTCATCAAAATTCATTCATTTTGCTCTTGAACTAGTTTTACTTAAGGAATTATAATATAGTCTTTTACTTTTAACCCCAAAATTTGCTTCTGAAAGCTTTTTACTTCCACCAAATCCTATCTTTTATCCATGGTTTATAACCATTCCAAGAAACTTCCCAAAATAAATATTTTCCTTCATTATAAATATTCAAGAGATGGGGAAGTAATGAAGTTCCACATTTTGGAACCATTTAGAAGATTTACAACCATAAAAATCATTTTTGCATGTCTTGTCTAAATATTTGCTTTGCAAAATTTTACCCCACTTAGAGTTTAGCTTTGAATACATGTTCCAAGCTAATTTCACTCTCAAGGCCAAATTTTGGTCTTCAAAACCAAGAATGCCAAGATAACCAGAAGATCTAGAATTATAAGCTTTGTCTCAAGATAGACCTATCTTTTCCTATAAGAACAACCACTCCACAAGAATCCTCTTAGTGATTTATCTAGTTAAGATATGTCACGTACTAGGGATTTTGTGATTGCATTATATCCATAAGTTATATATGAGGAGAGAGGGACTTACCTACCAAATGCAAGTGTATGTGGAGTTTTTGTAAAGAATAGGTTAGGCAAAAAATGTTGAAAAAGAGAATTAAGGAAAATTTCTTTTCAACCTAATTTAACACAAAGCCAATTCCATACGTGGAACTAAAGTTGTAATTCAAGAATATATAATTTTTGTCTTCCTCCACATTTCCCCAAAGAACACATTTAAAACATTGCAAGATACCTAGTTTATCCAACCTTTTTCTCATTAAAATCTTATCATGAAGTGTAAGCTATGCAAAATCCCTAGCTTTGAGGAGACAGGCTTTATTCCAACAAAGATGAGAGGGTAACATTTTTGAAGATGTATGAAAAAAATAAAATAACCCTCTTTTATTGTATATTTACCCAATTTTGAAGCCATCCAAGAAAGCTTATTCTCACCTTGAGAGAAGAAAATAATTCTTTAAGAAAGAATCATTGATAGTGTAGCTTTTTGTTTTTGAGGGATATGAGAGTCGTCAAAACTCTTTCATTTTTATTTTGAAACTATTTTTCCTTCAAGAATTATAATATAATCTTTTACTTTTAACCATAAATTTTCTTTTGAATTTTTTTTAATCCCACCAAATCTTATCTTTTATCCAATTTTTTATAACCATTTCGAGAATATTCCCCAAATAGTGCTTTTTCTCCATTATAAATTATTTAGGGAAGATGGGAAAGAATCATTCCTCTCAAGAAGTAAGGAAGTTCTACATCTTGGAACCATTTAGAGGTTTTTCAACCATAAACATACTTTTTATCTGTCATGTTTAAATATTTGGTTCACATTATTTTACAACACTTAGAGTTTATCTTTGAATATAGGTTCCAAGGTAGTTTCACTCCCAAGGCTAGATTTTGGGCTTCAAACCAAGAATACCAACACAACTATAAGATCTAGAATTATAAACTTTGCCCAAAGATACTAGACCTACCTTCTTTCTATAAGAATAACCACTCCACAAAATTCCTCTTACTAATTTATTTAGTTTAGATATTGTAATGTTGTAAGATTACACACCCAATACAATTTCACAATACATAACCCTTGCTTTAGCCTAATAAAGATGATAATGCTAATCCCCCCTTTTCACGCCTTCACTTTCATCCTTGACCTTGTCGCTTTCGACCGTTGAAGGAATTTTTGTTAAGGACACTTCCACAACACACATACATCTACACACTGCGCGGACATCCTGACAAGATTCCTAATCCTATGGCCATTGGGACGTTACACTTCCGCCTGCTCGTGAAGTGTAACAACTCTGCAGTCACAATCATGCTCGAAAACAACCCTCTTGCATGTGTTTATTCATTCAAACTCATATTATTCCCTCCTATTCATTCATTCTCATTCCATTCAATCTATCTCTCATTCTTGAAAGCCATTCTCTCAATATCTCATTCTCTTCTTGCATTCTTTCTCTTCTACATCACTTTGGCTCAAGCTTTTGCACGTTCATGGGATCTACATCTTTGTCTCAAGTTCTCTCAAGTGTTGCACTCTCTTTTGGCTTCTCAAGCTCATTGAAGGGAGGGTAAACACTTTCTTATTAGCATTATTGTACTTGTTTAAGTAGCATAACTATATCTGGCATGTTCTCTTTCTTTGTCTTATTATTCTATATTGTCTCTTGTTTATTTATTTATCTTTTTGTTTCTTTGGTTGTTCATGGAGATGGAAACACCAAAACGAGGGTTTGACCAAGGCAATCCTTGAAACAACCTCAACATTTTTCATTGTTTTTGTGTGTGCAAGTTGTTCATGTGGAGCTTTATGAGAGGTTTCATAGTGCTAGACCACTCATGAGTTCATCTTGCTCTCTTTTGTCTTTCGTCACTTCATTTCGTTAGTTTTATTATTTGCATATCTAGTATTCTTCTCATTGTACTTTTCTTTATTTCCAACATTCTATTAGTTTAGTCAAACTATCAAACTTCAATTTTTGAGTAGTTAGTAGGCCCTATGAGTTTTTGGAGACTTTCCCTATTTTTGGTCCGTACAAGACCACAACGCATCATGGGGACGTCAGCTCTACACTATTTTCCTTTGGCTGAGAGCTAGCCAATTAGTCCCTAAGACCTCTGAGGCCTACTCTTTCAACTTTTGAAGCCCTTTTCCTAAAAACTATCATAAAACATTGTAGAAAGCTCCCCTTTACCCATCTTAGACACTTGAGCTTATTCCTTGAGGTAGTTGAGGATAATTTTCTCCTTGTAGACTCTTCCCTGTCCTAGAGATTCAGGAGTAGCGAATCTCCTCCTCTACATTTTGGTGAACACAACATGAAACCTTCTTTCCTCTTGTCTTTGTGTCAAATTTTTTCTTCTCTCTTATCAAGACGTGTACTAGATAGCATGGTGTGATGCTTTTATGAGATTCACAACACAATCTACTACCTCTAGGCACATAGTAAGAAGGAGCTATC
>VDFB02026196.1:29457-54218 GCA_007258455.2 Sequoia sempervirens
ATCCTCTTGCATGCATTTCTTCATTCAAACTCATATTTTTCCCACTCATTCATTTATTATCTCATTCCATTTAATCCATCTCTCATTCTTGCAAGTCATTCTCTCAATCTCTTCTTGCATTCTTTCTCTTCTACATCACTTTGGCTCAAGCTTCTTGCACATTCGTGGGCTCTACATCTTTGTCTCAAGTTCTCTCAAGTGTTGCACTCTCTTTCAGCTTCTCAAGCTTGTTGAAGGGAGGGAAAATGCTTTCTTACTGGCATTATCATACTTGTTTAAGTAGCATATTGATACCTTGCATGTTCTCTTTCTTTGTCTTGTCATTCTACATTGTCTCTTATTTATTTCTTTATCTTGTTTCTTTGGCTGTTCATGGAGGTGGAAACTCCAAAGTGTGGGTTTGACCAAGGAAAACCTCAAACAACACCAACACCTTTCATTATTTCTATGTGTGCAGGTTGTTTTTGTGTAGCTTTGTGGGAGGCTTCATAGTGTCGGACCACCCATGAGTTCATCTTGCTCTCTTTTGTCTTTCGTCACTTCATTTCATTCATTTTATTATTTGCATATCTAGTATTCTTCTTGTTGTAATTTTATTTATTTCGAGCTACATTCTGTTAATTTATTCAAACTATCAAACTTCAATTTCCACGTAGTCAGTAAGCCTTGTGAGTTTTTGGAGACTTGCTCTATTTTCGGCCATACGAGACCACAGTGCGTCATGTTGTCATCCTCTGGCCGAGAGCTGGCCAGTTAGTCCCTAAGGCCTCTAAGGCCTGCTCTTTTAGCTTCTAAAGTCCTTTTCCTAAAAAAAATATAAAACATTGCAAAAAACTCCCTTTTACTCATCCTGGTTACTTGAGCTTATTCCTTGAGATAGTTGAAGAAAATTTGCTCCCTGTAGATTCTTCTCTATCCTAGATACTTAGAAGTAGAAAATATCCTCCTCTATAGATATGACACCTATTGTGAATTTTAAGTGGAAATCATGTAGATAGGGACTACTAAGAAAACATTAACTCATTTTTGTTTTCCCCTAGAAATAAAGGAATACCCAAATACTAACAAGGAACTTTTTTTGATTGAAAATCTATAAGTCCTTTAAATACATATGGATGTGTTTAGGAAATTGATTTTGGACTTGCCAATTTTTATTTTTTTGTCTTGAAGTTGCACGATAAGCTAAAAGGCCTTTATTGGTAGTTTTTTGCTTCATAATAATAGGATTTGCCAAAGAGAATGGTGCCATTAGTGAATAAGGAATATTACGAATCATGTGCATAATTAAGATTTATAATCATTTATTCCTAGAAGAACACATATGAATCACAATCCAATTGAAGATGTTAAATTGATTATTGTTACCGATTGTTTTAAAAATATCTTGGATTAGACTCCAATTGTTTAAATAAGAAATTTGGAGCCTAAGTAGAGAGAGCTTGTTTAATATGAGGTGTTTTCCACTAATTAGACTATCCTTATAACCCTTATAAAGATTAAACTATATGAGGTGTTCTTTGAATTAGTGATTACAAGATCCTTTAGATATTAAGACAATTCAAACAAGATAAGGTGTTATTTAAAAAAGATAAGGTGTTGTAACAAGTGATTATAAATTCTCAATAAATTATATAACCCATTGGAACTATATATATATATTTGTAACATGACACCATTATTAAGAAATATATTTATAAAAATTAATCTAAATAATGATACACTTTATAGACATTAGAAAATGTCTTTTTAGGTGCAAATGACCTAATGAACTACTACCAATTCCTCCCAATGCATTAAAGAATTGTGAAGGGAGGGCGAATCCACCAATTTTTTGACATATTAACATGTATAACATCTTTCTAATAATTATCAATAATTTTTCATCCTTAATTAATATAATCATGTCATTATCATTCTTTGTAAATGCTCTTTTGGTATGCTTAACAATACAATTTTTACTAGAAAAGCTTATTGTCTAGTATTTTTCTTAGTTAATTCTCAAATGATATCTTGGCAATTCTGAATTTCATTGTAGAGAAATTCTCAAAAGTTCAACATATTAAAAATAAATTTCCTTCTTCTAATGTTCCTTAATATTAGTTATTTTCAAAGTACTATGTTTTGTCAATTATCTCCCATTGTTTGATCTGAACAAGCAATTTGTTGTTACTCATAGGTTTGATTTATCGACTAAGCACCACATCCTCCTTCCCCTTCTTTTTCCCATTACTTGTAATTATTTATAATATTTTCTTTTATATGCATGCTTTCTCAAGTGCTATGTTTTGTCAATCATCTCCCATTATTTGATCTAAACGAGCAATTTTTTATTACTCATAAGTTTGATTTATCGACTAAGCACCACATCCCCCTTCACCTCCTTTTTCCCATTACCTGTAATTGTTTCTAATATTTTCTTTTATATGCATGCTTTCTCGAATTTTTCTATTACAAGAAATTTTTTCTCATTTTAGCCTATCATGTTTTTCTTGTTTTTCTTATTGTAACATTTCTTATGCATTTTACTACCAATGATTTATTTCCATGCAAGCATTTACACAAATGAGGTAGTTGACACCCTCACAAATATTTACAACAAATATTACAAGGTTTGGGAACATGATTTCTCACTTCACAAGCTTGAAGATAAAGAAGCACAAGAGGATGTATGCAATGAGGTACCCTATCGAAATGTATATTAGCTCATTTTTTGTTATTTTATGTGCAAGTTCACATTTTTAATATAGCAACAAATTTACATTGTAAGCCATTATGTATAATATACATGCCCCATCATTGGGTATTAGTAACTTGTAGCCATTTCTTACTCTATTTTAAGGATTTGGTACAATCCATTGCTTTTAGGTAAGCAAATACCTTTGATTATTGTGTGTAAACTATACTTTATTTTATATGCTTCATAAAATTGTCCTTATACATATTAAGATGGACAATAGTACCTTTTTTTATGGATAACATATATAAATAAATACAATTATTATGGTGCATGCACTTCATTTATTTGAGACATCTTTAATTTAATTTCTTATGTTGTAATACATATGAATAATCAAAACTCAAATTGAATTATTATGTTAACAAATTACAAGTGTAGATGGACAATAACACCTTTGATTTCAAAACCTACTTTTCCTCCCTAATCAAAACACCTTTGAATTCTAGTGACTTGAGGGGTTATTATATTCTTTCTTTGAGTAATATTTGTCACACCCTATCTTATATTTTAGGAAAGAAGTAAAGGTGCATGCTACAGTCAAATGATATATGCTCTAAACGTTGAGTAATTTTTTTATAACAATAAAGAATAAACAAAAGTCATTGTAAAGACAAATTGTCTATAAATCCATAACATTTTTATCTTTTATATGTTTACCATTACTGATTCCTTAAATCTACTTCAATTTTATTTTTTATATATTTACCATTATTGTTTCCTTACATGTCATATATCAAATTAATTCTTAAGAAATAAAATTAATATTTATTAGGATTATTTAAGAAACATAGAATTGCACATTTGAAAAGACCACATAAATGCATGAAAATGTCTTGTTTTAGATATTTTTTTTGTGATATTACAACATACAATACTTCATACTATTAAAAAATTATTATTGTGTATAGATTAGTTGAAAAAATAAAATCATTCTTAACTATTGATTTCTTATTTCCACCCATGTAGTTTCAGTTTTTCCAAATTAAATTTGAACTAAATCTAAATCAAATACGTACCAAGTAAAAAATATTGTTAGATACAAATTTTAGTCAATGTTTTTTATTAGAGTTAAAATAGGTTTTGATTGGGCCTCGAAACCCAATACAACTGGTTTTGAAGGGCTCCATAACCCTGTCCAAGGCAGACAAGCTGCAGATAAGATAAATCACATACAATCAACAAAAAAACAACATTTAACAAGAAGGAATGACTACACAGGTTGCAACAAAAAATAAAAGAGGGACTAGATCCCTAAACAACCATATTTTAACTAGGACCTAGAAACCTTAAGTGAACATACAACCCGCCTGCATCAGCCAGGCATCAACAAACCATTTGCACAAGAGAAACATCATTGAGCCAAGAGAAAAAAGGCAACTTAATGGTTGAGAACACTATCAACCCCAAACCCATAATAAAAAACATTGGCAACTCCAAGAACCCCACCTCAATAGGGGAGTTGGAGAGCACACCAAAACATTGAAGCACATCCATCTTCATGTAGCAACACCCCACCAGAGCCAATCACACCTCCACCTCTATAGGAGGGAGCTCCCCTTTATAGGAGAAGAAGAGATGAGATCCCCAACCTCCAAATCCTTCACACAACTGCCCAAACTAGCTCCACCTCGATAGGAACAAGCTGACTAGAAACTCCATTGAATCTACAACAACCATCTCCACCTCAGTAGAAGAGGGCTTCACCTCAACGAGAGCAGTCTCCACCTCCATAGAAGACCCCACTTGTAGATCTAGAGAGAACACAAAGACTTCAGAAGGCCAGACCAACATATCCTCTTTTGGCATAATAGAGTGCAGATATAGGACAAAAGAACACACTTCAGCTAACCGGACAAAACCCAAAGAAATTTGAGCCTTCAGAATAAAAAAATGAAGCTGCTCATCCCAAGAAAGAACCTCAAACCCCTGCATTAGCAACAGCTTCGAAACCCAATTGGGGCATAGTAAAAACCAAATCAAAACAAGGCCAAAAGCCCAGAACAAATTTTAGTCAATGTTAAAATAATATTGAAGACTAATTGCAAGAATATACATCTTAATGGGCATATATGTGCACACATAAATCTATATGAGGTGAAAATAAGGCATTATTGTTAGTTAAATGATATATACGTAAAATCTTGTTAATAAATCTATCTAACAATTTTTTGTTGACTATTTGATGAACACAATACATAATGGTAAGAAAATTCACACATCTAGACAATTAGTTTAAAGTGAAAATATTAAAATTTATTGTTTACTTATTATTTTCTTACTCCCATACATGCATCAAAATATTGTCCAAAAAATTTCATAAAGAGTTAAATACATGAAAATGCATAACAAATTATTATAATTGTTGAGTATTTTTTTATAAGTGTTAGATAAAGCTAAATATTAGTTGCAAGTGGATAAAAGATAAAAAACATATGAGGAGGACAACACATGCAATTGGGCTATGACAACCATGCCATCCTAAGATAAATCATGCCACATGTAAAGAATTCTCAAAATATGAACCTCTATTGCTTCTATAACATGTTTAACCCTTTTAGGTTGTTATTATCTAGACCAGCCCATCCAATATAAGTTATACTAAACTAATTGGACAATTAACATTATGAAGCATATGAAAACTACTCTTACAATACAAAAAAATTAACATCCTTGTAGTAAAAGATAGTCAAACCAATATAGATATGGATTATCACATGAATCAAATTCACAAGTGCTTCAATACATGCTACCACACATGTTAATGGTTAAACAACCCACAAAACTATAAATGAGGTATCTTAAACTAGTGTCAATTCCAACAAATAGGTGTTGAGAAAACAATAACTATGCTTGTAAAAGGTTGATAATCCTAAAATATAGATTCAACTTATCTACTTGTGCTCTAGATTTTTGTAGATTTGTAAGATATTGGTATAAATAAGGGAAATAAACCTCAAATGAAAGAGGATCAATAAAAGTATTTTACTTTGGAGAAACCTAATGTGAGAAGAAAACTCTAGCAAATAATATAGTATCAAAACTAGTTGTATGAGCTTTCTCCCTTCATTAGGACCTCTAGAACACCTTCCTAACATCTATGATTTACACCCAATGAACTCCATGACTAATCATAGTCAAATTATCTTAGGAATCGATGAAAATGAACTAAACTAACAATTTCTAGGATAATAAAGGATTACAATCAAGTATCCTCTAATTAGAGCTAATCTAACCACTCTCCACTTATATCCACTTGTCCAAAGCATACCCCAATAGACCTATTTCTAGGAGAGGAAGGGAAAATGAATTAACTCAGAGACAAAGTAATGCCTACCATTCAAAGAGACAACAAGAAGAGACATTTAACTTCTCAAATGATTGCTTACTACCATTATTTTGTCTTGTATTGAATAATTTTGATAGTAACAAAACCCATCACGTAATCTTGGTTCCATCAATGACGAGTTCAACAATGGTCAAACCTATAAGATGAATTCTACTACAAAATTGTCATTGATACTTCATCCTAGAACTTGCATTGATCATTATTTTTTTCTTATGGACTCAAATGAAGTGTGATTTGCTTTGAAATTACATAGATTTTCAAGAGAAGTTCAAATATTTAAAAATATTGTACTTTAGATAATACTCTTCCTTACAACAAAATTGCATTCTCATGTTTTTAGTAGTTCAACTATATATAAATATTTCTTTGATATTTTTTTTATCGAGTTTTAGCATCCCTAGGGTAAATGCACGGAATGCTAAATGACATCAATTAAATTTAAACTATTGCATCAAATATATGGTTCATCTTGTTTAGACTTGAAACTAGATTATTGTGACACAAGCTTGAAATTATTTACCAAAAGAATCCTACTAAGTGTATTTGATATTTCAACTCATAATCCTAAGATATGAGAAGATATGATCCCCAACTATCCAATCCCATAAAAAAGAACAATTAATAAGTTTTGAATTGTTGTTTGGATTACCCTAAATTCATATCATTCATTTACATCCATTACATGTTTGAAATACATATTTGTATGTTTTAATTAGATTGAGCACGCCTTTTGAAACAAATATTTGGTAAATATTTGGTAAAGAGTCTTGCACTAATATTTATTTTGCATACAATTTTTATTTGCTTTTGTTCATTAGGTAAGGGTGAAGAATGAAAATATTTTCTAGTGATGATAAGATTGAAGTTCTAAAAATTAGGTCAAAGTTGTCGGACCAGGGGTCAAAATTTACCATTTTAGTCTAAAAAGTTGTTACAAGCCACACGAGAAGAAATCTAGTTTCTTTTGTGTTATTTATTGTTGCAGATTTTGGTATCATGTCAATGGCATGTTTGTGGTTGTTAAGAGCTTGTCAAAGATGGCCTTGAAACAAGGGTTTATATGACAAAGTGAAATAGTAATTAATTATGATAAAACTATCAATTTCCACAAAGAGGTGAATTGGAAATCACCCTAATCATTTCAAAACCATCACTTTAGCACATAAAAAATGAAATCACCCCAACAATTTCATAATCACCTACTTGTGGCAAGTGGTAATTTTATCATAATTTAAATAAAACAAGGAATGCAAAGGGTTTTGATACTTCAATTCAATTTATTAAAGTTAAATCTTCCTTTTGCGACCAAAAATGGATGTTGGAACATCATAAAATACTTGTAAAGCATATATTAGGATCAGGGGGAGCAGAGGGGGTGGGGACGAGAGTGGGTGCTTAAAAGTACACAGTTGTGTCACACTTTTATAAAAAACAACCAACACCGATCCAACTTTTAAACTTGAACCACTAAAAAGTGAATTTTGAAATGATGTAAACTAATAAATGTGTATTTTTTATATATTCTATGTTTGTTTTTCTTTTTAAATAAAAAATTATTTGAATTTAATTTTTATAAGTTGACACTATAAATTTAGTCAAAAATGAAGTTGCATGAAATGCCAATTTTTATATAGTATTTTTTTTCCTTCAATTTTTTTGTGTATTATAACTTGACACTTTAATGCATGTATATATTTTTTTTCAATTTTGATAAATATATATTTTTTAAATATTTGATACCAACTTTTATATTAACTATTTATCTAAAATAAAAAAATACCATTTTGATATAGAATCTTGTATCTAGTGCATCATATTTTTTTCAAATTTTTTTAATAAATTTTAGTATTCTTGACATTTTAATCAACCTAATATTTTTGTGTTGGTGATCTACCTTTAATAAAAATAAAATATAAAATATAAATATTTGAAAACTACACTTCTACAAAAGGGTATTTTAATATTATTAAAAAATATTATTTACATGAGAAAGAGTTGTTGAAATATAAGTTTTTCAATAATTTTTTTTTAGTAAATTGGCCTCAAAGTAGTGCTACATATGCATTTATCCAACAATTTTAGTTGGAAAAGTTGTAGACATATATAACTTAGCTAGAATGAATCTTACTGGATCATGTTTGATCAAAATTGATTTTTAGTTAGAAATACTTAAATTTATTGGTGTTGATTAATTGGCCAAAAGTGTGACACAACTTTGTACTTATACTTGAGGATAACTCTCACTCTAATATTCGTTCTATGTTTATTTTGACTATTGGAAGTGTATGGACATGAGTTTTCATTGTGTAAAGGCATGTTGCAAGTGTTTGGAGTTGGCTGTAACTATTGTTGAAGCTCTAATATTCCTTAACGGCATTGAAACACTCGTATTGGATTTGAAGATAATGAAATGACAAGCAAATGCTCACTACTTCTAGAGTTTTCTTCCCTTTTGAGGGTTTATCTAGCCACGTGTCTCACTATGTGTGCTTCTTTCCATTGTTTACTCTTGTTTTCATGTTTCCTTATATGTTTGCAACTAACATGAAGACTATTATACATCTTTTGATAGTGGAGAAGTGGTGTTGTGAAGGTGTGTTGCAAGGTTGACAAGCAAGAGCCCATAGTTGGTGAATGTTAAGAGAGTATCTCTACCATTTTTATGGATCAAATGTCATAGGAGTAATCTTATAGACAATGATGAAATTGTGTGGCATGTTATGCCATCAACAAGACCGAGTGGAAGTGAATATTCATTCGATTTTGAGCCCAAAATTGGGACTAGAGAGTGGGAAAGTATAAATAGGTCAATGAAAAGAGAAGAGTACAATGTAGAAACTTGGTTCAAAAAGTTGGGAGAATGATATTGCAAGAATCTCCAACATAGTGGGTAATATTAACAAACTTGAATGTCTAGTGTTAGCCTTAATTGAGAAGCTAGGTATAATAAGAGGTCATCAATAAGAGAAGGAAGTTGAAAGAATTGAAAGAGGATAAGGGGGAAGCATTCATGTATGATTCTTCAAAGATAAAGCCAAGATCAACATAACATTTTTATGGTGAGATAGTGCTAAGAAGTTTGATCAATGTGTTTCCCAAATGAAGGTGTATTTTAGTCCATAAAACATCTTCTCATCAACAAATTGCATTTGCAAGACTCAATCTTGTGGGCATGCTCTCATATGGTATGAGAGTTATGCATGTTCCTTCGAATTTTAAAAAGTGCCACAACTCACCAAGTGGGAATATTTCAAGGGGCTGCTAAAAAAGCAATTCTACTTTATTTGCCATGAAGAAGAGAGAGTGATGCAATGCCATTACTTTAGACAAAGGAAAAGGACAAAGTGTTTGATGGTACACAAGTAAGTTTAGAAACATAGTCATCCAATTGGAAAAGGATATTTGGACCATGAGGTATTGATGAAATGTATATAGGTGGATTGTTTTGACACCTAGAATTACTTGTGGTGAAACCCTTAGGCATTGATGAGGCATGTGCATAATAACATTACATAGAGTTAGATAAAAAGAGAAATTATTTCTACAAGAAAAAACAATAAGGTAAAGAACATGGTGGATATAAGAATAAGGGCAAGGACAAGGGAAAAAATAAGATGCTACTACCATAGTCAATACCAATGATCCAAAAGGATTTTTGTACCGCAAATTTTCAAGTTCTCGGAATTTGATGAAATTGACTCCATCGTGTAGAGCTCGTTGAGGGCTATCCAACACAATTTGAACGGGCTCAAATAGAGTCCATATGCAAAAGTTATAGCTTGTTGAAGTTTCAACGAAATAAGGGAATCTATGGGGATATTTTTAATAAAAAGAGGGTAAAAACTTTATTGAAAATCAGAAGAGAAGATTACAAAAAAACCAGGCCACAAAGACCCGCCAACAGCAACATAGCAACACACATCAGCCTTCCTCATTGTGACCCTCCCCATCTTTAACCAGAATCCCTTCTAAATCCTGGCGGAGCTCCTGGGGAACTTGCTCCCACCCATCAATCTTCCAACCGAGAAGATTCTCAGAAGCCCACTTAGCCAAACAATCAGCGGCCCTATTCCACTCCCGAGGAATATGGACAAAGGATATAAACTCCATCAAAGAACTAATCTGTAAAATCTGTTGCACCATTCCAGCCAGCTGCCAGCTAACATCAGACACCGTCCGATTATTTATCAAACCAATCAGAACCTGAGAATCAGATTCACAAATAACCCTGCGCCAACCCACATCATAAGCCCTCTCAAGAGCATAGAGAATCGCCAAACCTTCCATAAGGTTGATAGATTGCTCCCCTTCGTGAGCAGAGAAGAAGAAAACCACAGAGCCCGAAGAATCCCGACCAACTCCACCAATTCTAGCAGGACCTGGATTGCCTCTTGAAGAACCATCCGTATTGATCTTCAAGATTCCATCCGGAGGGGGCAACCACCTGCCCAACCTTTGGACTTTTTGTTTCCCCCTCCTTCCCCTCTTGACGCAAGCCGAAGCTGAAGACAACCCCTGGATTCCAAGTCTCTCCACCTTCTCAGCGTCCCCTTTGTCTAAAGGGAAAACCACCTCACACTTAGCTTCCACCGTCTCCTGAATCATAGCCCTAACTCTTTGCCAAACTTGTTGGAATATCAACCTTTCACCCCGAAAAATTCTACGATTTCGTTCTAGCCAGATCTGCCACAATATGAATGTAGGACCTACATACCACACCTCCTGCAGGAAAGAGGTCCCAGAAGGAGGTCTACCAACACTGTTCCAAAACTCCACCAGTGAAGAGGCATGAACACACGGGATTCTCCAGGCCTCCCACCAAATATGCCAAAGATGCAAAACAAAGGGGCACCGAAAAAACAAGTGGGAAGAATCCTCCTCCGCTGCCCCGCACAAAACACAAATAGAAGGGCCTTGAAACCCCCTCTTCTGAATATTGTCCCACGTCAAGCACCTGTTCCAGGCCAAGGTCCAAAGAAAGCAATTACACTTTGGCCAGGAGAACTTATTCCACACTCTCTTCCACCAGTGAACCTCCCCCCCCTCAAGCCTGTGAGATAACAATCTCTGATATCCAGAAGCAATAGTAAAGACACCCTTAGGATTAGGAGACCATGAAAGAACATCCTTCTCCTGCAGGGAACTACATTTCCTGTTGGAGAGGATTTTGTGCAACTCAGCACAGTCCTCCTCCATACCAACATCAGGCCACTCGCCAGGGCTCTTCCATCTCACCATTCTCAGCTGATCTCGGGTAGAGAAGGACTTAAAATCACTCACCCTTGACCAACCAGCTTCGAGGAACCGCTGGCATAAAATTACCAAGTTCGGAAACTGGGAAAGAATGGGGGGAAAACCATCCCAAGAATCAGACCAGAAGAGAGCTTTCGTCCCCCTTTTGCAAATCCAAAAAAGGCCATCCTTTATGAGATCAGCCCCTTTCTTGAGAGTACCCCAAATCACCGAACCTTTCCCCCTCAAGGAGTACCGAGGAATATCACACTGAGGGATCCCTGGAAAATACTTATGAGATAAAATTCTAGCCCAGAGATGATCCTGCTCCACACACCAGCGCCAATACAACTTAGCAGCTTGAGCCACGCTGGACAACAAAGACTGCCTTAAACCAAGCCCTCCGAACTGCTTCGGGCTACAAACAGTATCCCACTTGACAAGACTCCATTTGGAAGACTGTAGGCTACCAGCCCATAAAAACTGCCTAGCAAGAGAATCCAGCTCCTTAATGAAACTCACTGGGGCAACCTGGATCATGCACCTGTAGATGGGGAGAGCCTGCACCACAGACTTGAGCAACTGAACACGCCCAGCAAAGGACAGCCATCTGTGGGTCCAATGATTAACCTTCACACGAAATTTATCCAATATATTTTGCCAAGAATCCCTATGAGGTCTTCCAACAGAGATCAGAATACCAAGGTAGGTCAAGGGGAGAGACCCAATCTGAAACCTCAAAATGTGAGCAATCCTCCTCTGAATGGGCTCAGGAGTGTTAAAGAAAAAGATGGAGGACTTTACCTCATTGATCAATTGGCCCGAGGCATTAAGATAAACATCCAACACTTTACGCATATTAGTAGCTTCCCTGATAGACGCCAGACCCATCAAAGTTGTGTCATCCACAAACTGCAAATGAGACTGCGAAGGTAAGCCACCATTCCATCTCCATCCCGAAATAAGCCCCAGCTCCACATGCCTTCTCATCAAGCGTCCCAGACCCTCGGCAAGAAGGATAAACAAATAGGGAGAGAGGGGGTCTCCCTGGCGCAAACCCCGAGATGCACCAAAAAGCTCTGAGTGCTCACCATTGATTAACACAGAAAAGGAAGTTGTAGTAACACAGCTCATTACCCATCTAATCCAATCCTCTCCAAAACCAAAAGCGCCAAGAATCTTCTGAAGGAAGGACCACTGAACTCTGTCATAAGCCTTAGCCATATCCAATTTGATAAACATTGCCTTAACCTTGGAAGTGGCCATAGAATGGATAGTTTCAGTAGCAATTACCACCCCATCCAAAATTTGCCGACCCTCCACAAAACCGCCCTGTTCCTCAGAAATCAACACTGAAAGCCACTTTTTCAACCTGTCAGCCATCAATTTAGAGATAATTTTATAAATCACATTGCACAGAGAGATAGGCCGAAATTGCGTTAACCTATCAGCACCCTCACACTTGGGAATGAGAGCTAGGAAGGTGGAATTGAGAGCCCGTAGCATTTGCTTATTTGATTGAGACTCCTGCACAACTGCTAACAAGTCCAATTTGATAATATCCCAGAACTCTTGGAAGAACTCAATCGGAAAGCCATCCGGGCCAGGGGCTTTCCCCTTCTTCATCTGAAACACTATACCCTCCAGTTCATCAAGCGAGATGTCACTCATAAGATGCTCATTCATTTCTCTAGAAACAAGAGAAGGGATACACGATAGGACTTGAATTTCCTCATCGAAACTCCTTCGCTCCTCCTCCTTGAATAAAGAAGCAAAGTAATGAACTGCTTCGTTAGAGATCTCCTGAGAGGAGGAAAGCTGCTCACCCCTGTCATTCACTAAAATAGAAATAGAGTTGCCATGTCTCCTGGCTTTCACCGAATTGAAGAAGAAGGCAGTATTCTTATCTCCTTCCAGTAACCAATCAACCCGGGCCTTTTGTTTCCAAAAAATTTCTTCCCTTAGCTCACACTCCTCCAACAGCTTCAGAGCCTTGGCTTCTTCCAAAAGCAGCACTTCAGTCATCCCATCCTCCCTAATCATCCTCGTAATACCAGCCAACTCTGCCTGAGCAGCAGCCTTAGCATGGAAAATGTTTCCAAAGCAATGTCGATTCCATCGTTTGAGTTGATACTTGACAAATTGAAGTAACTTAGCAAAAGTATACATTTTAGTACCATAGGAAGGTCTACCATACCTCCACCATTCAGCCACGTAGTCATGAAGAGAGGGATCCCTAAGCCACATAAGCTGGAATTTAAAAGGAGGAGACCGAGGCACACGAGCCGAAGAGATCGCGAGCTTGATAGGCCAATGATCTGAACCCCTCCAGTCCAAAATTTCAGACATAGAGGACCACAAACCACCAACCCAGTAACAAGAAACCAGAAAACGATCAAGACGCTCAGCAATGCAATCCTCCCCAATCCTCCGATTAGTCCAAGTGAACTGGCCATTACTAGGCTTGATATCAACTAGATTTAGAGCTGAAATGTTATCCTGAAGGAGAAGAGCAGAAGGCTCCAGCCTCGCAATACCACCCCGTTTCTCATCCAACTTAGAGATAGCATTAAAATCCCCCGCCATTATCCATGGATGGTAAGGAGCCATACTTCTAACAAACCTGATATGGGTCCACAATAATTGCTTACCATGAAGCCCAGGAGGCGCATAAATATTGGAGAAAAATATAGCCTCCCCTGACTCAAAGCAGGAAGCAACCATGGAGAGAGATGACTTGGAGGACATCCACCAAAGAGGAGAAATCTTCTGAGGGTTCCATAAACAAGCCACTCCCCCAGAAGCCCCCTGCGCGCCAATACATTGGCACTCACCATTCCCCCACAGCTTAGGCATCAAACCAAACATACTTTCAACCGACAGCTTAGTCTCCTGGAGAAAGAGCACATCAGGAGATTGACTTCTAACCAAATCACGAACAACTTTTTGTCGAGGGCCACTGTTCAAGCCCCTTACATTCCAAGATAAAACAATCATTTCAAGGGGCTCGAAAAAAGAGAATCCAAGGTCTTAACCGACCCTGACTCCACCAAGTTCTCCCCTATCATTTTGATCTTTTCCACATCCTTCTTCCTGCCAAGCTTAGAGACCTTTTCCGTCCCACCTTTTTTTAGATCCTTCTGAAGAATTCCCAAATGAGAAGACAACTTATTACTCTTACCTAACTCCGAGCCCGAACCCCGAGAGTGGTGGGCCGAAGCGTCTTTGCTTTTTTCTGGAACAACAACACAACTTGGTTCCTCCGGAGCCCTCAACTGATGGTTTGATTCCAAAATCCCAGTCTCCTCAACTTGTGGAGCACAAAGAGCCTCTGAACAGAGCCCTTCAAGCCCTAGATCTTTCCCATCCTGCACTACATTTGGTAAACCCGTATGCACCTCCTGCTGAGAAACTTGCACTATCCGAACAGGAGACCCTTGCTGTTCAACTTCCATAGTCCCTTGATCCAAGTCCACCAAACCTGGATTCACTTCCTGCTGACTAAAATCATCCAATACCTCGAATCTATTAAAAGTGTCCTCTTCTTGTCTTTCTTTGAGAGTCCTCTTCTGCCCCTTATTTCTATTCCGATTCCTGACCGGAATAAAACCACCCTCCCCGGCACCACCTTCCAGAATAGGACCCTTACCCTTATCCAACCCAGAAGGATTCTTAGGAGGCTGTGAAGCATTAGTCTCCAAAGGCTTGGCCCTTGGACACCTACGCAGTAAGTGGCCATATTCATGACACAATCGACATCTAAAGGGTAAGGTCTCATAATCAAGTTGTTGAACCCATGAGTGAGAGCCTGCACTCACTTCAAGAGAATCTGGCAAAGGTTTACTTAAATCAATTTCCACACAGAATCGAGCAAATGTCATTACCTTTTTGAACTGCGTCTGCTGCGACGAACCAACGGGTTTACCAAGCATTGAGGCAAGAAGATGCAGAACATCTTCACGCCAGCACTCGACCGGTAGCCTTGGCAATCTGACCCAGACAGGAACTCGACTAGGAATCTCCTCGGCCGGATTGAATCCCGCATGCCATGGCTTGATAAACAAGCCCACCTGATTGTAAAAATAAGGGCCTCCTTCAAAAACCTTGATCCTATCTGCCATGCAATCAAACGTGACCATGAAATAGTTATTGGCTAGGAGCCGAATCTCCATCTCTCCTACCGGCATCCAAGTCCTCCTGGCCCAGGACTCCAAAAATTGCAACGAAATTTTCAAACCCAAAAATTTGCAGTACAATGAATGGCGTGAGTAGTACTCAATATCTTCAGCGAGCATCTCCATCGGGATCACCACATTCGGCCTCTCTTTACACCTTTCGAGGCAGCCGTTAATCTTGGGTACGCGAAACCCTCCTGACGAACCAACCTCATTCTTCTCCAAATTCTGAGAAAATAAACTATTATCATGAAGACGAGCCCCCGAAGGAAAGGGATTCGAGCCAAGAGCGGCACGGAAATCCAGCTTAGTTCCCTCCCCCGAAGGTTCCCCAAGCTCCATTGGGGAAAGGAAGAGGCACTACCCAAACCCACACCCTTCAGCTAAAAGCACACCACTGACCACTTGGCAAAACCCCACACCAAGCCAGCTCCAACCCCAGACAAAGCTCCACACCCCACACCAAACCCCACCTTCCACCAAGCAAGCAAATCCGACACCCTACACTCCCCAACCACGGCCAAAAGCCTGGCCTCACGCACCAAACACCAGAGAAAAGGGAAGGAGAATGGCCGCGGGCAAAAGAGACCCCCAGCCACCGAACGCCCCCCAAACCCACCCACTAAAACACCAGAAGAAATGCCCCCCCAGCACGCATGCAACACCCCACCCACACAGCGCAGAGACAGAAAAAAGCAGGAAAAGAGCTAGGGCGCGGGTGCCCTAGCTCTCAGAGATGAAGAGCAGCGCCCAGCCCATCCCCATTGTTCTCATATCCCCTATTTTCTTGATAAATTAGCTTCAAAGTGGTGCTACATATGCATTTAGCCCTGAATCCAAAGGATATTATTAGCCAAAAATGATCATTCCAAATGTGGACAAAAATGGTGCCATGTTGAAGAGCTCGTTGAGACAATTCCAACGTCGCATGAATCATGTCAATCGAAGTATGTATGTGCAAGTTATGGCCGGTCAAAGTTTCCAAGAACATGTTGACTAGGCTCTACAGGTGTTGGCGTCAGCATGATGACATGACAGTCTCTGGTGATGACACATGGCAAGCTTAGAAGCTAACACGTGGTAGATGGTGACATGGTAAGCACAGTTGGCAATTACATGGCAATACAACTTGATGATGTGGCAGTTGCTAACATGGTAGGGTGTTGACATGGCAAGCTTAGATATTGCCACGTGGCAGTTGACGTGGCGGTTGAATTAGCATAGCTTGTTGATGTGGGCCAATGGTTGATTGACACGTGTCACGACATGGACCAATGAGGTCATGCCACGTGTCATCATGTTTTGAATAGAATGATGTCACATGGACCAATTAATGGCTTCCAAGTGGACCAATCATAGGTTGCCACATGGACTGAGCAAAGGTTGCCATGTGGACCATTTGGGCATTGGAGTTTGTTGGTAAGGATTTCATCAAAGAACAAATCTCATGAGATTCGAACCCATGATCTCCTCTAAAAGATATACTTCCCTTACCACGGCCACACAAGCACTATACATAGACTTGTTGATATAATCTTATTTAATGCGAGCTTATCTAGGTGGATTTGGTGGGATTTGATCCCATGACTTATGCTCTACAATCCTAATGCCTTAACCATTGTGCCACATGCTTTTATGTGATAAAAAAAGGGATTATATTATATTTAATGTAATGTTATCCCAATGGATTCAAGAGGATTTGAACCTTGATCTACGAGATAAAACTTTATTCCCTTAACCAATGCACTAGAGGCCTTCCAAACATTATAAAAGGCGAAAGCAAAAGTTTTTATATGAAATTGTATTTTTCTCATAGCCAGGGATTTTTAAAGGCTTTTGAAGCCTAATTCTTGTGGGGGAAAATACTTGAAGACTTCGAGAAGAATATGTAAAGATTTTTATTGTAGAACTTGAGGAGGTCCTCAAAGTGGAAAATTATTGGCACGTAGATTAAGACGAGAAAGTGCAACACCAAAAGGTGGTCAAGTTTATACTCGAAAGTTTCAGAATTTCAAGATGATCTCAATATATCAATTTGTTGCTGCATTTTAAAGAGTAGATGTGAAGATCACGGTATAACTTGTGTGTTTAATTTGATTTTAGTCTAACCCATGTAATTTAATGGTTAGAGAAAAACATCAAGATGATGTATTCGGGTTTGTTCAAATTGGGCCTTAGATTTGGCTTTGTAATGAAAGGCATGATGCCTTAAAGACTAGTTCTCATGCTTGGAGAGTGATGAGAGGACTAGATGTTGCATGTTGTTATTGTCTTTGGAAGCATTGTGTGTCTAAACGATGTAAATTAGGAAGAGCTTGTAGGGCTTGAATCTTCCTCTAAGGTGTAACAATTTGTTCTTGCAATTGGAAGACCAAAATGATGTATAAAGCATTTTGCAGAATTGACATCATTAAAATGGCAACGATCATGCAAATTAAGCGGATCCGAAGACATAGCCCAAAGTGGTGAACTTTGTTATCAACTCCTTCTGTCATGTCTTCATTTTCCTTTTTGTTGTTTTGGATGTTCTTTAAGTTCATTAGCAAAGCATTGTTAAGGGATTGTTAGCTCATATTCACATACAAATTCATCGGTGATCAACATATTAAAATTTGAATCCATAAGCCCATAAGTGAATCAATGTTAAAGTGATTCATACATGAGTAATTTTAGATCAACCAAATATAAGAGCAGAGGTAAGGAAAAATTTCATTGTTTTCTTTGTGAGAAAGATGGGCATGCATAGGAAAGATGTTGAAAGTTGCATTTGTGGAAGAAGAAGAAAAATGACAAGAATACAACACATGTGAACAAAGGAAAAGAGATTGATTACAACTTCAAGGTGAATGAAAGGTTTTTTTTGTCATGTTTCGAAAGGGTGCATATGCACTGGGTGATGTATCTCAAGATAAAGAACTCTCTAAACTATTCCCCACAAAGATTCAATTAAAGGGCAAGAAGGTTGCTTTATTCAACACATGTTCACAAGTAAACCTAATTTTTCAAAAGTTGATTAGTGAACTTGAGTTGAAGAGTATGGACTATTCTCATGCTCACTTTCTACGATAGTTGAAACAAGGAGTGGACATATCAATTACAAACCAATATAAGTTGTTATTTGGGATTAATCCAAATGTTTAATAATGGAGATCTAATTGATGTGATTCCTTTAGATGGTTGTGTAATTTTTGGGAGCTCTTATCTCCATGTTAGCAATGTTATCTACTTTGGAATAAAAAATAATATAGGATCCACTTGAAAGAGAACTTCACTTTGAACTCACTTGTGGGAGTGTTATACAGGATAACAGGGTTAAGTTGTAGTAGAAAACATTCACTGAGCAAGGTGTGATTAGACCTAGTATTCCTTATGCGGTTATCATGTTGTAGTTGTGCTAAGGTTTTGGGACTTCATTTGTACGTGGACTACAAATCCTTAATAAAATTGTCATAAAATATAGGTATGTGCTACCATCAATTATATATTGGATCAATTTGTGACATGCTAAGTAATTTAGCAAGTTGGAAAACAATATTTATGACCAAGCAAGGATTGCATGAATGGCTTGTTTTCTCCTTAGATTGTGTGACACTACAACTACATTTATAATGTTAATGAACAAGGTACTTAGACTAATAGATTCTTGTGTGATTGTTTGTTTGGGTGACATCTTGGTTTTTGGTAGACCATATGAAAGCATATTTCTCATCTTAAGCAAGTACTACAAGTTTTGAAGGAAAATAAGTTGCATTTGGATGCAAAAGAAATGTGAATTTGCGAGAATATCACTTGTCTATCTTGGGCATGTGGTGGGGAGTGATGAAATCAAGATTGATCTTATGAACATTGAGGCCATTTTGAATTGGCCAAAGACCCGTGTGTTATCATTCTAAGTTGTTCAAAGGGGTTGTCCTCAAGTAAAGTACTTATGAGAAAGAGTTGTATGTTTTAGTCTCCATATTGAAAAAATAGAAACACTATCTCATGGGCAAAGAAACAATTGTGCATATAGATCATCAACTACTCCAATAATTGTAGGCTCAAAATAAACTTCAACAAACTAGACACTAGAGGTGGATGAGATTCCTTCTACAATTTCATTTGATGATCAAATACAAATGGGACCAATAAGGTGGTTGATATGTTGTCTAGAACGTAGCCTTTCAGCAGTTCTACTCTTTACTTTGTCTAAACCTTTTGCTAAGGATACATATGTTGAGGATTATGCTAGGGACAAAGATCTTAGCATATATGCCACCAAACTAAAAGAGGGAAAGTGCCTGAATTTGAGCCAAATTTGGGCTATTTCCTCAAGGATGGGCTACTCTACAAAGAGGGTAAGTTGTCCTTGCCTAAATAGAGGAGATTATTGTTCATTTGTGTAGCATCAACAAGCCAAACAATAAAAAAAATGGGCTATACCAGTCACTCCTAGTGCTTACTAGACCATGGGAGAGCATCTCCATAGATTTTGTGGATGGTCTTCCAATGTCCAAGCATATGCATGGTTATTTTTTTGTAGTGATAAAATGTTTTAGTAAGATGAGTGTTAATAGCATGTAAAAAGAACATCAAGGTAAGTGATGCAACTAAGTTTATATTCAGCCATGCATGGTTTCACTTTGAACTTCTAGAGAGTATTATATCAATTAGAGATGCTTACTTTTTGGGAAACATTTGTAGCTTCTTGTGGCAATAGATGGACACATGCTTCAAGCATTCCATCACTTCCATTTTCAAATTGATAGACAAACAAAAGTAGTGAACATACCTTTGGTATGACTATTAAGAGGATACAATGAGAGGTATCCTAAGAGTTGGGATGCAATGCTCAATTAATCCATATATATGTGCAAGAGAAGCTAAAGGAGTCACAAGTCAAATGCAAATGATGTCATGAACATAGCTGAGCTTTCAATTTGGAGATTGAGATTGGGTGTAATTGGAAAAAGGACTTCGAGGATCAACCAAGAAGTTGAAACCTATCAAAAGTATGTTTCATTTCATATTGTAGAGCAAGTGGGAGAGAATGCTTTCCAGCTAGACTTGCCTCCTTACATGAAGATTTATTTAGTGATTAATGTTGACAAATTGTGATTGTTTGAGCCTTCAATGTTGGATGAAGAAAAGGTTGTAGTGTTGCTTTCCATGGATGACTTAGCTCCAAGGGCTCAAGAGGATTTGAAGGGTGATGTAGACCTCAACAAGGTGAGGAAAACAAGGGGAAGAGAATAAAATATGATCAGTGGGGTGGAAAGAACATTTGTCAAGGACAACAAGTGGTATCCCAAAGAAGTTGTGGGAAGAAATTTCCTCACTATGTCCTTGAGCTTTTGAGGACCAAAAATTGAGTCAATGTTGTTGTACCAAGGGGTCAAAATTGATTTGATTCACTGTAGAGGAACCTAATTTCATGTTAAAGGTATGCTTCGGGGGATGTAGAGCATCTTAGAGATGCCTTGAAACATGAGCTTAGATAACAAAATAAAGCAAAAATACAACTATGACAAAAACCATCAATTTCAACAGTCATTGAATTCAAAATCATACTAGAGATTTGATCTCTAGTAAGACAAACTCAAAATCACCCTAACAG
Organism: Sequoia sempervirens; assembly: GCA_007258455.2. NCBI lineage: Eukaryota > Viridiplantae > Streptophyta > Pinopsida > Cupressales > Cupressaceae > Sequoia > Sequoia sempervirens. The sequence goes on from VDFB02026196.1 coordinate 50,544, forward strand.
TTTTGCAATTGCCTCTCTATGGCAAGTGGTGATTTTATCATAGTGCAAAGAAAGTAGGCAATGTGAAGGTTATTTGATTTTCAATTCAGTTTTTTTATGTTAGATATTCTTTTGGTGCCACGCATGTTGGGACATCATAAAAGACTTGTAAACCTCTTTTGAAGGCTTGGTTCTCATTGTAACCTTCATTCCATATATATTTTGATTATTGTAAGTACATGAACACAGGTTTCCATGGTGGAGGCAAGTATATGTTTTGAGTTGGCTGTAAGTACTGTTGAATCTCTAATTCTATCTAGAAATTTTGAACACTTGTATTGGACTGGATGATATGGATGTGTGAAGCAAAAGATCATGCTTTTGGAGTTTTCTTCTCTTTTGAGGATCTCTACACATACAGCCATGTTCCACTCCGTGTGTTTGCTTCTTTTGCATTGTTTACTCTTGTTTCATGTTTCTTTATGTATTTGCAATTGATATGAACATGTTAGACTGTTACTACATCCTTTGGTAGTGGAGAAAAAGTGTTGTGAAGGTGCATTGCAAGGTTGACAAGTAAGAATTCATTGTTGGTGAATGCTAGAAGAGTACCTCTAGCACTGTAACGAATACTGATTTCAAGTTCTTCAAATAAAAGGTTTATGTCATGATTCTGGAAACATCAAAGATTGACCATATACATAACCAATTGAAATTCCTAATGCACACCTTATTCCTCCAATCTTAAGAATCATGTGACAATTTTGATTTTTTGATTTTTAATATAACAGTTTCCATAATCATATCCTATGACAGTGAACCAGATGTTTAATGCCATTTTCAAATTTCTGAATAGTGAAATTTTTTATATCTGCATATAGCTACATTAAAATTTGTGCAAAGCCTGTAAGTTTTAGACAAGTAAAGCATTCAGAAAATATTGATTCAAGGAATTTTCAAAATACACATACTGAGTAATGGCTGTATATTATATCTAAATTAATAAAAATATTTCTGAGTTCAAAGATAAAGATTAAATAGATTAATTTCACATGTGAGTTATTGCTTGTTAATGACATCATGTTGAAATAAACAATTTTAGTTCTAAGGCAGCATACATCAAAAGGAAGAATTAAATAAGGATTCTTCTGTAAAAGGAAACATTTGCACTTTTATGATCAACCCACAGAGGAGAAAGTGTCTTGACGGCATCATAAATGCATGTTCAAGCACTCAAAACATCATGCAACACTTCTGATGCATGGGAAATACCCCACATTCTTTAAACAATGAGCAAAACATACATGAAATGACCCAACTACATATGCTTATAATATCTATCAAATTTCATTTCTAAACAACTTAATAAAAAAATAAACTAAACTGATTACATTCTATTGTATAGAATCTGTGAAAACTAAACAAATGTAGAATGATGCTTGCAACTGAATGCAACATTATTTAATGTACACTAAAAAAATATAGTTGGTGAAACTCGCTTTATTGGCTGTAATATCTTTTGCGTTTCTTTGAATCAGGTGTTCCATGTACCTGAGGCTTTATACCATAAGTCCTCAATTGGAAGTTCTCAAAGGCTTCAGAAATTTCTTCAACCTGAGCAGAAACAAAAATAGACAACAAAGGATCCCCTGAGACTGATGCTATGAAAAAGAAAGAAAAGAAAAAACAGAATCCTCAGAATCCTCTAGGATATTTCTCCTATTTACCAAATCGGGCTTCTTAGAATACACACGAACAATCCTGTCTTGGTATGAAGCTGGCAACAAATGACTAATGCGTTCTTTTGGGATGGTAAGCTTCTGATCACTTTCATAGTCCTGTTTAGAAAAAAATGGTCAGGCAGATCTAATAGTCACTATGCAAATTGATTAAAAACTACAGTTAATTCTCAGTCTATGCTTCTAGAAACTTCCCCTGTGGTTATGATTATTATGACACTTTCGTGTTTAAGATAGGTTGAACATTAAGGAACTTTAAGGATGGGCATTTTCTCACTGATGCATGGTACGAATAAGCGAAAAATTAATTCTAGAAAGAATCAGTCACAATGGTTGAGAAAGTCACCTCAGAAACCACTAGAACAATTGTTCATTGAAAAGCAAATCCATCGGAAGTCACTGTCTAAGTTTGTCTATGTATGTGATAAGGGTTAGCTCACAGAACTCACAACAGATATTTAAAACATTCAAATATATATGAATTTTGTTGATTTAAATGATCTCCTATTACATACAGGAAAACTCAAAAAATAAAAGATTATGTCCTCAACAAACTGCAACACCTTACAACTTACAGTCCTCTCCTTTCTGGAGTATTCTGCCTCTTCTACAGCTTCAATCTGATAGTGTCTTTTCACTGTCCTTGCTCACGACCTACCTCTCTCCCCTATCTTTCCCCTGCTTTGGAATTGCCAAAAATATCCTATAAATGCCCTTAGGCCTCCTTGCATGTCTTGGAAAGTGTAACTCCCATTACTGAAAATAGCTCAACCTCCAGGGAGTCATAATTTTTGATTCAGGCACTCGTTTGAGCTCTTTTTTTTTTGAACTATAGTGCTCAGAGTGCTCTGTCTTCGAAATTTAATACATTCAATTTCCCCAAATTTCAGGGCCCCATTCTATCATTTGAAGCCTCAACTCAATTTGAAAGTCTTTTCTGTGATTTTTAGAAGTTAAATCTTTAATAATTTCACATCCAAACCTAACCTCGGCTTGAAACTCACCCATAGTATTCCTTTAGCAATTTTGGAGCTTTGGATAAAATTTCAAGTCCATATGTGCAGAAATGCGAACTTTCTAAAAATAGAGGCCTTGCTATTTTTAACCCTTTTGGAAACTTTGGATGTTCTATACCATTCTTTAGGAATTTTTAAAGGAAATAAGCTTCATGGGTATTTGCAAAACCAAACTGAAAATAAAACAAATCATTTTTTTGGGTCATGCCTCCAATGTTTGAGGAAGACTAATATGGTCAACATCTACTTTGGACGCATATCCATAGGGAATCCAGGACGTCTATGGGGTGCTCCCAAATGCTCCCACAGGTGCCAACGTCTAGGGGGTGCCAAAAAAGCACTTTAAAACATTAAAAAAACTTGCAAAATGTGAAACTTAAACCCTAGACATATATGATATATGAAAAAATATTGAAATTTTGAACTATCAATTGGCATTGATCTTTATCACTACCATTGATATATTCCACAACTTAGGGTCTAAAAAGCCATCTAGCTAACAACTGGATCTTATCACTATGGATGAGGCACCTATTGATGCTCTTGTTGAGGATATTTTGTAATGTCCCCTTCCGATGCCTAAGCAGAAGTGATTAATTAGCCTATTCCCATAGGCTAATGTCGGAGCTAAGGGAATAGTTTAATTTAATTATTTAATATTATCCAAGTTGGATACAAAAGTGAAATAGAAAGCTCAATTTGGGAGGCTTGGATTTATTCTATTGTGTGATTTTGGAGAGCTTTAAGAAGTTTGAAACCCTAGGATGAAAATGCTACAAGTAACTAGATTCGATGGTGAAACGATTCTACCCTAGCTAGTTGTGGAACGAATGCTCAGATTTTCATAGGGAATTCTACAGGCGAAATAAGCAAAATTTGTTAAGTCTCTTTTAAAGACAATTTCCAGAGTTCTAGTTGTTCATTTGGAGGCTTGGAAAATA
>VDFB02026197.1:0-26342 GCA_007258455.2 Sequoia sempervirens
TAATAGGAAGTTTAAAAGTTTAATTAATCTCTCTCTTATGTCATTGGCAATCTGTCTCAGCCACATTCAACCCAAATCTTCTCTTCTTGTATGACTGCATGTTCTTTTCGATACAACATTGTCTCTCTGGAAGCTCTTCTGGCACGGAATGAAGAGATAGATCTAGGGATGATAAGGGAGTATTAGAAGGAATGTTAGTTGATTTTTAAGGTCGTATACGCCAAAGAAGGATCACATTCCCCTGAATAAAGTTGCCTTAGTTGGGTTATATCAGATCCTTTGAGTAAACAATAAGTTGCACATATATTGTGTTCATTAATAGATGTTAATCTTGGAGTTAATATTTATTTGCTCATTTGTTGTATGATGAAGCTTAGGTAATTAAATATGTGGTTATGATTAGTTAAATGTAATTTTTTAAAATATTTTGTTGATTGATTCAAAATAAATGCAAGAGTAGATGTTGGAAAATGCTCCAATCAAATATAAAAGGGTCTAGTGCTTTAAAATTTGATTTATGGAAATTATTTCTTGTAAAAGTTGTAATTTATAAATGTTGAGTTAAGAAACTAAAATAAGGAAAAAAGTTGTTTACTTTCAATAGATGTAATTAGAGATCTAAGACATAAAGTAGGTTTTGCTTGAGAAAATTAATGTATATTTCATTGGTCAATTATAGTAATTACTTCAATTTATATAGTTAATTATTGTATTCTTACTATTGTTTCAAGACATAAAAATTACTAAAATGATAGGCTAATTATGTTATATATATATGTATATAGTTATAGGAATGATTATAAATCCCGAATAGGAATAAAAGAAATTGGTTGGAATGCTTTTATAACTTCTTTTATTTAATTCAACTTCATAATGAGCATAGTGAGATATTAGTAAGGTTGTGAATATAGCCTTTAATGCGTTAAAACGATTCCTTATCAAGGGTAGAGTCAAATCGTAGACGATAGTTCAATTGTTATTTGAAGTTTATTGCTTTTGATTTGTTTGGGTTAGTATTCTGAGTGTGATAAAATATGCCTTGAGTTAATTACGATATGTGATTATAGAGTTCCTTTATTTATTTTAAATTAATTCTTATTCAATGAATGGATAAATTATATTTGAATGGTCATTGTTCATTTAAGGGTAATTTGGTGTATCCTATTTGTGGTGCCCTCTTTGGAATTGCTTGGCTTCGGAAGTGATTTCATTCCATTGGGTTCGTGTCCTTTTTGTGAGTGATTTGACATAACCTTTCATTATGACTTTTCTTGAGTTGACGTGAGTTAGGGATTTTCTTTAAGTTAAATTGTGTTGCTATCCGTTTAACTTTACGTGGTGTATTCTTGGTTTGTTTTGAGTGGTGAGGGGGTCTTATTAATTGAATTTGTGGTGGAGTATTTTGGATACTAATGCAATGCTTGGTTGTGATAAGTTTATGCTTCTTATTGAATGCAGTCTTTCCACTTGTACTATTTTGGTGAACATTAAATTATATTGTTGTCATGTTTGTGTTTACCAACTGTACGGGTATCTTGTGAGGAGGAAATTGAGGTCTCCCTTGGATGCCTGGTTGCATGCTTTTACCTCTGTTGTTGAAGGATCATTTTTGGATGGTTTCATGTTGGTGTGAATGCCTTTGGAGACTAATTTTGATTCAAGGAATCCTTTGACATTTTGTTGCAATGTAATTGGGAACTCGTATTTTGTTTATGAGTGTGGGTAGTTGATCTTCTTGGATTTCTGATTTATTTTGTATCAAAGTTGATTATGTAGTCTGGATGGGGTTGATCTTATTTTGATGTATTCACTCATTATATTTGAATTGAAAATAGTTCTTGTGGCCTTGCAATTATTGTTGTCAGTTCTTTGATGGGGAAACCTTAGTGTAAACTTTATGAGAATCTTCCAGAGGCTTGTTTTTATTGTTGGCTTTTTTGTGCCTTTGAAGTGGCAAGTGTTTTGGTATCAAGATTTTGAAAGGGTTGTACAAGAATTGTTGAGACTTGATTATGTGTTTTAGCGAGATGGGTAATGCCTCACATGTTTCTCTATTGTGATCTAATGTTCTTGTTATGTTGTACAACCAACAGTTTTAGTTTGATGTTGTTGGGTCTCTAGGGAGAGTGGCTCCTGCATTGAGTACGGTGCCCATTTAAGAGGAAGGGCTCAGGATAACCCACAAGTGAGTTGGTAATCAAGTGAAACCTAATAATTAACTTAGAAGGGTTGGGTAGTAATATCATTGCAAGATTTTAAAAATGGATGCCTCATCTTCATTAGTGATTCCGTAGACTAATGGAAGGCTGAGAGGCAGTGGTTAGTAAGGTCGTGACCCACCGTCTTCTGAGATTCTGACTCCGCTGTAGATCACCCTATGGACCGGCGCCTCCAGTTGGGAGGAAGGGTATAGGATAGCCATAGATGGGACCGGTGCCTCCAGTTGGGAGGAAGAGCACATGATAGCCCATGTAGGACTATGTGATGACACTCTCATATAGTTACCGGGTGTTTTACTTTATTGTGTTCCTGCGGTATGTTATAGGTTGGTTTAGATTGTGGTTGAATGGACTTATATTGATTTATGGAGTATTGTTTTAATACATCTTTATTATACCTTGTGGTCTTTTATGATCTCATTTATATTTGATTTACGGTCTCGTATTTTTATGGTACTGTGATATAATGTTATTGTATTGTTTAATTGCAATTTGGAATTGTGTTATGTTTATTAATTCAGTTTAATTTGGAAGTGTTTCATGATCATCTTTTGATTACTTTTTTCCTGGTCATTGCTTTGATTTATGTGATGGGATTTATGACTTTATTTATTATGTTGACTCTTGGATGTTGTTGATTGTGTCATTGTAATCCTTGAGTTTTATGATACTTTTGTCTGTTGTTGAGTCTTGTGGTTTCCTGTTTGGATGTTCTTGGTTGAGGACTCTTCTTGTCAGCTCCTTATCACGGGGGGTGGGTCTTCGGACTCACATGGTCGGGTGGAACGTGCTAAGCACCCCATTGGGTCCCCAATCGAGGATCGAGAGGTGCGGATTGATGTTATTGCTGCGACTCGGAGTTGTAATTATCTTCGAGCCAGTTATGATACTTTGTATTCATCTATCTATTTGTATCGTATTTATCTTGTGTATGGTTTCCATTTTATATTTGGAAACACTTTTTATCATTATTACCTCTAGAGCGTTGTATTGTAATGTAACGTTAAACCTTCTGTGGCTATTGGTAGTTGTTATTCAATGTGTTAAGTTAATCTTGCATATGTTGTATTTATGTACACAGATGGTTTCTTATCAATGAATTTTCATGCATGTGTTACATTTGTTAATGTTTACTTTGTTATGGATTATATCTTTGGATTTTATTCCTTATTGTCGTTGTGTGGATCTAAGTCTTGTAATGACTCCTCATGTACCCCAAGGGATGTATGTGTTAGTGAATCTACTTAAATAAAATTCATGTCATGAATTAATGTGTATTACATGTATGTTATGTTAACTTTAGAAAAAAAATTGTGCTGTAATTATTGTTTTATTTTCCTTTGGGGTTGCACGTGCGTTACAATAAAATAGAGATCAATTTTTCAAGAATATAAGAGATGAACCTCTAATTATTTAGAATGATATATCTTAATGTACAAAAGAGAAATTCTTAGGATAATTTAAAGATAAAAGGGTGATAATGAGATATATGAAAGATGGATGCTTGATGGATGAGTGGAACTCTTGAGAAAATTTTGAAGGGTATGTTAAACTTTAGGACTTGATTTTGATATTTGATTTTTTGAATTTGGGATTGATTTGATTTGGATTTGGATTTTGATGGTGAAATCATAAACTCTAGGAAAATGATTTTGATTGGTTTGACTTTGATTTTGGATAATGAACTCCTAAATCCCAAGATGTTGGATGTTATCAAGGGATAAATTTGTTCACAAGATTTGATAATTTGATCAAATATGTGGAGAAGGATGCATCTACACACATTCAATGAAAATAGATGATTAGGATTTGATTTGATTTTGATTTTCCCAAAGTTTAACATGGAGGATTTTTTGAATATTTTCAAGAGTTGATGGTGAGTTGATTTTTGGTTTAATCTTTGGATGGATGAAAGTGATTTGTTTTTGATCTTAAATGAACCTAAAAAAGACTCTTGTTTACAAGACCTCAGTTTTGAAGAACACACCTTACTCTAGACAAGATGTTCAAATTCCCTAAAAATATTTGGGTTTTGACAATAATAGAACGAATATAAATTGGGATTGTTCCTTGAAGATCTTCAGTAAAAGTTCAAAAGTAATCTTTGTGTGAATTCATATAGCATTGAGAGATGCTTTTGATGATCTTTCAGACTAAGAGCTTTGACCTTGGGTTTTCAGATTTTGATTTTGCATGAAATCATTGGAGACACATGTGTGGGGTTCAATTTTTTTAATCTTTTCTTAATGACTTCTTTTTACCATAAACACTTCTTGATTATCCTTTGCACTAGATTTCTAATGTATTAAGTTTTTCTCATTCCACAAGGTATATCATGTGGAACTTTGATGAATTCAAGGAAAAAGTTACCTATTGTTGAATTTAGTAAGCAAATTGAGATGTAAATCAAGTGTTTAGAAACCTCTAAGGATATGATCCTTAGGGTAAGAAATAACACTTAAATTTGGTCAATTGTATTTGCTTCTTAAAGGGTTTGAAGTTTTGATGCCAATGTTGAATGTTTGTTTCCCAATGTTCATGAATGAGCAAAGTGTTTTGTAACCAAGAACATACACAATCATATGGATATGGAAGACTTTATTTGTTGAGTCCCCACTTGGAAAAGTCTAGCTACACTTATTTTTAGTGAATGGTTAGATGCTTGACCCCATCGGCTCCCCTCCACGACACTCACTTCTCGGGGCAGCCAAGCATCAATACCCATGAAACTCCCATGGCATACTTTCCATTTCTACTAATAACCATAAAAGTGTGGGGTGGCTTTAGAACAATCGTTCTTGCACCAAAAAATAGATAGGGATTTTTTCCTTTCTACAACAAGGGTTTTAATTTGGGCTTTTCGTTCATAGGATTTGATCCATCAGGGTGAGAGACCATTGCTGCCCTTCTTGTCAAAACCAACTGTGTGATATTGGCTTTTGTTCCAATACCGACTTTTATATCCTGGCTCGAAATACAATTGGCTTTAGTGTGTTATTGGTTGGGTCGTTCCCTTGGGTGAGTACTTTTTCCCACAAGGTAGGCCCTTTAAGATAAAAGTAGTGATCAAACATACCCGTAGTTCGATCAATCTTTGTTGAGAAACAAAGAGAGAACACACACTATATGTTCCACTCACACTCGCAAGATGTTTTGTTCAATTTTAAACCCAAAATGAAGTGTGGAGGAATCACTTTATCCCAACTTAAGACCACCAAAAAGCCTTTTGATTCTCAAGATCGCTGTGAGGCATGAGAGAAACACATACGTCTTTTCAATGGTGTTAATTTGAGTAAGCAATCTCAAAAAAAAGTAGCACTTGTCCATTTTAAAACCAGAAAGAAAAAGTGAATTCTTTTTATAGCACCAAATCAAATGTGGAATTTTCCTTGTTCAATTTTTAGCCTCAAACGAAATCTAGTGAGTTTGTCCTAAAGTTCATTTTAAGCCCTTGTAGCAAAAATTGAAATGTTATTTTTCGAACCCAAAATAAATCTAGTAGGTCCTAAGCATGTGAAAGACAAAAAATCCTTTAAGAGAAAATACAAATTCTCTAAGGGTTTTAAACAAACATTAAAGTGTTTAAAAAAACTTGGTATTATGAGAAAGTGATGTCATCATCCTCTTTTCTCCTTTACTTTGATCAAGCCAACCTACAAGAAAACTAGTTAGATATGCAAAACAAAGGTTAGAAAAGCATGTAATAACCCAAATGATCAAAATTGAAAAAGGAACAGGTCATAAAAAAAATTGAATTTCAATTTTTACTTTCCTCAGTGGTGGAGTCTGCACAGGCGGTGTAGTTTGAAGCTCTCCAATGGTGCTATATAGCATTTCTTACCAGTCAACCTCATTATGTAGTAGGGACAAAGAACATGAATGCATTACTATTTTGGTCAGCAGTGGAGTTTGAAATTTAAAATTTCCGGTAGGTGGAAATAGAACCAGCGGTGCACTTTGAAAATTTGCATCTTGGGAGGGAACAACAAAGTGTCAGAGTTTGGAATTTGTAGCAGTGCTATATAGCGATGCTAGAGTCCCAATGGTTTTGTATAGTAACGCTAGTCTGCTAGCATTGGAGTTCCCTGTAGAGACACAAAAACAACAAAAAAACATAGAATTTGATGAAAAAACGTGATTAGAACTTCTGGTTTTCCCTCCTAGCACCAAAATGTGGAACCAAGATCCTAGTACCTGTAAGAGACAACAAAAAAACATATTAGATGATTCAAATGCAAGTTAAAACAAAGGTTCCACATAAAATCCATTTAAACATTCTCAAACTAGGAATAAAACAAGAACACAATGAAAGAAGATAAAACAAGCTAAATCCTATTGAGAAAATGCAAACTCTTGATCTTATGGGGGAGTTGGTGCCAATTTGATGTGGAAATTGGCCCTTTCCCAACTCCTATGCAAGATTTTGATGATTTGGTGATGATTGATCCACTTGGTGATTGCTTCAAATGAACTCTATGGAGAAAACCTGCAATAACCTAGCTATGTCTTGATTAAATTGATGAAAATGCTAATGCTTGATGTTTAAAATGAGTATAGTAAGTTTTCTCAAATTGTGGATGATGAAACGAGGAAAGAGACCTCTTATTTATAGAATGATAGTTTGGAGAAATAGCCAAAATGGAGTAATGTGGGACTAACATTCAACCAATGGCAAGGTGCCACTTGCCCAAATGTGAATGGATGGAGGATGTCCACATTTTGATGAATGTGCCCATAAATGTAATTAGGTGATATTTGAAATTAGTGAAATGACATGCAAGAGGGAAAATAAATGTCTTAAATGCCACTTGGCTCAAGGAAAAATGACTTATTAGGTGAAGTAAATGTCTTGTTGGAAGGACAAAGTCCACATGGATTTGAATTCAAATCTAAGAGAATATTCCTCCATTATGCCATGTTGAGGGAAAATAGAGATTTAGTCAATGAATTAAATCTATTTTCATGTGCAAGTGGCAAAAGCTAGAGGATGGGACTTGTATTAGGATTAAATTAGTAAAAGGTTAATTAATTTAATGAGAGATTAGATGATGTGACAAATTTGACTTAGATTTATAGGTTGATTTAAATCAAAGATGAGAAGAATGTGATTTTATATTTAGTTAAATAAATATATTATTTTGTTTAACAAAAGAGGATGATTGGTTAGCTTAAATTAAACAAGTTTTAATTTATTTAATTTAATAGATAGAGCTTAGAGATTTAATCAAATAAAATGAATTATTTAATTAAATATGGACATAGGGTTAATTAGATTAGATAGATTGATTTAATTAACAAGAGAGAAAGACTTAATTAGATAAAATGATTTATTTAATTAAGATAGGAAAATTTATGAATTTAATCAGATAATGGTATTTGATTAAATGGTTAGAGTGAGGGATGATTTAGTATGAAATGGTGTTAATAATCAAGATCAAGTATGTTGGTATATTTTCCATGTCTACAACTAGTATTCCATAAGAAAACATAATCTAAATCCACAAAGACTTACAAAACCTACAAAATGAACTGAGTACTAAAAAAATTTCAACCACTTCTATTCCTACCATAGATAACATACATCACATGATTGAAAGTGAAGGAGTTGAACTTGTGCATAACCTAGCTTAGGTTTTTGGAAAACATCTTAACTCAACTACTAGTTGTGCTCAACCTTTGAAAAATGTCCAAATTCAAGGAGGAAGTCAAATTCCTTTCACAACCATTGCCTCTATTCCTACCTATACCAACCTTCAAGTTACAACAACAATGCAACCTACTAGTAATTTTATTCCTACCTTCGGTATTTCTGCTAGCATTCCTAGTACCTTTGTGGCATCACACATCATATCTCCTACCACTTTACCTCCCATAAGTATTCCATTCACTTGCCACTTGAACACATATGCACCTCCACCATATTCACCTCCATCTCAAAATGCAAACAATGATTTCATCATAAATCAACTTTTGCAAACTATTTCATCCCTTCAAAAGAAAATTTCCACTATAAACCAAAATGAAAATGACCAACCTACATACTATGTCAAAAGTAATCCCTTATCCTTGGAGATATTGAGAACACCGATTCCACAAGGTCTAGAGATCCCTAGGTTTGATAAATATGGAGGGAAAGGAGATCCTTCTAACCATGTTTTTGCTTATACCACCTTATGTAGTGATTTTTTCCTTGAGGATAAGCTCTTGGCTAAAATTTTCCCTAGATCCTTGAAAGATGCCACCTTAGAATGGTTTTCCTCATTATTGAATAACTCAATTCATTCATTCAATGAATTTTTTGAGGCCTTTATAAACCATTTCCAAGTGCACATGACTCCTAAGATGACCTTAGCTGATTTGATGAGATGTAAGAAAAAATATGATGGAAAGGTTACTAACTTCATTTCATGCTACCAATTGCTTTATTCCCAAATTGACGTAAAGATTCATGATCCTCACCTTCAAAAAATGTTCCAAACTAAGATACAAGATAAGCTTGGCATGATGAAATTTCCTTCCTTTATACACTTGTGTACTAGCCTTCATGATTATCAAAACTTGGTTAGTCGTTTGAAACAAAACCCACCTCTATCCGACCTGAGAAGTTCAAATCCACAAATCAAAAAAATTACCAACCCTTTAGGAAATAGAATAAAGGCTTCCTTCAACTAAATCCCTCTCAACCAACTCAACATGTTGATAGCCAAGTGGCTTATATAAAGAAAACAACTTCTTTTACATTTAGGGATTTAGCTAGACAATTTACTCCCTTATGCGATACCCTCCATAGCACAATGCCACAACTTCTAGGAAAAAATAATAATTTTGCCTCTCATTAAAACTCCCAATCCTAATAATACTTTACCTCTGAACTTTAGATCAAATGCTTATTTCCATTATCACTGAAAAAATGGACATGATACAAAACATTGGAAGCATCTTAAACATCTTGAGCAATACCTCATTGATTTTGATCGACTTTTAATTGGAGGTGTTAATGATCAAGGAAATAAGTTTCTTTCCCCTCCTAACTAAAACTTGCAAATATTTACTAACCCTATACCAAACCATGACATTTCATTTGTCAAAGCTAGTGAAACCAAAAAACATGATGTGATGAATGTGGAAACAGATGATGACAACATGAATACTATTGAACAAGGTCCTATGGATACTATTGAACAAGTTCCTATGGATACTATTAAACAAAATCATTTGGATGATATGGTAGGACTGATCAAAATCTTACCTTGTAAAGGTTGACCTAAGAATCCTCTTGAAATTTCTTTCTCATCTAAAGATAAAATTAGAAATGCACCTGATGGTCCTCTTTACATAGCCGACTAAATAAATTATAAGCGCACTAATGGGATATTAATTGATCCTATCTGGGGAGAAAATGTGATAACTGAAGAATTCTTACTTGTGCATGAACTCTACCAAGAAACATATGGTAAACTGAAAGAATGGATAAAGATGCATAATGGTTTCACTTGCCCTATGATGGGATAAATCACCCTTTACAATTTGGACCAAAAAAATTAGATGTCTTATTCTCCATCATCTCAACGTCAGATCAATTCCATGTGAAGCTTGGTTATCCATGGCTACACTCCATGGCAGCTATCTCATCAGTTGTGAATAAATTCTTAAAGTTTCCCTTTGACAATGAAATCTTTACTGTGCACAATAGTGGCATTAACCATTTATCTTCTTGTGGGAATTTCTCATTGGATTTCTTTTGGAATGAGTCTATGGAACCTGTTAAACCTCGAGAATACTTATTTTTCAAATCTTATCAAAAGTTCAAGGAAAAATACATATCAAAATTTTCCCTTTGAAACATGCCTGAACCTATAACCGAGCCTCCTATCCTTGATGAAACTATGATTGAACCTAAAGACACTCTAAATAACCAATACCAACCTAAGATTTAATCTTTTCCTATTTCATACAAAAGACCAAGAGATAATGAACAAAATTGCATCATGACTCCTAAGATAAAAAAAGTTTACAAAGCTAAAGAGAAAGTGGTTGAACAACCTCCTACAGTTTCTTCTATTCCCCCCCTTGGAGAAGAAAAGAATCCTATGGTTGATAGGCCCACTCTTACACAAATGTAACTTGAAAATCATACTAAGAGAAACATAAATGATAGAGAGTGTAGGTGTAGACTTCGTGCTCTTGCTTGAAGGTTAAACACAAAAAACAACAAAGAAAATCAACATCCAAACATGATTGAAGCAATACACAATGAGTCTCCCTCTTCGCCACAAAAAAAGATCCTATACTACAATCACAATAGGAGCTAAATACTTCTTTAGATATTATCATTTGACCTCCCATTGTGATTAACTTGGATGACAATGATGAGGTTGAAAAAATTGATGAAGAGCTGAATAATGAATTGAATTATTTTTAGTTATTTATTTATTTATTTTTGAGTCTCTTGTTGTTTTCTTTATTCTGCCTTTTTGTTCTCCCTCTCTTTTTTAAAATTCTTTTCATCTCATTTTATTTATTTATATATCAATTCTTATACTTATTCTTGGTGTATACTTTTATCCATTTTTATATTTAGTTAATTTTTCTTTTAGTGTTTCTTCCTTTTGCTTGTTTTTCGCTTCTTGGTTTATATCTTTATCGATTTTTGATGTATTATTTCTTGGTTTCTTCCTTGATCTTAGGCTCCACTTCATATTTTTCTTTCCTTTTTATTTTTTTCCGGCTTTTTTCAAGTTTTCTCGTCTTATTCTTTGCTTCTCCCTCCTGAGCATTTTTGTTCCTTTCCTTCCGTTAATAAGTTTTTTACTCTTTTTTTTTTCCTCCTTTCTTTTGCTTTGTGTTGTTTCCATTTAATTTGGTTTTACATTTATCTTTTTCTTTTTCTTTAATGTTTTCCTTGAATTACGTGCATCTTTCCCTCCTCACCCTTCCTTTTTATTTAGTCTGAGTCTGCAATTATTCATTTTCTCCTCTGGCTCTCTTACATCCTGATGATGGATCACGGAGTGTGATTCGAAACGTCGATGCAAAAAATCCTTACACAATCAAATCCAGAAGCAATACAAATCTATGAATTCATTATTTTCTCTTCTATGAGCTTAGATGATAATTCTCTAGGAAGAGTGTCAAAATTGGTGATGATCCCAATCTTGGACTTCGTTGTGGTCCCTTTGGCTAGTTGTCTACCTTACATATATAATGAACAAGATTGGAATGTGGAGGACCTACTATAGGTTGATTTGCATGTGCCTTACTAGTCTTTCCTTTGTTTTCTTTTTCATGTTGTGTGCGATTACATGTACATAATGTGATCTCATGTATTATCCTATTTGATGTCTCACTCTCTTTTTGTGACATTCCTTTATATGTACCTACATTCTTCTCTATGTCATAAAAAATCATATTTTTCTTTGTCTTGTGTTTTCCTTTTGGGGATGAAGAAAGGAATTAAGACAATCAGGTCTCTTCCATGTTGAATCGAAAGGTTTTTCTTTATTTTCTCTCTTTGTATCATTCTTCCCATTCTATGAGTATTTGGGTAATGATGATAGTTCTGATCTCTCTTAAAACATTGTAGAAAATACATTTTGACCTTAAATCCATGGATCCTTTATGTGATTTTGGGATTTCATTTTGGGGGAAACCCATTTTCATGCTGTATCTTTATCTAGAAACATACAAATTTTCATAGGGATTTCCAGGTAAGCTCTCATGTCCTCTTTATTGTTAGAATTTATCATTTGATACTTTAAAGTAATTTCTCATAGCATGGTGTTTAGAAATTTCATTAAAGTGGGGGCATACATTGGAATTATTATTTTGCATTTCAACTCATCTTTCATTATGTAGTATTTTTTACTTCATGTGATGCATCTTTCACTTTGTGGTGACATTAGATGTGATGTCCTCCAAGAGCGTGATATCTCTTAGTAGATTATATTCCTCTTAGTTCCTTGATGTGACACACTGCATCCCCTAAGTTACGAATCTTCTATTCTTCGATTGGTCCTCTCTTGGAGACATTAGACACAATGTTCCCTAAGTTAAGACCTTAGATGAACTAAGAAAAAATCCTTTGAGCCTACTTTACACTATTTTGCATTTACAACATCTATTATATGGCCAGCTTGCATAATACACTTTTCTTACCTATGGAGCCATCTTGTTGTTCATGAGTTTCAAGCATACGAAGCTTTTGTTGCCTCATGAAGCTAGAAGTTCATTGTTGTGTGTTTCCTTATCAAAGTTATCACGAGGCATAGCTTTGGTATGGTTGTATGTATGAGAGCTGAATGTAGGCATGACTTTCCCATAGCCACTTGCTTGTCTGTGTGAACAAATACCAAATGCGTGTGCATGTGTCTCGATAAAGGCTCACCTAGTGGACAACATGGCATTCCACTAGCCCTTGTGAGCATTGATTTGGTTTTCGTAGTGGACATCATTTTACACTTGTAAAATTTATTGGACAAAAACTTAAGTATGATCCACAAGATGTGGGACAAACAGTCAAATCTTGATCCACCCTTTTTGTTTTTGTTTTTCTTTCTTCTTTATCTTTGGCAGTGTATGCTTGTGCCTTATTATTGCTCCATATATCATTATTTAAATGTGTGTTCTTTTGTGCATATTTTGGTTTTCCATAGGACCTTGATCCTAGGGGCTTGTGCAACCCTCTTGATCATTGTCGTCCTATCTTACTAACATTGGTACACTTCAACCCCTCCTGATGCAAATTTTTCTACTTTAGTGTGAGTTTGAAGCAATTTCCTCCCCTCATTAACATGGGGCCTAAATGTAGTGTAGAAAAATGTCATAATTTACATTTTCACACTTTTTTGGGTCCTCCCTACTAAAAATTGGGCTTCTTTATGCCTTCTTTGGTTCAATTTTGCATCAAAAAGCCTCAATTAATGCATCTTTCTGAGGATGATCCCGACATACATCAAGTGAACAATTAGAATTTTATGATTTTGGATTCTGTGGCCCAAATTTAGTGATCTGGAACTCATACATCACCTTGGGCATATGGATTCCACCTATGTTTTGGGGTCTAGATCTAAATTTAATATAAAATTAAACCTTTCTTGAAAAAGTATCCCAAGCTTAGCCTAATGGGACTCATACACCCAAATTGGTGTATGAGTCCTGCTTAGCTTAGATATAATTTGAATTCAAATTCTTGGTGGGTTTTTATTTTCCTAGATCTAATGTCGGCTTGTAGTGTTGCGATTTCGAGAAATTTGGCATAAAGAAGTATAAATACAAGGTTATTTCACATATTTTCTCCTAGCAATTTCAAAACTGACTTAACAAGTTTACAAGTCATCCAACACTTTTTGAGATCAATAAGTATATCATTCAAGAGCATTGAAGAGTGATTATCAAGCATTTTGGAGCACTATTCAAGTATCAAGCATCATGTCAAAGTCATCATGCATCATGTTTGTTTTTGAGCTAACATTTGTGATGTAGGGTTTTTATGATTCAAGTAAGCATTCAAGTCAAGATCCATAACATACAAGATAGAGTCAAGATCTAGATTCATGCTAGCCATAACTTACAAGATTTCAGCCTTTTTTTTCAAGGGTTTGGTGAGTTGCAGCATTGCATATTTGTTCATTCATCATTCCTTGATTCTATTTGATTTCATTTCAAGGTTTGATTACCAAAATGAGGTTTGACCAAGGCAAACCTCTATCCACTAAAAAAACAACATTTTCTCCTCTCTTTGATTTGTGATTTGTAGATTTAGGTTGAATATCCATTGAAGAGAAATATTGGAGAAAAGTTTTCAAGTTGTCAAAGTTTTCATCTTACTTGCAAGATTACGGAAAGTCACCTACAGGGAAAAATTTAGTTTTGAAAAATCGAAGATTTGATAGGAAGGAGGTTACAACAAATCACTAGAGGATTGCAAATTTTCAGAACAACCCTAATATTGGGACTAAATCATCACTTGTGGTATATGAGTCCCAATATACACATTTTCAGGTATTTTCTATAGATCCTGATTCAACAGTTCTAGATTTTGGTTTCGTCCAGGTGAAACCCTAAACTAGGACTAAATCACCCCTACTAGTGTATAATTCCTATTGTACATAAAAAATTAGTATTTCCAAGATTTCAGACCCTCATTCAAGCCTCTTCAATTTCCAGGTGCACCTATACACTCTCTTAGTTTCCTTTTCTGATTTGAGCTCATTTTAAGGCCATTTATTCAAGTTTTGCATATTATTTACATTTCTTGTCTTTCTAAGTCATAGCTTGGTGGTGAACCCCTCTTTAGTATTTCATCACACCCTAGGAAACCTTATTTCAGATCTCTTTCCCCCATTACATCCCTCGATTGAGATCTCTATTGTTTCCTTGAATGAAACTTGGAGAAAATTAGTTGTTCTATGTCCTAAAAAATAGGATGATCTAATTTTTAATGTTTTAGGTGTTTTCAATATTTCAAGTGACAATGGGCTTCTTTTAACATATTTCAATGGTTTTCCATTTTGGTTTTGGTTCAAAGTTGAGATTTTTTTTGGAGTGAAGTTATGTTTTACAACAATTGGTTAATGAGCGAATCATTGGTTGACATGTTTTAGGAATGTGGTGAATATGGTGGGATTGTGTAAGTGCTTGATTTACTACCATCTTGCAAATTTATGAGAGGGAATGAAACTTGAGGTGTCACATGTGAGGATCCAAAACCATAAGGATTTTTAGTGGAAAGGCCAAAATTTGGAGTTATACCAATGCTTTGTTGTATTGTTGAAGCAACAATTAGATTTGTGTATGTAGAGATAGAGGCTATGGTTGTAGGGAGGGAGACTTTATTTCCTCCTTGAATTCGAGTGTATCCCAAAGCTTGAGTGCAACTACCCATTGTAGGTACATTAGCGTCAACTAAATGGGCTAGGCTACACAAAACCTCTAATCCTTGATCATGATTAATTAGTTTCCCCATGTTATCTAATATGGGGACTATTGTAGTAGTTATATTTTTAGTACTCACATAGTCGTGACGTATTTCTAAATATTTTTCTAGTTTTTTTAGTTTTCTTTCAGGAACATGAGCAACAATAGTCTCAATGTTTGTAAAAATGGGTGATTTTAAAGTTGTCATTGGTATGATAGCGTTAGGGATAGAGTCCAAAATGGGTTGAGTATTGAAAACAATTTGCATGAAAGAGCTGGAAGACCCAAGATCCACAACGAATGTAACAACAATGTGAGATGCCATAAGTCTACAACTATGTCTTATTGAAGTATTGGGAATACGACACAAGGTCATGAAGCTTATGTGAGTTTCAAAGAACTAGGTGTACCCAAGATGAACACTAAACTATCAAATAACCACAAAAAAATACTTAGAAATAGAATTTAGGTAGAAAAAGCAAACAAATAATACAAGAAATATCTGACATGCAAAAGTTGGTTGAGACAACATTAGGATGACAAAGGTTCCCAAGGTCATTTGTGTCTTGGGAAGGTTTTCCAAAAATTCAAAGTCTGATTGTGTGTGATTCTTCTTAAATATTTTGGTTTTGGTTTTAGATAGGTTTGATAGTGAATATTTTTTCAATATTTGCTTAATTTATGCCAAGGCAAGTGTGTAACAATGTGTGAACAATAAATACCAATTTTAAATGTATTTTTTTTATCTAGAATGTAATAATTGACTAATTGTAAGATGCTTAAATCTAAAAATGATGATTTTGATACAATTTTGTTCAATTTTATGAGCTATATGAAAGATGCCTAAATGAATGCAATTAGGAATTCCAAAATAGAGATCTGCAAGCAAACACAAAATGAAGACACAAAGATAGAGAAGTTTGTAAAAAAAATGATTCAAGTGTAGGAGGACAAAGGCACCCAAGGGCATCTGAGTCCTTGATAAGATGACTGAAAACAAAAAAATTGAATGCTTATTAGACTATCTTAGTGTCCTATTTTTTTGTGCAAACATATCTGTAATGGAGTATTTTTCTAGAATTTTGTCAAATTACGACTATAATGTGATTCAAATGCAAATGTGTAACAATGAAAATAAAAATTATGAGTGTAATTTTTTATGTAGATTTGATCTAAGTACATGAAATGAACCCTAATGCAACCTATGATGCAAAATGATATATAATTTTTTGACTTTTCTTTTATGATGCAAAAGTGAAACCCTAAATGAAAAGTGCAACACAATGTAAAACTTAAATCTAGGATGAAATTTTAGAAGGTATGTAATGTTGACAAGTCAGGTTCACCAAATTGAAATAAATAAAAATGGAACCCTAGGTCTAATGTGTAAACCTAGGATTCAATTTTTTTTTGTTGTGGGGGTATTTTTCTATTGTTTCATTAAGATGGAGACCATCAAGGTGTTTATATTGACTTTCAACCATGAAGGTGAGCCAATCATACCTATATCTTATTGATCCTTGGAATGAATTGTAGTTGATTTTCCTTGATTACCCTAATTAGACTATGCGCCCTACTATGCAAAATGAAAGATCCCAACAATTTTCCTTGATTACCCTAATTAGACTATGTTCCCTACTATGCAAAATGCAAGATCCCAACAATTAACATACAAAAAAAGGGAATTGGAAGTAGATTTGGGAAGTTCCAAGTGATGTGTACTTGTCACATAAAGTTGTTGGTTTGAATACAAGGATAGAGTTTCCCAGGGGTGTATGGGTCCTTGTAGGCTTCTTCTACTCTATTTTTGTAGTCCTCTAATGGCAGATCTGAGATCTCCATTTTCTCTTGTAAAGTTGTCAAATCACTATTGAATAATTTTGTAGGCACTTTTTCATGAATTAACAAGATGTAGGGATTCAATTGAATGATAAATGAATGATATTTAAACTTCCTTCAAGCCTCTCTAAACCTGAAATTTGCACATTCACAAAGAAAAAAAATGTTGTTCCATTTAGGGGCTTGCCTTGGTCAAACCCCGTGTTAGTATTTCCACTTCCACAATGGTAATTCCAATGATAAAATGGATAAATGATAGGAAGGAAATGATGAATCAACAAAGTGTTGTAACTCACCACCCTTTAATGGCTTCCTTGAAGGGATGAATTATGCACATCACTTCAAGGTCTTGGATCTTGCTTGCTTGATTTCTTGAATTTATTGGAGACCTACAACAAGGGTTAGCCTTCACAAACAATGATAACATAAACACATATGAACTCACACAACATTTGACATGATGTTAGGATCTTGAATTGATGCAATAAAGATTTGAAATTATGCTCTTGACTTGCTTGATAGTGGTCTCAATGATCAATTATTGCTAGAAAATTTCACTTAGATTTCAAATGATGGAATAACTAGGTATTTATAGGCATTTCTCTAATTTCCTAAAAATTAAATCCCAAAATCCAACACTTGGAAGTTGAATTTTTAATGTTAAAATGCTGACACTAAGACATCCAAAATTGGTCCCCGAAAAAATAGGGGGACCTATATGCCCTAGGAAAATGGGCCCTTTCCCTATTTTCTAGGATATTAAGTGTTAGGGGAAAAATATCAATTGGATGCATTTGTTCAATGCTTGAATTTTTTTGGAAAATGGTACAAATGGGCCCCAAAATACATAATTTAGGAAATTAGGAACTTAATTAGGCTCAATAATTTATGGGGGGAAAAACATAGAGTGAAATTTTCAAGGGTGACAATTTATGATGGTACAAACACAGACTCAAACTCTCTCTAATCAGAAATTTGTCTAACAACTTTGGTATTTAATGGTTGATCTCCTCATTCTCCATTGTTGTCATTTTGTACATTTCCCTATTTGGAAAACTAGCCCTCAACATCAAATCCATACATTAACTTATTCTCCTCATTGGTGGCAATCCATGGGGTAATTAGTTCATAAAAAAATAAAAATAATAACTCAAAATATCTTGTACTTGCATGGGTACTTCCTCCCTCTCTATTGTTTGAACCTCTACATGCTTTGGAATGAAAGCATAACATATATTCTCTTTCTTCAAATATTTCAAAAATTATTTTATAGTTTCCAAGCAACCTCTAAGATTCTTCTCTACCTCCTCATCTTTATCCTTGATACAATTCAAAGTATACTCCTCATTCTTCTTTATTTTATAAAAAAATATCTTTCCATCATGGATGGATTTCCTATCATATTACCAAGATATGCCCAAAAAAATTGGCATGATATAATATATTATCTCATCCTTATAACTTCCTATATGAAAATTGACCAAGCATTATTCACTTACCAATAATGTGTGTCCATCCTGTAGCCAAGAAACCTTATAGGGAATAAGATGTTGCATCCTCTTCAATTGCAATTTATTCACCATTTCTTTTGAAAAAATATTGTTAGTGCTACCATTATCAATAATCACTCACAACATTTTTCTCCAAACTTACCAATATTGAACTAATTTCTCCTTTGTGTTGGCTCTTCCTTTTCCTTCTCAAGTTTAAAAAAAATCTTCTCAACATAAATGACTAGATCGATCTTTTGGATTTTTCCCACACTTTATTAAGGCTATACATTCATCTTCTACTTGGGCCACATGAATTATAACCTCCTTACCATTACTGATACTCTATTGTATTTGTAGACACTCAAATGTTTTATGCCCAGTTTCAACACATTGGTAACAAGTACCATTGAAACCTCCACCCCTTCCTCTTCCAAAGCCTCCTTTTCCTTTGGAATTATCACCTCTACGTCTGGTATAACCCCCTCTTCCTCTAGTATCCTAAGTCTATAAACTTGTCTAGGAGGTGCTAGCTTCTTCTTGCTTTCCTTGGTAGCCTCTTCCACCACTAGTTTTCCCTTTTCCACATAAGAACCTTCCTCTATAGTTTTCAATATGACCATGCTTAATTCATCTTGAATTGACAACCGTAACCATTTATATAGTGTGAAACCTTTTTAACATCGTCATGCACATGTCCTTCCTAGATACTTGATATAATTCTTTTGTGTATTATTTGACATTAGATTCCCTTTGGTTCAAGTTTTTTAAAATTTTCAACAAAATTTGGTTAGTCTGTTAGAAGGAACTTGTCTTCGACTTGGTTATCACTCTATCCCATGATATAATATTTTATGTGGCTCTTCATTTTCTCTCTATATGTAAGTTTTCCCACCATAGATATGCATGACCTTTCAACTTTGTATGGGAAAACTTAACTTTCTTGTTATCCTATGTTCCTTCAAAATCAAAATATTTCTCTATTTTAGTTATCCAAGCTATTAGTTGTTTAGGATTTAGAATTCTATTATAGTTAGGAGGGTTTATTCTTGGTTTATTTCTGATTTTTGGACATTTCCCTAAAAAAAAATTCTTCTTTTTGGTCTTCTTCTCCTTCATCACCTTCATGTGATTCTTATCCTTCTACCACTATTTCATTGACATCTTCAATGTGTACCCCTCTTCTCTGCATTACCTCAATCACCTTAAATATTTATGTAGTTCCTCTCAACATTTCGACAATAGACATATCACTAGCCTATGGTGTTTCTCCATTTGGCCTCATCCCCTATGTGCCCTGTCTCCTCAAATGTTTGGTAGTTGTAGGTTTTCTTTTCCCTTACCCACAAAAAATACTCTAAGGTTTCTTCTTTGACATAAACACAACTTTCTCTATCAAAACCTTGATTTGAAGCCAATTGATGTAGTTGAGATCAAGGAAATTTATTGAATTTCCCAATCGTGTAGTGAAATAACTTATTGAACAAAAAAAATTACAAAACAAATGAAAAAAAAATTATTATCTAGCAAAAAAATTTATAATAGGAGCACATTCAAATTTATATTCTTCACAATCGACCTTTCTCCAATTCACCAAAAGGATCCCAAGTGAGCGCAATTCCCCCTATTTAATCCCTTAGAATCCAAGAATTTGAATTAGATTAAAAGTGTTTGTTACAACCGCCAATTTATAGCAAGAAACTATAGTGTAGATGTAGGTTAAAATTTTGTAAAGTGTAAATGAATTCATAGTTCTTGCAAGTGCAAGAACAAGTAGAAAACCCACAAGTACAGATGTAAGTGAACAATTTTCAATTGGAAACTTCAATCATGAATTCCTTCTTTAGGTTCAATTGGATGGTAATTGTTCATATTATGTACAAGATGATGTTGTTGAGTGTCATGTTCCCATCATAAGTAGAACTATTCATCACAACTAGTTCATTACATCGTTAGGTTCACTAGGAATTACCTGAAATTATTGAAGACCACATAATACTTGTAAACATCTTGATGCACATGAGACTTCTGCAAAACATATATGAAGCCAAAAGTATCCCACAATCATTTAGATGCACCTGAAATATCCACAAGGTTGGAGTACATCACTTTTCTTGCAGTGTGGGAAAATCTATTGGAACCAACCAAGTATTGGATCAAAACAAAGTTCTAGTTCACTTAGGAACATAGAAAAAGATTTTTTTTAGCTCAAAATCCCAAAAATAACAACAACCTCAAACTTCCCACAAATATCTAGTATGTAATTCTCTATAATGTCTGATAGGAGATTGAAAACCTATAAGGCCATAACTTGCTCATTTTTCATCCAAATTTCACCAAATTTGATCTGTAACTACCCATTTGCTTCATCTTTATTAACTAACCAAAAATAAACTACTATAAATTATCCAACTAAACTAAAAAGAAAATGTATTTGTGTGATGCAAGATTGATCATGGACTTAGATGCTCCTACATCAATATGGCTACAAGCAATATACAATATATAATTATCTAACAATACTTTTTGGTCATATTTAATCCTCCCACAATGTGAAATGTTATGGAATGTCTAGCATTCCATTTTATAGCATAAAGAATATTATGGTGCCCCTTGGAAACCACATTCACTAGGTAACATAAACAAGAATGGTGATGCAAGGCTAGTTGAATAAATGTAGCTCTATTTCCAACCACTATTTTTCCTCAAATTTTTTTTTTCTTCCCCTCATATTTTTTTCAAAGTATTTATGATGTCCCTCAACTAGCCCATGAATAAAGAAACAAATAAACACCTAAAATTACATAGAAAATACATATGCAGTAGATAAAATTGCATGAAATAGTATAATAGAGTTTGGTTTGTATTAAATAAGGTGAAATTGTCATCTTTAATGGAAGGTACTTGTTCAAATGGCTGCAACAACCCATCAAATGTTATTAAATCAAGACTTCTATACATCCAATCTCAAGATTTGATCTTTCCTTTGGTCTATTGGGGTGTTGGAATGAAATTTCAACATGATTTAACATCATGAAGATCATTGTTAGTTTAATTATTTCAAACTTTTTTCGATAAAATTTTTTAAAGATGGATTTATTTTATTGGTATGGTTAATTCCATAAAAAAATTATTGTCATGTCAATAATTGGCTTACATAGTCCAATTATATCTTGGAAGTGACAAGAAGCTATGCAAATTGGGTAGACTTTATTTATCTTATAATAGTTGATTAGAAAATTCTCCTTTTTGAACTTGTGTTCAAGTCCATTGTTCAACTACTTTATCTAATCATTTCCCATCATCTTCTCTATCTCATTTTATCAAAATTTTGTCCCTCTATTAGTGTGAAAAAGGATATATTACCTAACTAGTTGAGCTCCTAGGTTCTATTCATTCATGTTTGTTAATTTTACTTGGAGTACACAAAGGATACACATCTCTTTATGTCTCATATCATAAGATTAGGATTAGGATTAGAGGAAAAGTGGGAGAGTTGGATGATGCAACATGTGAGAGGAAAAAATAAATAAATAGAAGTTACTTATTTAATTTATGAGAGAGAAGGGGTAAGGTAGGATTGATGTAGATAAATAATTAAAAATAATTATAATTTACCTTAGGCTAGGACTTAGGAAAATAGGAAATATTATTTAAATAAAAATATTAATTAATTAACATAGATGATGGGGATAGGATGAAAATAAGAATAAAAGAGAAATATTATTTCAATAAATAGGACTATTTAATTAATATATGGGATAAAAAAGAAGATGAATTAGAGACAAAATGATCAAATATAATGGCCAATTTTTTTTGTTTATATTTTTCCCCTCTTTGAAATGGTGTTATGAAGTAACATCATTTTAAAGAAGATAAAGATATAGTACTTGGAAGAAGATGCAAATAGGAAGAAAGATGATGGGAGTGAAGATGAGGATTGGGGATGCCCCCTCAAGAGGACATGCAGGTTTGGGAGAACATGGGTTTTCTCTTGAAATGGGTGATATGATGATGGATGAATGAGGAAGATGATGCAAGATGATGGATAGAAGGTGAGATGGGAAGATAAATATATAATGGAAGGAGGATACGAGAAGCAAGAAAGAATGCACAACTTCAAGGAAAATATGATGTTTCCCTGAGGTATCTAAAAATTCAAGATTGATTAATGATGGATAAAGTGTTGTTAATGTAGAAATGATTTATCTTGAAAAACACAAGGATTGTGAAGGATACATCCCAATGATGATGATTGGATTGGGATCAAGGATTACAACAATGATAGGAACAATAGAAAAGATGTGATTGGATGATTTTTATTGGTTACATGGATTGGTATTTTCTTGCAATTTGGGATTTGATGAAATGGATGGAGATGATAGAGGAAAAGAGGCTTAGACTAGAAAACTATATGAGTTGAAAAGGAGTGAATGGATAATGAAATGATTATTATGGATGGAGATGATGGAGGAAAATATTCTTAGACTAACAAATCTATATTAGCATAAAAGGAGTAAAGCATTAATGAATAGGAAGCCTTGTAAGAAATGGGACCTTATAAAACAAGGTTGACTCATAGGAGAATAGGTGGCCTTGTAAGAAATGAGGTGACCTCATAAGAAAAAGGTTGGCCTCATGGAAACCTAGGTTAGCTAGTACAAAAAGGTGGGGAGGGGAGATAGGTGATCGGTTGGGGAATGTGATAGGGGGATTCATAATTCCATAAATAAACTGACATGTAGTGAGCACTTAATTTGATACAGTGTGGAATATTATGTACTAGGGTATTAGGAACCAAGGTGACTTCATAGCACATGCATATGATTGACTCAACAAATAAGAAGGTTGCTCCAACATATCACAACATCATAGAGAACTTTGGTGGGCACAATGTTGGAAAACCACAAACAAAAGAAATACCCCAATGTAACACAAGTCACAAAGGATGTTAGGAAAAATTCAAGACAAATAAAAATCCAAGACTTTTCCCCTAGTTTCACCATTCAAAGTGCACCATGATATGATGGATTGTGATGACCTTGAGTAGGTAAAATATGAAG
Organism: Sequoia sempervirens; assembly: GCA_007258455.2. NCBI lineage: Eukaryota > Viridiplantae > Streptophyta > Pinopsida > Cupressales > Cupressaceae > Sequoia > Sequoia sempervirens. The sequence continues at coordinate 23,527 of VDFB02026197.1, forward strand.
CTCAAAATAAGTATAAAAAAATATTCCAAAAGCAACAATGAAATAATTTTTTTTATCTCAAGTACCTTTTGTCATAAGAATGATGAATGGGGTAGATGCAGTCTAATGTGAGGAACAATATATCCTACAAATACCAAGGATGGATAGGTAAGATCTAGGATTCTAATGATAAGGGATGATCAAGATACCTGAAACCCAAGGGGGATAATGTATTTTTTTAAAAGCACTATCTTGATAAGGGATGCTTGACTAGAAATTAGATGCAAGGATGGGACCTAATGCCATGTATGTGTAGAGTTGAAAATTGTCACCCTTGATAATTTCACACTAGGTTTAGCTCCCCCCTATGTGCTTGGACCTAATTATGCATTTAATCAATTGTTTTATAAATATCTTCAAAATATCAAACAAGGGAAATAAAAATGAGCATTTAATATTTTCCCTCAACACTTTAGGCCTCGAAAAGGATGGGTATGGTCTAGGGTGCCACACACCCTAGGTGACCCCTTTTTGGCTCAATTTTGAAAATTTTGGTGTCGATATTTTGTTATTTTAAAATTTGAATTTATTTGTTGGAAATTGACTTTTATTTTCAAGAAATTATAAAAATTGCATATAAATACAAAGTATCACAATTTTAATCCTAGCACTTTATGGAGCAAAATTGAGAGTTCAAAAATCAATCAAAAGAAATCAAGAGGAGAATTACCAATGTTATTGCAACATCTATTCATGTCAAGCATCATCTCAATCATTCATAATGTGTTTATGTGAATTTTTTTATGTTTTATGATCTTTTTTTTGAGTACTAACTCTTGTAGGAATTTAATCAAGCAATCAAATTCTCCTTGAAGGTGATAAGTACATGAATTTAGTCCTTCAAGGAATACATATCTAAGTGGTGATTTGTAGAATTTTTTTAATTAATTACTTGTTTATCATTTAGCCTCTCCCCAACCGAGGGTAAGATCTCTTTATACATCGTCATAGCTATTGTGGAGGTAGAAATACCAAAATGGGGTATGAACTAGGAAAGCCCCTATATGGCACAACCCTTTCCCCTCTTCCATGTGTGTAGGTTTTTAGAACTGAAGCTAATTGGAGGAAGTTTAGAGACTATTTTCTCATTCATGCAATCAATTCCTACAATTTTTCATGCCATGAAAACTGGATCTTCTCAATCATAGACAATGTTTCAATAGTCACTATAAGAGAATAAGAGCTACAAACCAAAGGCTTTAGGCTTGTGTTTTTAGATCATAAAAAAGGAGTACAATCTAGGGCACATCACACCTTAGACCAACCAATTTAGCACAAAATTTATACACCAAGTTCCTTTGTGTCTACTCTCTACCCTTTAGATTTTTATTTCTATCTGTCTACATTTCATTTCTTAGAAATCATAATAGTTTGTTGCATTTGCATGATTAACCTAGGAACAAAATTGCATCTTCAATTTTAGTCAATTAACAATCAATTCACATTATACACACACACACATAATAAAAAGGATTAGAACCCTCATCCACCATTCTGAATCTTTCATTCAGGTTTATAGTCAAGTGGATTTGAGATAATTTCTAATCCTTAGTCCCGTATTGGGAGAAGTGTGATTTACAACTAGATCCATTTTCCAAATCAAACATTTTGGTGAACTTGACTATTTTGGCACTCTAAATATTATAAAATATGAAACATATCATTTTATAATTTGAGTATGATCTTAGGTTGTTTACATTCATCATTTGTACATACATAATTTTTATAAAAATATTCAAAAAGTGAAAAAATTCCTTTGCATTTTACATTCATAACATAACCAAGGTTTATTTAAGTCATTGTCAAATAGATCTAGTTCATGCTTGCATTTGTAAATCTGCATTAGGTCATATGAAATCTGAATGTTTTTTTTTTTTTAAGTATTTAAAGTAATCATTTATGCATATGCATATAGTGGAAAAGTGGAAAAAATGCATTAGTATTGTGTCAAAAGGATAGAAAGATTTCAATTTATAGATTTGTCAAGTTAGGATAAATCAATTTCTATACTATGCAATCTAAATATAAAAAAAATGATTATATTTATTGCTTGATAATTTTGAAAATTGCTTGCATAGTTGTATTTCACATTGCAAAATCATAATTCTGTATATTTCTAGAAATATCTTTACTCTTAGACCTGCACAATCACAAAATATATTATTTAGATATTGTTCTACATTTCAAATTTTTTAATTTTATAAAAGTAATTCATTGGTATAGGGTGTACTACATCCCTAACCAGTTTGTTTTTGCTTAGATTCCTACAACAATAGTCTCTAAGGGTCTTGTGTCCAAATATGCTTTTAGTTTTTGTGCCTATTATGTTGTAATAGTCATGATCTCAGTGAATATACTTGCTAATAATACACTTTCATAATATTTGAGTCCTTTGGAAAAATAATTTCCTCTTTGAAATTTTTGGTTGATGTTTCATGCTATGTCTTTGGTAATAATTCCCCTACCAATAACAAAGATCAATTTTCCTTATCTCCTAATGCATACCTTCCAAGTGAAGCCATCTTGGTGCAAGATGAAGAAATATTTGAAAATCCCCTAAATAATGCTTTACCCACCCTTAGAAGTGACATTTTCATTTATCCAGTATTTCCTACTTATAATCCTCAAAAATTATCAAGACCTATAATACATCCATTAGAGATGTTTTCCTCCTTGCACAATGAGAGTGCTTTACAATGTATACCTCACCCATTAAAAAAAAATCCCTTTCTAGAGCCAACCAAGAGGATCCTAGGCCCACAAATGATCCTCCATCC